>OX458996.1:17147698-17617698 GCA_949774965.1 Diarsia brunnea
GAAATAGCAAAACGTGCACTTGCAGTATCATAGAATAAAATAACCTTTAAAATATATTTTGGAGCCTTTGTTGCCAGGTGTTGTAAAGATTCCGTTTAAGGCTTGTATTCACGCCAATGACCTTGTGCATACAAACTACCTCTCTCGGTCGTAGATACGGACTCTAAACGGACGCGTTTTTCATTTATTATAATTAAAATAATACATGTTTTTAAAAAAGTAACAAAACCAAATTATTTTCCTTTGTATTTCAAAGCAGTAGATATTTTTTTTATATTATTTTGTTAAAAAATGAAGGAGTAAAATGGTTCCATTCAACGATTTGGAGGTGATTTTGTGGATTTTTTTTCTTCTTATGTGATACCGATACAAAAATTGTGGCTAAACCAAATTACGAGTCATATCATGTAGATTACTAAAAAAAATTCTCAGATGTAATTTCTCTGTAAGTGCCGGTGAAAAACCGCTTCATCTGCACGCTGTTTTTAAGCTTTTTCGAGAGAGGACCCTTAATAATGACTCTTCATTTGAGTTTCGCCACTGTCGGGTAAATAACCTTTGAAACTAATCAATAAATAGAGCTGATAGCAATCCATCCCGCTCTATTGAAATATGTTTCTTTGCGGCGGAAAAAGATTATAGTATCGACAAGGACACGCCTAGCTTAGCTCCAAGCTTGTAACGGCATACAATCTTAAATATTTAATCAAATTCAAGCTGTTTACATGCACTGTCTGTACAATTTAGTTTTCTAACACACAGCCACTCTCATGGAGGTGCAAAACATCACATCGAAAATATCGAATGATTTAGAATTCGTTAGTAATGTAGTCTTTTCGACGAGAGTATTCGTAAGTATAAATAACTTTTACTTTCGGAGCAAGTCTAAAAATTGCCACTTTCCATTGTTGTGTTACACGCAATGCTGAGTCGACACGAATCAAATATTAACAAACGTTTACGGCTGTCCATTGATGGATAGGGAGAGTAAGACCAAAGAAAATGATACCGTGACGACAACAGGGAAGAATAGAAGAAAAAATCGTGTTGCGCCGACCCCAGATAAAATGAGACTAGGATAGAATGATGATGATTTACACACAAACGACTTTTTCCCGAACAAATTCAAATATATTATATCAGATTTTCAAACCAAATAAATGTGTTAAAAAAATGTCCCATAATGGTACAGTATAAAACATGTTCCCATGACAAAAGTTGTATATATCCTCGAGTACTCTCGTCAAGGAAATGTGCAGAATTGTGGTAGGCAAAGCACTGGCTTTGAAACTTTGCACCCTACCACAATTCTGCACATTACTGCAGTACACCACTCAATCAGACGCTATTTTGGTCATCCAACAATCAGTGCTCGTGACGTGCCGCGCTGCCTAGCTTGGCATAGTCTAGAGGTAACCTGATAGATGAATGCCTGATAGAAGTATGCCTGACACTCGTTGTTTATATCGAGATAGTTTTAAGAGCATAATATATTAAAGCTATGGTTTCCGTGCTCGCCACATACACAATTTCTATTTTTATAAACGATTAACTTGGTCAAGTCTTAGTCACGTGAAAACCATGCAAAATAAGTGTGTTTAAGATAGTATTTTCAAGAAAGACCCACATGAGCTTGAGTGGACTTGTTTAATCAATGGAAGCATTTGTCAGTGATCGTGTTGCTCGACTAAAAATAAAAGACATTTAAGCAGGTCACAAAAACTGCTGCCAGACAATAATTAAAAACTAATAAATAAAAATACCAAAAAGAGGAAACAAAACATGAGTCACTTAGTCCACAATAGTTAAAATAATAATACGGAACCCTAACAATTAAATACTTAACAAAGTAATTATACATATCATTGTTAAGAAGAAACAGCGAATGTAGAAGTGTAAAAAAACTACTCTACTACTAACTTAATCTCAAGCCTTTGTGACCTCAATATTCTTTGAGAGTCTTTAACGTTATAAAAGGCTGACATTGTTTTCACTTTCTAAATTCCCGACTTGATTTCATAAGGCTATGTAATAATTGATTAAAAAATTTCAAAATGTAAAGATTTATAAACAAGTTTGTAAGATATATTGGAATGAGGTGTATGTGGCCAGTTCTATGACATCTATCCAGCAGCCGTTATACAGTGAAAGAGGACGACACTACGTTAATACGGATTTTTAATAATACAAAACGCTAAAAATGTCGTTATTTCGGTATGTCGGCGACATTTATTCAGTCAAGCTGGAACATAGAATACCATAACATAGCTAGCTAGTGGTTATTCCAAAGACTAAAACTGCCAAAGAGTTATTTTTGTACCTATTAACTTTGCGCCTCACTAAGAACTTCTCATGTATCGTGGGTGTGGTTCCAAACATTTACACTCTCATTAACCCGTCTCATGCTAGTGTATACGTGTTGTCTTCTCCTTGCGCTCCAAAAACTGTCTAATTATGTGTTCACTAAAATGACCCTTGTAAATAACGTGTGTTTAGACCTTTCTAATTCGTTTTCTTTTTTTGGAAATCATTGAAACACGTTTTATATGCTCTTTAAAAAATATTTTTGTGGTACTCGAGTGTATTATATCTATTTCTCACAATATTGCCATTTTCTGTCCCCTTTCTGACGATTCACATTATAACCCCCCCCCCTCCCCCATATCTTAACGGCTGCTAGACCTGTTCACCAAAGTGCCTACATATCAACTAAACATAAGTTTACATAACATAGGTTATAAAATGTCTACATAATAGATTTTCAGATTTCTTTTTTCATTATTTTTTATTATTTTAATAGCACAGATTGTGACGTAAAATAGATGAAATATAAAAGTTTGTAGGTACTTTAAACCATAGCTTTCAAAGTGTTAATGACACGTTTTTATTGAATGATAAGAGATGACATTTTAAAAAAAATATTGGTTGCTTTTACAAATAAGCTTGTAACGCTACCCGCCTGAGGCCTAAGGCTAAACTATATAAACAACTACGGCGAATAATGCAGCAACCAGCTTCCTTGCTCAGCATCAATCTGTCTTCTATTAAATAAAGCTGCATCGATCTAAATAAATATAATGATTTTTAATTGCGTTAGGTATTGCGTGGCGTGTCATTAACACTTGTTATTAGGCTAAGGCACCGGGTGCCGCACGCACATTGCCGTGAAGCAGTCTTTTCCTTGTTCCTGGAACTATTGTAATGCTCTTGTGCAAGTTCTACGTTGGCTATGCTAACGGCAATATGTTTGCGCCCTTTGGCAACACCCAAAGAACCCATAGGTATGTTGAAAACATAGACTTTCTGGAAACTTGTTTTTATTTCCATTTAATTTTTATAAGTTTAAATTGAAATATAAAATAAAAACATATGAATTCCGGTTGAGTGTTGATGTCATATGGGCTTTAAATCACCCTATGCCGAGTATATAGACACAATTAAATCTATGTTCTGACACACGAAGGGTTAAGGCACAGTTATGTCGATTTTAAGAGGTATTTTAGGTTAAGTATAGTTCTTCTTTGTCTCTGGAAACGACATTTTAATTTATTGACCCAAAACTTCGCCACTGCCACGGTGAATAAATTGTTTGAAAATATTTAACCTAATGTTTCAATAAGTACAACCAATCTTACCAAGGGGTATCATAATACCCAATACTAAATAGGCTGTGAAGTCAGATAGGCAGGCGCTCCATGTAAATTACTGGTATTCAGCTGCATCCAGTTAGACTAGAAGCTGACCCCGACATAGTTGGCAAAAGGCATTGCAGAAAATGATGATATAGTAATAAGTATAAACTATACTTTACTGGGTGTTGCCGGTGCCTTAATCATAAAAAAATTACGTATTGTAAGTTTTCTGATTAGTCATTATCACATTTACTAGCAAACCACTCCATTGTATTTTTTGACTAAAATTTACTTGTCAAAGTAGATGGTAACTTTCAGTGGATGTATTAGTGTACGCTAATCGTAAATTATAGCAGTGTTACTCAAATTTAAATGGTGACAGAGTGGTGGTGGGATGTGGTGGCAATCGAGGTGGAGTGATGTTATAATGAGTCCAGTGCGCACTGTAAGTGTTGACGCTTATCTAAATAGACCACTAAATTGAGGAACACTGCATCATCCGGTCAGAGAGTCGACATTCAGAGTGGCCTGTTCTCAGTGGCCCAAAACAGTTGTAAAATTACGGGCTAGTCCTTTTTATTTAATCATATGGAACTGAAAGTCTGGAAGGCCTGTTGTCTGACAATATGTAACTCTTTGAGCTAACTTATCTTCCTCATTATAAATAGTCGCTGCACATAAATGCAGGTATTTCAATAAAATGTTGTTTGGCCACTGTAAACGTACCATTCCGTATAGATAACTAGTGAGTAGAGAGTCTTCGGACGCTAGTACCTGGACGGCACTTCACTGATGGCATATTATGTGGGAGGCTGTCGTTGTCGCGGCCTCACTGTGTGTCGTCGCAGACAGTGCATGGCCACGACAGCGACTGTCACTACCGCCATCAGTAATCTGCTGCCCTTTTGAATGCCCTTTTTAACTAGTGATTATATTTGCTTTAGCTACCGATGCATCTAACGACCGGCGTTTGTACCAATTTTTTATCGCCCTCCATTCCATCACGCATATTACACATATCATAATAGTTTTCTTCTAGTTTACGAACACACATTTCTCTTTGTCACCATCGTTGCCATTGTTACATCGCTTTGTTACTAATATTAAGATAAATGTATGTGTTAGGCCCGTGCACCACTCATAGCTTAATACGTATAGAGCTTTCACCTGTAATGCAACAATCCCAGATTATATTTAATACAAAAACAAGTGGATTGAACTGGACCACTAAACGCGAAGGCTCCCGGTGAGGGAGCACCGTTAAACGAACTTAAAGCATCGTTATACTTCTGACAGTTATTGGAAGTTGGTGGAAACAGACTGATGGTGTAAATGTTTAGTGCTTACAGTATTTAGTTATGTGTGTTGCAGGCGGGCCTGAGTATGAATTTGCCGTTTCATTTATTTCGTTACTGAAAACGGTTACAAAAAATCTTGACTTATCTCAAAATCTTAAACTGTATGAATAACTAGTGTTAATTTCTTCAAGATTATATGGCAAGCAGCTAGCTTACAGCAATAAAGCAGCTTTTACAAACTGAACATAGTTGTGTTGAATAGTAATTGTTGTGCAACAAAATTAGGTATCGCTACGTTTACGTTAAGTGAACGTAAAACTCAGGGATTCGTGCCTTGTGTGTGTTTATCAGCATACCTTTAAAAGTTAACATATAAATAAATATAGCAACAACCATTGTGCTGTTCATTATTATATTTGTTTAAAAAAAACAGTAAGTATAATGTATGAAATTAAATATATTAAATGAAAAATCTTACTCCTATCTCGACATGTTCCATAACTATTCCCAAAGGAAACAATTAATTAAAGCATGTCTTGTTCTTTTAAACGGCAATTTCATATCATAAATGTGGTATTTATTTATGTCTGCTTTGATCTTTGATCTCATGCCCGTTTTCTATATCCAAGCTCTGGTCAGTTGTCAGTCATTCAGAATTTACATTATGTAACTAAGAGTATGGACCACAATGTATTAAAGAATAAAATCCTAAATTGCATTAATTTGCAATTTAGGATTTTATTCTTATAAGAATAAAAAAGGTGACTCTAACTAATAATCTTAATAATTAACCTGAACTAGAAAAAAAAATATGATATAGAACCCGGACAGGAGGAACTAAACTATTCTTTACGCACTTCTTTCTGTGTCCTATAAACCTAGAACTGCTTTCAGAAAATCAACAAATACTTTCTGCCGTACTCAGAGATTTTAATGATTTTAAGCCACCACTTAGTAAAGATTTGACATACAAAGACCTTCACTAAAGTGTCAAAATCTTTACTAAGTGGTGGCTTAAGTAATCATTAAACGTCTCTGAGTGCGGCTGCTTTCAAATATTTCTTCGAAATCCGCACAGAATAGTTTAGTTCCAACTACTTTTTTAACAGTGCGTATTGCGTGTGTAATGGTATATAGTACATTCACATCCGAGCCGCAGTCTAGGTTGTGGTGGAGCCGAGAACTGCAGTAAAAAATGCCCAAGTGTTACAAACGACGTTTTTCAATACACTTTCGAAATAATAGAATGAAAAGTATTTTAGTCAGGATTTTTTTTGTGCTTGGAGCTTTGCTTTCACCAGCACGCGTAGTATGGCGATTCTATCTCTATTCTACCAAGAATAGACAAAGCTTTTTTCATACAATTTGACATTAAATTTTGCTACAATCTGTCATTTTGTCGATTCTTCCGTCGACAAAACCCGTTTCTACGGTGGCATGCTAGGCGGGCAGGTTGAAGGAAAAGCAAAGGTATAGGGCCGCTAGACAGTCTTTATATAAAAAATAGCAAAATTCAAATAACTTTTAATTTAGAACACAAAAAAAAACTAATTTGTTCAAAAGTGCTTTTTTTTAATTATTCGTAATCACAATTGAAATAATCAAAAAATAATTACACCGTAAAAACACAATCATAGCCGACTATATGAATTGAACCAGTTTGACCTTCTGCCTTAGTATTAAATAGTAGTGAAAATTTAAATGAAAAAAATCCACAAGTGGTAAAAATACATTGCATGTCGAACCTAATTGTAGTGCAATAAGAGCCACTTTTCGAGGAAGTGTATTGAAAAAACATTTGTGGCTTGCGCTTTACATTAACGTAACTCGCAAAGTGCTAATGTTTCTTTAGAAAAGAAAGCAAGCGATTAGTCACAATATGAAAAGCAACTCAATTTATTAATTTATACAGATTCAATCACTTTGTGGTATTTTCCCACTACAGATTTCAACTCAAGACTTTTTATATGCAATTATGCATATACAATCCTGTAAAAAGACATGGTTTATTGAAACAATTTCATTTAGGCCCAAAAGCACACGCATTACGCACCGTTAATCTTACACTGGTCTATCTGTATATATTTGATGTGTACAGGGAATCATATAAATGTAAACTCAATGAAAAATACATTGAACGGGCATGAACAAGCATTTTTAGGGAACAATTGGCATTTTTTCAGAATGATTGGCTCTTGCGAAAACTATTCAAGTGGCGAATAATGAACCAAATGACAAAATTGTAGGTAGTTTTCAATTATGACAATTTAAGAGGGAAGGGGCTGCCATTGTCCATACAAATATGTTCCCCTTTGTTCTTCCCGAATAATGGATCTAGAGCAATTATTTGATATAAAATCATTTTTACTGTGAAAACGTCCCTTTCGTTTGATATTTTCAGCAACTAATAAGTAAAAGAAATAAGATCTCTTTCTCTCAGTATAAAATAAACCTAGACGTACTCTTTCTTAAAATTAATTGATTCAGGTCAGTTTTCGAGGAGAAAAATGGGGAATACGTGATCATTGACTTTGTTTTGCGCAAATAGGAAGAAATGCTGTTCTAGCATGCTGACTAGTGTTTTACCTGTCAAATTGTTGCGCATGAGTGTTGACCCTCATCTGCTACCCTCATTGAGCATCTAATTCTGATATGGACTTTGTTATATATAGGAGGGGTACGGAATCGGAGATGATTTATACTCCTTATCGTACGACGGATGTCGTAAGCTACTGTGGCATGGAGCCAAGCCAGAACCGGTGGACGAGGTGAACGCTTGGAAGGCGGGAGACATATTGGGCTGCCTCATCGACATGAATCTAGAGGAAGCCGTATTTTCGCTGAACGGAAAACGCATTAGAAGATGCACCAACTTATTCGAAACCACTCGGTAAAAATACATTTTGTTATATATTTTGAGGCTGTTTACGAAAGTGTCAAGTTAGCATTGTTCCGTAGCGAAACAGTAACGCCGCAATTTGTCCGGTACCTAATACTTCTTTTTCGTATCGAAATAATGTTACTTTGACACTTTCTTATACGCCACTTGGTTAAGTTTAAATTATTTTTTATTTGTTTTTCTTGTGTCCTACCTTGTCATGAAAGTATTAATGTGCAACTTGATTACTCGCTACCTACGTCGAGCAGTCGACATTGAGATAAAGAGACATAAATGGCTATTTGACTAGGTACTACTAAAAATTCACGAAAATGTTATGTTATCATAACATTTTCGTGATTTTTTAGTTATTTCTGTTAGTTCTTTGAAATAATTCAAAGAACTAACAGAAATAACACGATGTAAGAAAAAAGTAATAATATCGATAAAAAAATGGAGTAGTTACATGCTTTCGAACTTTTTGGTGGGGGCACTTTCTATCCTTGTCGCGCGAAACGGCCATTTGTTCTACGTAACCGTGACGTTACTATGGCGGTATGAGATATGACGTCACGTTTCTATAGCGCTGTCTTTGTCTAACACGTCATTTAAAATCAGTTAAAACTTAGCCATTTTCTGATCGATTTTATTACTTTTCTCACACATCGTGTTATTTCTGTTAGTTCCTTGAAATAACATAACATTTTCATGAATTTTTAACAGTAGTCAAGTAGCCAATTGACTAACTATCTATATACGGCTGCCATGCACTACACTGAATCAATCTGAATGGTCGGTGGCACCGATTGATCGTAGTTTAATCTCGCGTTCATTAAATTTTGGACTAAAATGATTATTATAACTGAAGTTTTAAACATCTGCTTAGAAGGCGGAGAAATGGGTTACGCTATAAAATCTTGCATCAGACCCAAATAAATAATGATCATAATTCTTTGGAGTGTGACAATGCACATACGGGTTCGATAGATAACCCTTGATTTTATTTTTTCATCGTGAATTCTCATAGTTATTAGATGCAAGCGGTAAAATCAAACGATTACATAACTTCGTTTTATAAGTACCTCCATTCAAACAGCAAAAATGTTTTGTTACAGTATGATTTCTTGTATTTTTTACTTATTTTTGATTTTTGTTTTTCATTATTCACTATTTTGATTTAAAAATAAATATTTCGATTTACTATTAACAAAACATTTCTACAAAGTCGTCTGTTTGTTCGGTTGTAGATTACATATGATTGACCCTAGACAACCCAGCAAGGGATTCTTTGCTGCGGCATCGTTCATGGCGTTCCAACAATGCCGGTTCAACTTTGGCGCGGAACCGTTCAGGTACCCGCCCACTGACCGCAAGTTCAAGATCTTCAATAACTTTGGAGTGCTCACGAATGAGGAGAAAAAGGTACGAATCTCTTTGATGTAAAACATCTGTATGCGCCGGGCGTCACAGGCAATTTTTTTCTAGTATAAAAGAAGACAATAGGATACAATCTGTAAGCAGAACGCTGTCCGATCCGTGAGAGTTATTATTAGATATCGTGATTAGATAACAATTTTTAAAACGTGACATTAGTATGTTAGATCGCCAATTATTTGTTTATGACGTTACCAGCCTAACAATACCGTCACGAATCGGACAGGGTTTTCTTAAACTTATTGTATAACAAAAATGCAAATAGACAAATATATTTTAATCGTCGTCAAACTCGGAACTAACACCGCCAACATATTATTTTTTCTTTCAAATCATTGCGTATCCAAAACAATAAACACATAATATGTTCACCAACGATTCCAAAATATCCTTTCAGAATTGTATAGTAACTGGCTGCTAAATTGGTTTTCCAAGGTCGCTTTCTGAAGTTCGATGTGATGTATAGGCCACCAGCCACTTTATAGTTGTTCAGGAATTTCACAAAATGTTTACTAGCGAATGCCCTAACAATCAGTGTCGTTTAAGCTCCTTGTAACATTATTAACTTGCTACCATGAATACACATGGGTCTATTTTAGTAAAGTGGCATGATTCAACGTATAGTCTCTCAATGGAATGGCATCACAAAATTAAGACAAGTAGGTAACTCTAACTTTAAGCATATTTTTAATTCAATAGTTCAGTTGTAGCCACGAGTCATAATAACTGGGACAGGTCTGTAGCGTGTCCGTTTCGATTGCTCGGCCACATTGTCGTAGAAATAAAACGACTACGTCAACATTACGAAGGAATTTGTTAACGTGTAACTTTGTGTGCGGTGGAGCTCGTGGCTTAATAAGAACTGCCACTCGGGTTGATCTTTAGGTAAAGCTGTGCTTGCCAAGGTCCGTCTGTGAATGGGTGACCGCCCGACATACCGAGTTTCCTCCGTGCCTCGGAAAGCACGTTAAGCTGTTGGTCCCGGCTGCCATATATAGATCTTTGGCAGTCGTTACAGGTAGTCAGTGACCTGAAATTCTGACATCCAGTCTTACCAAAGAGTATCGTATTACCTCGTATTAACTTGGTTGTGGAGGTCAGATAGGCAGTCGCTCCATGTAAAATACTGGTATTCAGCTCCATCTGGTTAGACTGGAAGCCGACCCCAACATAGTTGGGAAAAGTTAGGCAGATGATGTTAATGTGTAACTTTGTTATTAAAAAGATATTTCTAATAGCCCCCGGTTAACGGAGAAGGTAAACCGAAACGCGTGGCGCAAGATACCACTAATATTATGTTGGCCCGTGACAGTGCACAGGATGCAATCGGTAACATTGGATAGAAGCATGGTAAGTCTGGAAGCGTGACACAGTTAGGAGGTTCTCCAAAAACTTAATCACCTCAGATCTCAAAGTTAGTATGTATCTATAAAAAAACAAATAATTAAAAAAATTAAAAAACCACTATTTGTTCACACAACTGGAATTGAGGAACTAAAGGAAATGCTTCTTTCATGGAAAAATGAGCAGGCGGCAGTGTTAAATGAACATTCTTCAACCCTAAAAACAATAGTTTCTGAAATTGCTGTATTGAAAACTCAATCCCTTCAAATACAAAAAACCAACTCAGAGATTGAGAAAGCGGTTGAGTGGTTCAACCAAAGTTTTGAGGAAGTGCAACTACGTATTGATTCACTAGAAAAAGAGCGAACACACTACAAACAAGCATTTGAAAGCTTAGAAACCAAATTGCAAGATATAGAGCTCAGGTCCCGTTCTGCATGCATCGAGATAAGAAACGTACCCCTCAAGGAAAAGGAAACCACCGAATCCCTTTCAAATATTGTGCTGCAAATTGCCTCCCAAGTGCAGATGGATTTACAGCCAAATGGAATAAGAGATGTTTACAGGCTTCCCGGTAAACCGGGTGTAGTAAGACCAATAATTGCTGAATTTACTACAATTCCGATAAAAATGGCGCTCACTTCCTTAGTACGATCTTATAACAATAACCGAGAGAAAGGACAAAAGCTTAACTCTACACAACTTGGTCTAAACTGTGAAAACCGTCCCATATATGTAAGTGAATACATGTCTCCATCCGTAAAAAAACTGTACTTCCTTGCAAGAGAATTTGCTAGTCAAAACAATTATAAATTCTGCTGGTGTAAAAACAACAAGATATTTTTACGTAAGCTTGAGGGTGCTAAACAGATTTATATAAAATCTGAAAAATGTTTTGAAGTCCTTAAAAACCCGCAATGACTGTTTTTATTATTGGAGTACTCATTTGCTTTTTATCAACCAATTTATTGTTTAGTTTTAAGTCAAGTAATTACTTTTTTACTATCTATTGTGAAATTCAACTCCTATCATTACACAACAAACCGCACGCACATTCGAACTATTCCATATATACGCTGTTATGTCATCCAATCATCATACACACTCAACACAAACAAAAGTCAGTTCTTACTACCTCGTACTTATAGCCTTATTTATAACACTGTATTTCCCCTAATTTCAAACAAAAATGTCTAATTCGATAAATGATGTAATGTCTGATCTTGATCAATTCTCTGTATCTGAAACGCACATTTGTACCCCCGAAACAACGAAATCATATGTTAAGAACGAAAGCTTCTGGCTCACTACTTTAACGCAAAATATCCGGTCCATTAACTGCAATTACTTAAACCTTAAAACCCTAATTCACGCATGGATATTGAGTGTAATCTTCTGGTGCTAACAGAATGCTGGCTACAGTGTTCAAGTAACTCCTGCATTCCCACTATAGATAACTATGTTACATACAAAACAACCAAACACCTTAATCAGAGCGACGGGGTAGTGGTTTATGCTAAGTCAGATATGGTAACCACTTGTGAAGAGCCCAATTTTCTTGGATCTGCCTCGTGCCTACTTGTCAAGTTGAATTCGGAAGTTGCTATACTTTGTATTTACCGCTCCCCATCAAACGACAACATTTACTCGTTCCTTACTGCACTTAATAACCTTATCCCAACTCTCACTTCTTATAAATCGGTTATCATCACTGGAGACATAAACTTGGATATCAAACCTGAATCTCAAGATACACGAGCCCACGAATATCTCAACACTCTAGCGTATCACGGATTTCTACCAGCTCATACACATCCGACGAGAGGTAAAAACTGCCTAGACCACATTATGGTTCGTTCCACAAGTACGATTCTTACTCTAGTCTACGAGACAGCGGTAACGGATCACTGTTCTTCCCTTTTGTGTGTAAACACTCAAAATAAAAAATCTGAATCAACCCCCAAAAAAATGATATCTAAAGTGGACTATGATGCACTTGATAAAATTATTAGTAACCTGGACTTTACTCCCCTCTCTCTTATATCTGACCCAGACAACGCTATGGACAAACTTACGCAAATAATGAAAAATGCCATAAATGAATGCACGACATTTGTCAAAGCTCCTGCACGTAAAAGAATATTGAAACCTTGGATTACACCAGGCTTGCTGCGTTGTATCCGGAACCGAGATTCTCTCCACAAAAAAGTTAGGCAGTCACCAGACAATCAAACTTTACTTATCACATATAAGCGATACAGAAATTTTTGCACAAAACTTCTGAAAAAAATTAAAAGAAAATTTGATTCCGAAGAATTAAATAAGGCACAACACAACCCTAAAAAACTATGGGACTCCATAAAAACCATCACTAATTCACAGAAAAATAGGAACTCTTCTAACCAACTATTAACCCATTCTAATTCGCCCAGGCAGTCTTGCAATGTCGTAAATGAATTCTTTGTGAACGTTGGAAAAAAACTCGCAGAAAATATTGTGATCACCCAAATACATTCAACTCCCCCCCAAACTACAAGGTTTTATAAATCGTTCGTGTTGGAACAGACGGATCCTGACGAGGTTGTAAGTACCATTAACCAGCTAAGGGTTAATGCTGCTACTGGTTGGGATGGTATATCTCAAACCTTTCTGAGGAGGTACGCACGGATCCTTGCACCTATATTATGCCACATCTTCAACCTTTGCTTTCAATCAGCTATCTTCCCATCTTCTTTTAAAAGAGCAATTATTCATCCTATCTTCAAGGGTGGTGACGGAACCCTACCAAACAGCTACCGCCCAATAGCTGTCTAAGGTGCTTGAACGCCTCTTAAACAAGCGATTAGTCAAGTACCTCGAACACTTCAAACTGTTATCACCCCAGCAGTTTGGCTTTCGAAGGAACAAATCCACTTGTGATGCAGTCCATACGTTAATTGACAACATTGTCCAGAACTTAAATGCTAACAAGAAGGTCCTCACCATATTTTTAGATCTTGCGAAAGCATTTGACACCGTTCCCGTCTCCGCTCTTTTACTCAAGCTTGAAAGTCTAGGTGTCAGAGGGTCCTCACTTGACCTCTTCAGGAGTTATCTAACTGATCGCTCGCAGTGTGTTGCTGTTGGGAGCTACAGGAGTGAGGAACTACCCATTCACTATGGCGTGCCTCAGGGTAGCATTCTGGGGCCAACCCTCTTTCTTGTGTTTATCAACGATCTCTGTAATCTTCCAATTCCAAATGCTGCTGTAGTTTCTTTTGCAGACGATACTGCCATCACTTTCACCGCCAATTCATGGCCAGAACTCCAAGTTACTGCGCAGGAGGGCTTTAATTCCACCTTGAGGTGGCTTTCCTCTCATACCCTTACTCTTAATGCCAACAAAACCAACTTCGTTACTTTTTCAATGACTAACATCTCCCAGCCTAAAACCACAATCTCTTTAAAAGCCCATTCGTGTCCCACACAAAATCAACTTGATTGTCAATGTCCCACCTTAACCTCAGTAAAACAGGTTAAATATCTTGGTATAGTTCTAGACAAAAACCTTAATTTCAAATATCATATTGACACCCTATCTGGCCGCGTGCGAAAATTAATTTACATTTTTAAAACCCTGCGCCACGTAGCCAACCAGTTCATCATTCGAAACGTTTACTTTGCAATTTGTCAGTCCATCTTAATCTACTGTATCTCCTGCTGGGGCGGTGCTGCAAAGACCATACTTAAACCTCTAGAGGTCGCACACAGAGCTATTTTGAAAGTTGCTACGTTCAGACCGATACTTTTCCCAACTGTCGAGCTATACCAATCTTGTAACGTACTCAATGTAAGACAACAATATATTTTACATATAATCCTTCTGCAACACCGACGAACACCATTCAAAAAAATCTCCAAACGCCGCAAAGACCTAATCTGCACAATTCCACCATCACGCACAGCTTTTACAAAAAAATTTGCTCTCTATCTTGGCCCATCACTCTACAATAAAATTAACGCAAAAAATCCCATCTACGGCTTAACTAACTTTAATTGCAAAAAATCTGTTCGCACCTTCCTTTTAAACCTAAACTACGACGCAACAGAAGAATTCCTGAAAAAGTGATCACTCTAAAACATACATACATCACACACCACACCAATTTAACGAAACACTCGCCACACTAACAATATACACACCACACTAAAATACTAAACATTTTTTTTTTTGTTTTTTTGTATTGTCATTAATTAGTAATTACCTACTCAGAGTATTTTCTGAATTTGTTGTATTTAGATTCTAAATGTTTTTTTTTTTTTGTTGTTTAAGAACCTATTTTGTCGCTGTTTTTAATGATTAGATTACTATACCCTTCATATTTAATACTTGCTGTTATATACGTTTTAATATTTTAATATTACGTCATCCGTCTATGACGGGAATCACAACTGTCTCTCCTAAACACAGGTTACTTTGTAACCTCTCTAGGAAAGCAGTGCGGCACCCACTAACTAAAATAATATACTGTATGTTTGTGTTATATCTTGTACAATGCCATGTAATCTAGCCATAGTTGAACAATAAACATTATTATTATTATTATTAATTAAAGAAATCCATTGAGTGGTTTGGAAGATATGAGGAAATAAAAAATATTACAAACAAAGATAATCGCGAAAAACATTACCCTTTCCTTGCAGTCGGGTAATAAAAAAGTAATGAGTAGGTACCTACGTGGTGTGTAAGCCACACGATAGCCTTGTTCATTAGTAGAATTTTAATGATAACTGTTAACTGAACAGGTTAACTTTAGAGCATTTAAATATTATATTAACTAGCCTCTATCATTAATAATTCAGCTTTCTTTACTATTAATCAATATCACACTATTAATCCACAAGTAATGTTGTTGAAATTTTCTAATCAACCTAATAAACGGTTAAAATGCAACGATACCGTGATTCAGCGAGCATTAGCAGCGCCATCTCTTATCAATTTCCGGAAGTAGGAAATGTTTATTTTACTTGATTGGTTCTATTGTGTTTAGGGTTAAAAATGACTTGTTTTTGTTTATTTTTCTAATTATAACGTGTTCCATATGACGTTTGTGTATAGCTTTTAGGAATCCTTACTGAAATTATAAGGATTTCAACAGACGATTTAACTTTTTTGTACGATTTGTCACTTTAAATTTCTTTTAAACATATAAGTTGCATATATTTTTATAATCTTCATTTCAAACCCTGAATTTTGATACCTTACTCGATGGTAACAGAATAAAAAAAAACTCTGTAAGATATTTAGATAGATGGCATTGTAAAAAAGACGAATTAGTTTATTATAGGCTATCTCATTATCCCGTGGCTTAGTTATAAAATTAGAAGTTTAATCACGTGGCCAAATAAAAAATCTGTGGCTATTTCCCACATAAATCTAAAGATCTTTGTGGAGGAAAATGAGCAGAAAACTCCATGTAATTATTAGTAGTACACTTTTTTGACGCGTAGGCTTGATCGATTATCGGATGATAATGGTTATTTTTAACCCCCGACGCAAAAACGACGGGTTGTTATAAGTTTGACGTGTGTGTGTGTCTCATCGTAGCTCCCGAACGCATGAACCGATTTTGATTTAGTTTTTTTTGTTTGAAAGTCGAGAGTGTTCTTAGCATGTTTGAAGAAAATCAGTCCAAGATGGCCGCCGTCACAAAATGGCGGATTTACATATTTTTTCACAAGTTCATCAATATGGGTATCAAATGAAAGGGCTTGATTAGTAGAATTCTATACACTATGACAAATTTCAAATCCAAGAAGGACGCCACCACAAAATGGCGAATTACGTTTTTTTTAAACTATCTTAATATGGGTAGCAAGAAATGAAAGGGATTGTAGAATAATGTACACTATATTGAAAGGGAATAAGGAATATAGACGGTACGGTTGGCGCAGAGGCTAAGCGATTGGACTGCTGCGCTGCGTGTCGCGGAACAAATATTTGGATGGCCTGCAGATAGTTGTTTCGGGTCTGGGTATTTGTGTATGTGACTTTATATGTTTGTAAACTTACCCACGATATAGGAGAAATTCCTAGTGTGGGGCAACGTTTAAAAAAAATATATAAATTATCGAAATTAAAACTAAAAGCTTGAAAATTCGTTTTTTGGTGACCAAGTTTAATTTAAAGGGAGTAAAAGTGGAGAACCGACGTTTAAACTTTATTGCTTTTCAGCGAATGACCGCAGTGCGCGTAATTATTTAGTCGCGTGGATATTTTTACATTGCAATATCTTCTAAGATATTTGTCTAAACTAAGAGTAGGGGGCACAAATATTCAATATTTAATTTCCGTTCTAACAATCATATTTATTTAGATATAGATTAACACCATATGGGTTAAATAAGCTTTGCAAAAAATAATTGAGTCGGGGGTTTTTAATTTATACTTGTGTTGTTAAATGTTTCAGGTGCTGCCGCGCCGCCTCATGTTGGAGAAGCTGCTCAATACTGAGACCAATGACAACACTTGCACCATCTGCTGGGATGGTGACATCACCTGCACACTGGAGCCGTGTCAACACAGGTTAAGGAAACATTTTAAACACTTGCATATTCTGAGGCAACTATACCACCGCCGATGAGGAAGCGTCTAAGTATCGACTATTTTCTAGCACCAGATATAGCCACGTGCAATTAGAAAAAATATAGCTAATCTAAATCCCACTAGTTTATTGTAGTTGGATTTTTGTTTTGCTTCAAATTATTTCTAAAATGCTAAATTATAAGCCTATTGCTATTAGAAGCTGATTTGTTTTCACAGATAACTAGGCGTGGAAATGACCAAAAATTAATTTGTGTTTACCAGGAATTTGACCATGTTGGACACAACACTCATCCATTTAATTTTCATGAACATTTTATGTCTAGTAATTTGTAAAAATATATATCGGCTCCAAATGGCAAAAGACTTGCCCTCGATTACAAGGAACCTAAACGTAACAGGCGAAATGTAGGTGTACCTACTTGTTAGTTACACCTCTGCCCTTTGATATAACCCAAGGCACAACCATCACGCTTGTAATCACTTACAGGCGAGACGTTATGTTTATGTGGCTCTTGCTTGTCTAATTGCATCCGGCTAAGACGTCTAAAAGATTATAAGTACAAGAGATACATAAATTGAATTCGAATTTAGTTACTTTCTTTAATCGCTATTCACACATCGGCGGCGAATAGGTGCTTTAGGCCGAGATTGACAACAAATGTTACCTAACACGTGCTATGGCTCAGCATTCCTTTGACTCTACGAGCTTTGACGTCACTACCGGCGTTATCGAGGCGTATTTAATTATGTTTTCTATTATGTACTTGCATATTACCTAACTCAAAATGGAACGTATGCCATACCACCTGCCTGCCGGGTCCGCGGGTTGTTCGAAAGAGATACCGCGGCCCCGGACACAAAAGGCTAAAAAGGAACATGGGTGGTTTTTAGTCAGTAGAAGTCTGACACTCCCTTCCGCTCCGCCCAGAGGGAGGAGTCATTCGGTGAATTCTCAAACTCCAAAAAAAGCCATTCCACTTGCTAAGTCATCATCGGCATTCTCCTACTTATTCCAATTAATTTAGGGTCGGTGCAGAATGTTTTCCATAAGGTGAATGCGACAAGGTAGCCCGCGAAATTCGATTTTTTTTCCGGTCAGTGTCAAGTCGTATCTATACTAATATTATAAAGCTGAAGAGTTTGTTTGTTTGTTTGTTTGAACGTGATAAACTCGGGAACTACTGGTAGGAATTAAAAAAATCCTCTTGTGTTGGACCATTTATCGAGGAAGGTTATAGGATATATAACATCACGCTACTATCAATAGGAGCATAAATGAAAAATGTTTCGAAAACGGGAAAAGATATTATTCCTTTTTCAGAGCTTCTGTTGCGTGCGCTGCGAAAACGGTTTAATTTACGCAAATATTATGTACTAGCTGACCCACGCAACTTCGTCTGCAACACATAATAATAGCTTATAACCTTTCTAGATAAATCGACTATCCAACTTATTAAATTGAGCTATATCGTACTCGTATCAAACAAAAAATCTTACCTTTCCTCTATAAAATACGTATTAGTTTAGATTGACTTCGATTATATTATTAAAGTAACAATTACTATAGGTATCTCTTACTGTTCAATATACAGTAACACCTTGTACTTGTAAACATTATGGTGCTTTAAATTGAATTTCTCCGGAGCCCTCAGAGGCCAGAATCCCCACGTACCTACCGTACCGGACCGAATGACTGCCACGCGCTAATTATTTTGTCGCCCGTATATTTTTACATTGCGATACCTTATAAGATATTTGTTTAAACTGTATAGAGTAAAAGGCACAAATATTCTATATTAAATTTCCGTGCTAGCAAACACATTTATTTAGATATAGATTAATACGATATGGGTTAAATAAGCTTTGCAAAATATCATTATTTTTAACCTAAATTTTAATAGTAAAAAATGGTTAGAGTGAGTCAATCATAAAAGATAGACATATGCATATATTAATTATTGTTATATTAATTGAATATAGAATATTTGTGCCCTTAACTCTATACAGTTTAAACAAATATCTTAACTTTTACACCCTATATAGTAATTGTCAATTTAATAATATAATCGAAGCCAATCTAAACTAATAGGTATTATAAAGAGAAAAGGTAAGATATGTTGTTTGTTACGAGTACGATTTAACTCAATTTAATATGTTGGATAGTCGATTTATCGAGAAAGATTATAAGCTATTTTATGTTACGCAGACGAAGTTGCGTGGGTCAGCTATTATTAAATAAAATAGGATTCGTGGTAAGGTCTCAAGAATGCCTTTTTCATCAAATAGTCACTCAAGAGACCTTTATAAACTGAGACGGTTGTTTTGGTGATTTTAATCATTATTACTTAGTAAATAAACATTTGTTATTGCCGCGAATCCCATTTTATTTACCACTAGCTATCATACAGCTTACAAGCAAACAAACAAACTCTTAAGCTTTATAATATTAGTATAGATACGACTGTAAAAACGTAATAAAATTCGAATTTCGCGGGCTACCTTGTCGCCTTCACCATAAGAGGTTGCTTTTTAAAAGTTGATACTATAAAACGTCGCATAAAACTCCAAAATATTGCTTTGTTTTCTTAAATTTACTTAAAGTAGTTTCTGAACGAATTTATAAAGTCTCCTCCCTGCCTGTTCTACTCCTAAAACTACAACACGTAATTCTATTTATCAAATGTTTTCATTGCAATTCATAACCAAACCTGTAGTGCAACAAAGAGCGATATAACAAAAATATATTATTTATTATTCCAACAGCTTCTGTTCGGTGTGCACTGCTCAGCTGAAGGAGTGCCCATTGTGCCGCGGCTGCATCGTTCGGGTCAGGTTGCACATCGCCTGACCAGTATGCGTGCTCCCGATCATCTCGGAGCACAAAAGCGAAGTCACCTTCACGGAGTCCCCTACCCCGCCCTTCGCCAAACGTATCCCATGTAACGGTGGCTCGAGCTCTTCTTTATCTACGAACCCTTCAAACGAACTCCCGGACTTCGGAAGTGACTAGCAACCCACGACCACCCAAGCCACCCACCCTGAGACTCACGTTCACGTAACATATGAATCCGACTAATTTTAGGTGTTGTGGTTGTACCTACTTGTAAGTTACTAAAACAAAATCAGAATATTCTTAACATTCTGCTGATGTAAATATATTAGTACTGGGTAACACGATACCCCTTGGTAAGACTGTTTGCTGGTTGGTTTGTTAAGCATCGTCATTGATTCAAAATCTGTTTATGTCATTTTTTATTCCAATATAATTTGACGTCGTTGGCCAGATTGTGACTGAATTATGAACACAATCAGCTTTAACCTGCCTTTCCCTTACAACCGCTAGTTGGCGCTGTCGTCGCTCACACAGTAAATACTTACAATTCAAGCAACTTATCTGAGCAGGCGGGAACGAAAATGTAGTAAGTTTGACACATCGGTGCATAATATGTTGTTGACAAGCAGCGCCACCCTGAACTATTCATAAAGTCATTCTAGAAGGCGTTATGGTTTTTTTGGCCCTTGAATAGCATTGTTTATTTTTATCTTTTGTCTATAGAAATAGGAAAGCGAAATAGGAAATGAAGGGCGATAGAAATACGAAATAATTGAGAACATCCTGTCTGTCTTTTATAACAACATTCACAATTTTATACAGAATGTTGGCGCTTTCAGAAGAAGTCGCTGAATAAATAATGTTACATAATGTTCGAACTCTTTTCTCTGAGCTTCGTCGTAGCGTTCCAAATTGCGCTTCGCAACCAAATATCCACATGATTAAATTCCTTGCTAGTATGTAACACGGTGGGAATAACTAGACTTGCTCTATCTATCTACACTATATTTTATCATTTATTTTTCCTTACACGTCTACTTTATTATTAAACCTTTATTCATGATTTTAAAGTGAGACTAGTAGCACTGCAATAAATACTTAAAATGAGCGTGTAAACAAGTAGTATCTCTACAGTTTTGTCTAGTCACGAGAAAACGAGGCGAAATTCTGATATAAGATTTTGACTTTATTTTTAGACTAACATTAACTCCTATCATGCGTAATTCTCACCCTACACTGCAGCCCCTCAGTATGAACAGATGTCATCATAGTCAATGTACAGTAGAAACTAAGCTTCACGCATAATATTTTTGCAAGTGTGTGCTTCCAATCTGTTCAAATTACTAAATGAATATATTTTGTTCAAGTATTACAGAAGTCTCAAAAGATTAACGTACAGTGAAATAATATGCAGTTTTAATATACCTAATCATTTTCAATGTAGTTAAATAGCGTGAACAGAAAAGGTGTCATAATTTTCAATGGTGAAACAAGTTTTGAAATGTATGGGGCGGCTGATTGATGTAATCGCGATTATTTTATTATGTCCCATGTAGACTATGTAAATTAAAAATGAAATTAGGTAAATTATGTAACTTTTACAATCATTTAAAACTTTTATTTAGATTTTTTTTTTGTAAACACAGGGGACTTTATTTAGTTCATTCATTAATTCCTACTCTTATTATTTAATTAAGATATAAAATTAACTATATAATATCAGAAAACATTCCCATTACTTATTTATAAATGTTGTACTATAAGTACCTACATTAATGTATGGTAGAGATCTTGTTAGATGTAAATACCAGCGTCTTGTGCGTCAGAAATGCAGACAAAATAATTATATTTAAATATTGAATGAATTAACTTTGTGAATGCTTTACTCTCCTATCCAAGAGTTACTAATCCAAAAGTAAACCGTTTGAAAACAATATATTTAAAAACAGTAAAAAAGTTTTGCTAAGATGACTTCCTATTGGATAGATCTTCCATTTGGAAATAAAGTATGGTGGCCTTTCATAGACTGTAAAGTGACCATTATAATGGCATTGTTCGGAAAAGAAAAGAGTGATAAAAAAAACAAGTTTAGATTGTAAGAATAAAAATTTGAATGGCCTACCACAAATTTAAATGAACTCCTGCTTCACGGCTATCTTTTGTAGATTATTTTGTATTAAATTAGACACAGTATATTTTACTCATTGAGTATTTCATGTCCTGTGAACAATCATTTTTGGCATATCCTCATTGTATGTTGATCCAATAGTAAATAGCTTGCTTGTTGTCGACGATTGCAAAGAAGTTTGAGAAAAACAAGAGATCAAGTTTTATTAAATTTTAAGTAATAAATAATCTATCGTGTTTTATGTAGAAAGTAAATACGCAGATTGAAATAAAACCTTAAAGTATGCATAGATTCCGTAGTATGAACACATTATGCAAACGAAAAAGTTTAAAAAAAATGTTTCGTGCCAATATTTTAAATAAAGCTATATTAAAAAAGTGTATTGTAATAAATAGAGAGTTGACTTCAAGTAGAAATATTCAGGAATGCCAATTCAAAATATTGGCATAATTATTGTTAGTAGTTATTATATTGAAATCACGTGTTACTGTAATAAAATATATATTATTGAAACTAAGTACCATATACTATCAAAAAAAATAATACATAAATTTTAGTCCACTCGGTGGTCAATGGTAAATAAAGTAAATTATGTTCATATCTAAATTTCAGTGGAGCTAATAGGAAATGTGTTTAGTTAACTACCAACTCCATATTCTTTACTGTTGAAATGGTAATTAAATCTGTAATATTAGGTACGCAAATTGAATGAGCTCGACTAGAGGGCGTCATTTACCTACGAATCAGTATTTTACAAAAATATGATATTGTATCTATATTTTTAGCTGTGTGCCTAAAAGGTAATCTTGGTAGATATTAATTAAAGACATCCAATACATTTACAATTTAGTTTATCTGCGCTCCATTTTAGATGTATTAATCGTGAACATAGAAAAAGTCATACAATAGTAATATTAACTTGGCCAAATTAACATTAATCGGTGCGTAAGCGTTCTTCGCCATTCTCTCCACAAATCCCTTTATTCCAATCAAATCAAGAACAAAAATAACGTAAATAAAATGTATAGGGTGTAAAGGTGCCTAACCTTAACGAAGCCGTTCTCCTCGTCACAGATATTTTTTTTGTTTTAGACCATACCTGGGAACTCCCTAGTTACGGAGATATTGGGGGTCAAAGTTCCGAATTTTTCACAGCTGTTTTTTTAACTAGTTTTTCAGGTTATAACTTTACTTAAATTACCTCCATGACCCCTTTACTATTCAAAGCATCCACTAGCACAATGTCTTAAGAGTGCTACATTGAGTTTTACCAAATGTGATTTTTCACCCCAAATAAAAAAGTCGTTTCCCAGCAATAATTTTTGCGTAGGGGTACTTAGTTTGATGTACATAATGCTTGGTTGACGGCTACGTGAAGGGTTCGTTTACACCCTGTATTATCCTAACAAGTAAGTCATAAAAAATGCTTTAATCAAAGAGAATAATAACCCCATAACTTTGGATGGCTTTAATGTGTCCAAGGCAAAGAGATTAAAAAAATAGATACGCATAGTATTTAAGTAGATTGTTTTGTTTTCTTATTGATGTATAATTCTTTTATTCTATAATACTCTAGTGTACATAATTATGTTTGTGTAAAATCTTGACTTGGTAGGTTTTTTTTGTATACCTACGCAGCCTATTTTATTTTATAGAAATAAGTAGGTAACAAAATGCTTCTGTAGTAGATAGTATTCTGACACTCGTGTCACAAATAAATGTTTATGAAATAATAAAACTGTTTCATTTCTGAGTCCTGAAAATCGTACAAAGGAGTTCGAATATTTTAATTCAATTTATTTTTCTATTCATCGATGACACCACCACTGCAACAGTAAAAGCTAATATTTCGGAAAA
Source organism: Diarsia brunnea (assembly GCA_949774965.1). Taxonomy (NCBI): domain Eukaryota; kingdom Metazoa; phylum Arthropoda; class Insecta; order Lepidoptera; family Noctuidae; genus Diarsia; species Diarsia brunnea. The sequence goes on from OX458996.1 coordinate 17,171,689, forward strand.
GGGACGCTTTAGGAGACGGTGTGAATACAATCAAAGCGAACAAGTATTGTGTGGGACCACACAATACTTGTTCGTTTTGATTGTATTTAGTTATAGATAATAATAGGAGGTGTAAGCCGAGAAAAATATTCAAACCTCTTTTTATCTTTAAAATATTAAAATCACACGTTCGTACCACTCATCTTCGAAACCACCGATTACAATGAGATTTTGTAATATTTGATGCGTATGGTATCTTCCAAGATGTGTATCTGGATCGAGGGCCCTTTTTTTTAGACCCTTGCGAAACGAAATAAGACTTATAGGAAAATTAGTTAAAACTTAAAGCAAAGGGCCATGAATTTCTTAAACGTGAATTAAAACTGTTATGATTAAATAACTTGGGCCCAAAATCCAGACGCATTCATAAAGTGGCATATAATAAGTACTATCTCTGGGTTCATAATTTTTATTTAAGAATTTAGCTAAGAATTTCTTAAATATTTTAAGAAATTCCCAAATCTGTAGAATATGTCATTACAGATTTATGGCGGTATATCTAGGGCCCTCACTTCATAAGTGTCTGTACTGAGGAATCTGCAAAACATGGATTTATCTGAAGAAATACGTAAAACATGTTTTACTTAGATACTTAGGTGAATTAGTAAAAAAGAAATAATGACACAAAAGTTAATTGTTAGGAAGTAAATGAAAGTCGAATTTGACTAACACGTCTGAACTGAGAGCCCAACATTTTCGGCTTTATTGACTAGGCTGAACCTCTTAGATTAAAGACGCTATTTTTCGAATCTGGGAGGTCCAACAGATTTGGGTTTAGTGTTTATATAACAAACCATCAACCTAACCGATCCATTGACGACGCTTTTTTTCAAATCTGGGCGGATCAACAGATTTTAAACTAGCGCCATTTGGTGCACCTGCGTAATAAGGTTTTTTTTTTACTATGGCGACATTCTTGAAATATGTGAGGTTTACCTGGGATACAACAAAACATCAACCTAACCATTGACGACTCGTTTTTTCAAATCTAGGAGGATCAATTGATTTTAAACTAGCGCTATTTGATGCGCTTGCGTAATAAGTTTTTTTTTTATTATGGCGACATTCTTGAAATATGTGGGATAAAAAAACCATGCATTCATGCACGCTAAGCATGCGCTTTAAAAAACCCCCTGACCGACACAGAATCCTCAAATTCATGGAAGTGAATGCTAAACCCAACCCCGTGTTCGTAGCAACTTAACCTGCCTATCCAAACCTAACTTTGCTATAAAAAAAATCCTATCGATTTTGCAATTGAGAAAGATAATAACTCTTTCCCTGGGTTTTTAGGTTAGGTTGGTATTTTGTTGTATCCCAGGTAAACAGGCCAAATATAACAAGAAAGTTTTTAGTAAAAAAAAAACCTTATTATGTAGGCGCTTCGAATGACACTAGTCCCAAATCTGTTGGACCTCCCAGATTCGAAAAAAAGCGTCTTTAATGGTTAGGTTAGGTTTGGTTGATGTTTTGATGTATCCCAGGTAAACCCCACATAATTCAAGAATGTCGCCTTAGTACAAAAAACCTTATTGTATAGGCGCTTCGAACGACACTAGTCCCAAATCTGTTGGACCTTCCAGATTTGAAAAAGCGTCTTCAATGGTTAGTTTAGGTTGATGTTTTGATGTATCCTAGGTAAACCCCACATAATTCAAGCATGTCGCCTTGGTAAAAAAAACCTTATTATATAGGCGCTTTGAATGACACTAGTCCCAGATCTGTTGAACCTCCCAGATTTGAAAAAATGTTGCCCTTGGAAAAGTTAGGTTTGGTGGATATATTCAAGTATTCCAGGTAAACCGAACCGAAAAAACTCGACCTAATAAAAAATTAACTTACCAGGCGCATTGAATGGCACTGGTTTCAAACCTGTTGGAGGGTGGGGACACTTTTGCTCATGGTCCTTTTAAATATCTTCAGTTCGTATAACCTATTCAAAACATTTTATAAGGTTAAAAAATTAGCTACCACTGTGCCTTTTTAACCGACTTCCAAAAAGGAGGAGGTTATCAATTCGTCTGTATGTTTTTTTTTTGTATGTTTGTTATCGCATATCTCCGTCATTAATGAACCGATTTTCAAAATTCTTTTTGTGTTCGAATAGGTATACTCCCGAGGTGGTCCCATTGTCACCAAATCAGGATCTGATGATGGGATCCCAGAGAAATCGAGGGCAACCCTTGTTCTGAAGATATATGTTCGACTAGCTGTACCCGCATGCGTTGCTATGCCCTTTTTCCTACATATTACCTGCCTGCGTACAAACTATCTACGTACCTACCTACTACCCTACCTACCTACCTACCTACTACCCTACCTACCTACTACCCTACCTACCTACCTACTACCCTACCTACCTACCTACTACCCTACCTACCTACCTACTACTCTACCGACCATACCTACTCTACTATCCTACTTACTACCCTACCTACTACTCTACCTACTACCCTGCCTACCTACCTACCACTTTCTCACCTTTTAAACCTTCCCTGGACTTCCACGAATATTTCAAGACTAAAATTAGCCAAATCGATCCAGCCGTTCTCGAGTTTTAGCGAGACTAACGAACAGCAATTCATTTTTATATATATAGATAGATGTCATCTGCTAGATGTTCATCTATAATGCCAGAAAGCCTTTCTACTTGTCGTTTGTAGTCTTCTGATAGGTTATCCCTGTATTTTACCCAAAGACTTAGTGCATCAGTAATCTGACAGAATGCCAGCATTATAGAAAAAAGTTCACGCATTTTAAATGGTGACTCGCATAAGGCTGCTTCCTCTAGGGCAGAATCCCAATGTTTGTCGTCCTCTAGCAAGCCTAGTTTCATGCAAGCTAATTGAAAGTTGGTTGGAGGACACCTTTCACAGTCTTCAAGTCATCGAAGGATGTTGGACCCCTAACCTCGTGCAGAAGTAATCGTAGATGGTAACACTCGGTGTTATTCGGGTGAACCGTGTACACTGTACACTCTACCAAGAGCGTGTTCTTTCATTATTCCTGGCCAGCCATTTACGGGTTTTCCTCTTTTCCTTCTCACAAATTTATTTTTTTGCCATACAAAATATGAAGGCACTTCTGCATATAGAAGGGTCTTAGCAAAATTGTCTGTTTCACATAAATCAAAAAAGGCTAACAGTGTCGTTTTTGGTGGGCTATTAACTTTGTCGGCGAGGTTGTCGGAATTAAAATAGACTCTTTGGCCATTTTCAAGGTGGACAGCTAAATGTATGACTGCGGGAAACCTTTCATAAATGGAAAACCCTAAAATCCTTAGTACCTATCGCCAAAATGTTCCAGTCCATACCATTTCAAATTTCGAACTGAAAGTCTGAACGGACCAAAATAAATAAACCGAAAAGTGCACATCCTCTCTAAAGCTCACAATCCTTCAAATGTGGTAAGTACGGTGACTTTCGAGACATTCCAATTTTATAGAGTATTTGCACCAAGGTTTTATGTGAGTTTAACCTTTTTTTGAATAAGATCGGATTGAGTTTTCAAACATGTGTCAAAATAAAGTGTAATTTAAATCAAAAACATTAAGGAGTATTGATATCAACTTCGAAGCAAATCACCGCTAAAATAACTTTCTACCCCTTTTTAACCCCGTTGAGGGATGAATTTCAATAAAATACGAAACACGTCTTCCATCAATTCTGTTAAAAAAGGTTAATGCAAAATTTGAAGTAGATTGGACCAAGGAATCACGTTGTCCCATACAAACTTTGCCCCCCTTTTTCACCCCCTTAGGGGAAGAATTTCGGAAAATCCTTTCTTATATCCGCCTACGCCATACAAAGAACACACCCTCCAAGTTTCAGGTCTCTACGATCAGCGTTTTAGGCTGTGCGTTGATCCGACAGTCATTCAGGTCAAAGCATTTTATATGTATAGATAGCTGAGCGGGAGAGTCTAATAAAAGTCGTAGACTGATTACAACAAGTGTATTACGTTAAACAATGGAGTTAAACAATATAAATAACCGCGGTATCTCCGCCGGAGTAAAAAGTGAAGTGGCGGGCCGCGGAGCCGCGAGGTTTCGTCCGCGCTGCTCCCGCGCGCCCCACTCTGCCGCGTCGCCCCGCCGCTGGCACACCGCCCGCGCGCGCCTCCTCAGCCGCCGCGCACCTCCAGTCCGTCACAGGGATGTCTTATATAGACAACCCTCAAACTTTATAGGCACTTGTGACGTTTTCCATATTATTATATTTTCTAAACCTGTTCAAGTATTTGCGTGTGGTCATCACAATATCATGTGGATTCACTGATGATGATGGAAGGTACAACTCCTCATCAATTAGGAGTTGGAGCACAATTCTTTAGTAAAATATTATGGGGACGTATATATGGTTGTATTCTTTCAGGTTCTCTAGGTAAGCTGATTATGGAAGGTACTACTCCTAAACGGTTAGGAGTTGAAAGCAATAATAAGGGAATCTTGAAGTTTAAGGGTTAGAGTTCTTGGTTGAATGTTAAATGTATAGTAAATATTTGTATAGGATATTACAACTAAAAATTGTAAAATAAAAAAACTTTTTTGCAAAAAAAACCGACTTCAAAAACACAAAAAAGTGAAAAACACAAAAACGAAAAACACAAAAAAGTGAAAAATAAACTTCACAAGAAAAAGCAGCTTCTGAAGTCGGTGGCAAAAAAAACGAAATCAAGCAGACAAAATGTCACCGACTTCAGAAGCTGCTTTTTCTTGTGAAGTTTATTTTTCACTTTTTTGTGTTTTTCGTTTTTCACTTTTTTGTGTTTTTGAAGTCGGTTTTTTTTTATCTCTCTACGTGTATTGCTAGGCAAGTTATAGTCAAAAATCAATTTTTATTTTTCCTGAAAAGTTGAGATGTGACATACTTTTATATGACTGAACTCTCAAAACTTTTACAAAGTGATGGCCGACCTGGGGATCGAACCCAGAACAGCAGTCACCTTGGGCCTATTTTTGGTTAGTTTAGAACTAGAACTGCATGTTGAAGGTGCGTCCTGTACTGTGCAGCTATGTCCATTGGTTATGGTGAACATCACTTCAGTATTGTGCCAAGCCATCACTGGCTTTGTGACGATACACAGGTTGTCGAAAGACTGGTTTTGAGACAGACTTCAAGTACTTCGAGGATCTATTAACTGAGCAGCAGATATCGCGTGGACACAGGAATCACCAAGGCCTTTCCTCCATAACAATGAAAGTGATTGTTCCCAACCAACACTAGTTTGATGAGAACAATCAGTATCAATCTTAATAAAAGAACACGACACGTGCTTATAGACTTGCATCAATTCATCGGTACGTATATGAAAAGATGAAATGTAAGTATCTACATATAATATTAATATCATTACTAATAAGAATTAGAAAGATTTTTTATCAGTAACAGCCACGGAGTCTGGATTTGTGCCCGGTTGATGGCAATAGGCTCGCCCCTATTACATGGGACTTAAACATAACTGGCGAAATGTGGGTGTACTATTAGGTACACCTCTGCCTAACCCTTGGGGGATTATAGGCGTGATGTTATGTTATGTGTGTAAGAATTAGAGGCAAAATCAAACAACAGAATTAATTTACATAATTGCTATATTAATCAAAGATCTTAAATTATTGTACTTAGACATATACATTATAATGATGGCTTTTGAAAAAAGTAATTTTCGATGGTGATCCAAACGAAGCTGAAGATATCCCCATCTGAAATAATAAAATTTGCATTAATGTATGAAATTACTGCAATTGCGCTCACACGGCTGAATGTCTAAAATTCCAAAATCTAAAAGTCAAAACACGAGACAGAAGAATACACAGAGACACACTAAAACAGTGTATTATAGTTAGGTGAGTTCACCATCAGAATAACAAATTATAAAAACAGTAGCAGATCTGGAGGCTGGAATATATCCCGTCGGGGCTGCGGGTTGTTCGCAAGAGATACCGCGGCCTCGACATGAAGGGCTAAGAAGGAACATGGGTGGTTTTTAGTCAGTAGAAGTCTGACACTCCCTTTCGCTCTGCCCAAGAGCGGGAGGGGTTATTTGATGATTTTCCACCCGCCCAAAAAAAAAAAGGTTGGAATATATATTAATGAAACAGGTACACCGCCAAGGTAAGATAAGAAAGCGCACGTAAATCAGAAAAACAGAAGACAAACTAGGATCTTGAAGTTGTGCACTAGTCTTCAGGATGACTGGTACGCACCAAAGAAGTCAACAAAGCTGGCTGTGATATGTACGTGACCCTCATAAGGCACAACCACTTTGCTGGCTCGTTGTGGCGTCCCTCGTGCTGAGCCCCACCTCGCCTGCCCGAGGAGCCGCCCCTGATGTTTATCGCTCATCAAAGCTGGCTGTGATATGGATTTCATGAACACACACTACAGCCACTTTGAGAGCGACGAAACATTCGTCTTTTCATTATATCTTGCTCTCAAAATACACATCGCAGTAGAATAACACTCGTCGTCTTGTCGCTCAGCCCAACTCGTCAAAAATGGCTGTGATATGGGTTGTCTACACGGCACAGCTATTTTTACGAATGGGCCAGGCGAACCTGCTAACTCTTCGTGTCGTGTAATGTCGTGGTGCTCTCCGTAAACCGACCACATCAAAGTGGCTGTGATATGATGACGGATACATTTCACCGCCGCTTTGACAGGCTAGGCCCGGGAAACCATTGACTGTCAATTCCATTGGAGGTCTGCACATGGTGAAATTAATGCATTCATGCTCATCAAAGCTGGCTGTGATAGCTTCGTTATGACCTATAACAAGCCGACTTTGATGGCAAGACCACATTCTTTTTTTCTTCAAGTTATCTTTCCAGCCCCAAGCAGAAAATGAGGGAAAAATGTAAAACTGATTTATATAAACAGAACCCAATGAAAATATACTCACAATGTGTACCTACCAAAACAGCATTAGTCATTAGGAGAGGCACAGTGAAAAGGAACATAAAATAGAAATACATAGTAGACAAACACAAATACACATTAAAACAAAACAATCATAACGTAGATCTTAATAAACCAAACAACTGTAAATAAATACACAGTTAACAAAATACACAAAAGAAAGCAAGTACGTTTAACAAAAAATGCAATAATAAATGAGGAAGTACACATAATACAATTTCCATGAAGTGAACAATAAAAAGTAGACTGACTTCATCTATAAAAAAATAAATTTATATATAGATCCATTTTAACAGTATCTACACAAATGGGTCGAATATTTTACACAAATCATGAATAGAAAACTTCTTTCAAAAAGTAGAACATGGAACTATCCCACAGGCCACTTTGTTTTATTTAAGGGCTAACCAAATATGAATGTTTGACAAATTCTCCGCACAGAAGCTGGCAAATCACAATATTATTAATTCAAAGCAAAGTACCTACACTATAAACTTAGTGTTTCAGTATGAGATTAAATTTTTTTATTGTTTAAATAACTAAAAAGATAGATAATTTTAAGTATTACATCTAACTCAATAGGAATACTCAATAAACAAAATCTTTGAGAATAAGTATACCTACCTACTCCAGAAAGGCCCCAAACGCTGAACGGCTGAAGTAATACATTGTAAAAATAATGTAGAGAGTTCAATTTAATCGAAAATTATTAATAATTTATTTATATTTTTTGTGAAAAAGATAAATGGCATAGTGATCCAAAAGCCCAGTCTTATAGCCCTAATTTTAAGGTTTCTAGGTGCCTAACAAATGCTCAAATAACTCTTTAGCGCTCGAACCAAGTTGTATTCACAAGTCTCAGCTCTCGAAATTTGTGACCTTTATCCATAAATTAGATCTTCTTAAAAAAACTTCAAGTTTACTACTATTTAACAAAAAGTTGACACTTCAAAACAAGAAGATATTTTTTTTTATTCCTGTAGATACTCAATTTTAATTGAGCCGTATTTGTGCCAATGACTAAAATCTATAGAATAGGGTAGTTAACAAAAAAAAATCTAATTAGTCCGTCAGATAGATTTTGACGGCACGGTTGACGCAGTGGCTCAAACTCACAGATAGTTGTTCCATCCGGGTCTGGGTATTTGTGTATTTGAGTTTAAATGTTTGTGAACGCACCCACGATACAGGAGAAATTCCTAGAGTTTAAAAAAAATAGATTTCCAAAAAATATTGGACATAATTATAGTTTTTCTTTTTTCACGTAAACAAAAACTAAAGACGATACAGTGCTTCGTCGTGCCACGTCACGGTTTGGTACATTTTTTACCAGAAACGTAGGTCACAAGAAAATTTACGAAAATAAAACGACACGTTTTATTTTCGTAATTTTTTATTAATTTGATAAAACAAAAGACATTTATCGATATTTTTCGATAATCTATGAGACGGACTAAACAAAATCAATTTTTTTTTGGTCAGGATATACCTATCCCTATTAAACAGTTATTAGACTGCCACAGTAGAATCATGTGTTAGTGGCAGTGGTCAACCTATAATAATACAATTGGAAATAAAACCCTATTCATATATTTAATTGCTATTTCGGAGTTTCATACATACTCTATGTTTTGTGATTTGTAAACTACGTACACCCGGTAAAAAGCAACTCATCACAGTTTTTACAATCAAATAATAGTAACATTGGGCCCGTTAAATCAAGACCAAAATCAACAAACTTAACCGCGACGGTTTCCATTTACTGGTTAAGTTAATTTACATTCGACTGAATTTCAACGTGCGCTTTTAAAAAATGTTGACAGTGAAAACCTAAGCCAACTGCGCTTTATCGGGAAACCGCACACAGCCGGGCGGCCCTCATTACCGAAACATTTTTATACCCTAAATTGCGATAATATTGCGGTAACAAATAACGAAACTAGTTCCAAATTATTACGTATAATTACGTTAGTCAAACGAGAATATCGCCTTTACTAAATGATTCAATCAATTATCTCTGCGTTCTATGCGCTGCACCTGAATGAAACATTCCCTGTTCACTTGTTACGACAAGCACCTACATATTTTATTTCGAGTATCAATAAACTCGCAAAATTATCTCAACAAGTTGTCAATTCTTTCAAAACTTTTATATTATTTTAAACAAATTCGTATTTTAAGAAAAAACCTCTAAATATTGTTGTTTCCTATTAAAACTTGGGTTCATTATTAGAATAAGTTTTTCATTCTAATTTGAAAATTAATAAATAAACAAGAGTTGATACAACTTACCAAGTCCAAAGATTGGGAAGATTGGAGCCAAATAACTAAGTAGTCAATCAAATAAGAGCTTAAAAGGGGGTGTACTGCACTTAAAATAACTAAAAAAGTGGAAGTAATAAAAGAAAACTGATTATGAGAATAAAGTTTCGCGGAGCAATGTTTCGAGTATGACCGGTGAGACCGGTGCGCGGCGCGGTGAGCTCGTCTCTCCGCGGATATAGACTACTGGGAGCGACTGATGAGGACCGTCTGTTCTGAGGGCTCTAGCCACTGTATATTTATACTGATGTACGCTTCCATTCGAGCGGAGGACCAGAGCCACGCATGCGCAGCAGCAGCCTCGCCGCAACGCTGCACCGTCCAACAAAATGTATAGGTGTCCTAGCGGCTGCACACAAAGTTGTATTTCCTTTACCCCCCTACCAACTTTAATCCCATTGAAATCCGCCCACTTCGCTCTAGAGCACATTACAATGATTTGTGAACGAGCTTCTCTCTGTGATTTTATTCGTTATTATTTTCGCTCTTCACATTGTGCGTTTTTACAATCGACTTAAGTCCCTTTTTGCGGGAAGGCTTTAATCAGACTAACTTTTGGTACAGTATCGGTGACCCTTTTAGTTTATTTCTCCTTTATTACTTGTCCTTTCGTTTTGAAATATTGCATGTTTTAGTCATGCATCAAGCTTACGGCTAGGTATTGCCTACCTACCTCTTAATTGTTAATGCTCCTTCAAATTGGTGTAACATTTCATCAAAAAGTAAACTTTATTGTAATTTCCTATTACGTAGTGGACCGTCAATCTGTGACGAGTTTTAGTTAAAGTAGATCTTGACTTAATACTCAATTTGTCAGTGCACAGTGGTTTGAATGCATACTTTAAAATAATTAAAGTCAAAGCATTTATTTCCATTAAACCATTACAGGTACTTTTGAATGTCAGAAGAACAATTCATAAAACTAAACTACGAGTGCAATAACGTCATCCCGAAAGCCACCACGCCGAATCACACGCCGCCGAATGCCCGCAACAACGAACACTGGGAGCACGAAAGCACGCAGCGACGCACACCGCAACAACGAATGCACGAGACTCCAAATCACGGAACTACGAATGCACGCCGCAACGCGCAACCGCCGCCCCGCGACCCGGAGCCCCGCGCACCCACCGCCACGACACGCGCCGCCGGGCGCCCCCGCACCCACAGCACTCGCCGCCGCAGACATCCGGCGACGCGCAACTCGACGCAGCAACCCCCGGGACGACGTATTGCACTCCTAAGCTACAGTCACAGACACAAGGCATAATAACTTGTGAAAGTACTGCCCATTCCCTAGCGTAGATCTCTATGGAGAAGAACGGGCAAGAAACTCCATGGACACTCTTTTAAATCAGAATATTGTTACAAAATCTTGGTACATTATATCATTAATGTTGAGATGGTATATTATGTGAGAACGATGTAGCAAGATGTGAACGATAAGTGTCCACTGTAAAGTCAAAACCGGCCAAGAGCGTGTCGGGCCACGCTCAGTGTAGGGTTCCGTAGATAATAAAATATTATGTAAACGAAGTTAAAAAAAAAATACGGGCAAATGAAACTTAACCTCTGGATTGTATAGGCGCTCATACGATTCAGGGACCAAATTATATTGGTTAACTGCAGTTTCCATCTGTTGTTTCCATCCAAGTTCAAAATAATTTTCCTAGAAAGTCCTTATAAAGTTCTACTTTTTAGATTTTTTTCGTATTTTCTAAACTTATGGTTCAAAAGTTAGAGGGGGGGGGACGCTTTGTTTTTTACTTTTGGAGCGATTATTTCCGAAATTATTGACATTATCAAAAAATGATTTTAGTAAACCCCTATTCATTTTTAAATACCTTTCTAACAATATATCACACATTAGGGTTAAAATTAAAAAAAAAAACACTTCCCACTTTACATATAGGGGGGCTACCCTAATAAAACATTTTTTTCCAATTTTTATTTTAGCACTTTGTCGGCGTGATTGATACACATATTGGTCCCAAATTTCAGCTTTCTAGTGCTAACGGTCACAGAGATTAAGCGAGGACGGACAGACAGACAGACAGACATGGCGAAACTATAAGGGTTCCTAGTTGACTACGGAACCCTAAAAACGACGATTCAAAGATAAAATAATAATTCAAACAAGCCGTGGCAGCTAAGAGGTGACCAGTCACAACTGACAGCACCCGTTCACGAGCATGACGCATGGATCTATCTATCATGGATTACTATCCAACATGCGTCGAGTTTGTAGGCTCTTTGAGAGCTTTCAATAACAAATGAAGTCAGTCTCTTCAACTACCGTAGTACGCACAGTACACACGCTACCGCATTACAGACTCGACCTAGTACGGATGAACTATGCTCGAGGAAACCTATGAAGTAATTCATGGTGCTTGAGAAACTACGTAATAAGTTTACGAATGAAAGTAATTTGCAAGTTGTCTGGCGCACTGGGTACGACCATACAGCAGGACTTGTTGGTGAACAAACTGAAGGCATTACTAGGTAGGTGGGGACTACATTCATCAGAAGCCTTTGCAAGTACTAGGACCCAAGACTGTAAAAGTTTTGCGGAGATTTGCACAGGAGATCGGTTTACTTGTAGGAATGAAGCTGTAGTAAATTATTTTTAAATAACATTGATCTATTTCATAAAGATATTCATTAGTTTCAAGTGGGTATGCCTGTAAGAACTTTGAATTTTTAATTACTCCGGTAATAAAACTATCGGCATGAGTTCTAAGATTTCACAAGCTGTCGTACGAATGAAGCTTCGCAATTTTTCTTTCCAAGGGCTTTGAACAATATATTATACTGTAGGTATTGAAATAAACACATTCAATATCAATACCCAAGCCTCGAGCAACTATTAAAGCCATTGTTACCACACATTTAGCGTAATTAAGGTGTGTATTGTGATGATTTGAACTGTGAAACAAGCGGGCAGTCCGTAGACAAGTCCTGTGCATCCAACAGAACGAGGGTAATTAATTGGCACATTGTCTCCTCTGTAATGACGCTAACAGCGCGGACCGAACCACGATGCAAATAATTACGTAGCATAGCAATCATAGAAATGCAATTGTTACTCAACCAATCGATGAAACACGAGATTGGTCCTATCTGGTGTTTTCCACGTATAATATATATTTCAATCCGTAATGGGAATGGTGCCTTTGGAAATGTCAAACATTTCCTAGTGATAACAAAATATAACAAAATTGATTTCTTGAAAAAAAAATTGTATTTAATGACCTCCCTTACTCGGGATTAACGGATTGCCGATATGTTAGCAAAAACACTGTATAATGTATATCTTAAAAGTTGGGAACTGAAAGCTTACGTAGGAAAATTATTAAAATCCGAAATTCGTAAACTTTAACTTAAAATCACATCTAACGTAACGCGCACATCAGGTTCAGAACACGCACAGTTGAACAGTTGAACAATAATTTCTATATGCGTTCATGGAATTGTCAACAAACAATGCAATGAACAACATTGTTCGTACTAATACACAAAGGGAGACATGACAAAGCTAACTAAACTATTAATTTACATCAATACAGTCAATTAGGAGGGACAAAGGGAGTGGCAGGCTAAATAATTACAACGTCTGAGTATGCAGGTGGAATGTATAATTGTATATGCGGTGTCCACTCCCCTCTGTGGCTTCTGTACACAATTACATTCTCATGATATTGGTACAACTATGCCTTTACTGCATTAACTGAAATATCTTCTAGCGCCTAATCAAATTATCACTAATCAAACATTTTAATTAATCAAATTGCTCAAAATCTATAGATTTACGCTTACTACATTAATTTAACTTATATAATCTACTCGTGCTTGTAATATTAACAGATTCTTGAAAATACAATAGGTTATCTTATGTATTAAAGAAGTCTAGTACTGAATCAATTCATGTTATTGATTTTTTTTTAAAGTGAGTCAGTCCCTAAGTAACATAATATAAGTTCAGTTAGTTTATTCAACAGCAAATAGTGTGAAATAAACTGACTATACAGCCAATAAACTTGTTCAGTTAAGTTGCCGCAGCTACGAAATGTCATGTTACGTAGGCCGTAACGTAGCAGCTCGCGTAGCACAAGAATTCGTAACCACTTCGTAGCAGTGAATAAATGAACTGTTTAACATTGCCAATTGTTTAATAAATTGTTTTAGTCATCGTTGGTGTTACGTACACAGGGTGTAAGCAAACCCCAATTCTTCACGTAGCCGTCAACCAAGCATTGTACATCGATCTAAGAATCCGTACACAAAAATAATTGCTTGAAAACGACTTTTTTTGGAGTGAAATACCACTGGATAACTCAATGTCTAAATGTACTCTTAAAACATTGTGCTGATGGTTGCCTTGAATAGTAAACGGGGTATGAAGGTAAAGGTAATTTAAGTAAAGTTATAACCCGAAAAACTAATATAAAAAAAAAACTTGTGAACAATTTGAAACTTAGACCTACAATATCTTCGTAATTTATTCGAAGGTTCCCAGGCATGGTCTGCAACAAAAAAATGATCGCAGTGATGGGGAGTACAAGTGCCCTTCGGCTTCGTGAAGAAAGCGTTAATTTACACCCTTTATTAATAAAATTAGGTTAGTACTTATATATTTTTTCCTTTTCTATATGTAACTTACAAGTAAGTACTTGGGACTTTGGATGTCTTTTCTTTGTAAGATCTAGAGCATTAGGAAGATCGTAGACACATCGTAGACCCCAAGCAAAAGGTAATTCGCTAACTTACTCTAAGTTAGCGAAGCTGCGCGCCTCACTAAAAAGTTATATCAGATTATAGAGTCTAGTTAGCGTTGATTGCTTTTTTTTTAAACTTTATCTTCAACAACAAAAAACGTTTACAATACATTTAGGGTATAGAAGTACCCTTAACGCAAACAAAGGGCATTTGTTATCCCCACCACTGCGATAATTTTTTTGTTCTAGACCATATCTGGGAACCTCATAGTTACGGAGATATTGGGGGTCAAAGTTCCAAATTTTTTACAGCTGTTTTTGTAAATATGTACTAGTTTTTCCGGTGTTAACTTTACTTAAATTACCTCCATGACCCGTTTACTATTCATAGCATCCACTAGCACAATGTTTTAAGAGTGCTACTTTGAGTTTTACCATAAAATGTGATTTGTGACCCCAAAAAAAAAGTAATTTCCCAGCAAAAATTTTTGCGTACATCAAACTAAGTACAGTTTGATGTACAGAATGCTCGGTTGACGGCTGTGTGATGGGTTGATTTACACCCTGTATAATACTCCTAGTATTAATACTACTTAGTTAGTTTATACTTAAGTTCAATAAAACTAAGCTAAGCTAAGCGGTAAGCTTTATTGAACTTTCATTAGTATTGGGAAAACTGTATAATAGTGGATCGGACAAAAAAAACTAATTAGTCCGTCAGATAAATTTCCAAAAAATAATGAACACATGTTTTCTTTTTTCACATAAACAAAAAATGAAGACGATACAGTGCTTCGAAAACTCGTGAACTCCTCGAAAACGTCACATGTCAATAATTTTTTTACCTATAAATGACGTCACAACCCACTCATGTTCTTTGACGCGTTTTATCTTCGTCAATTTTGATTAATTTGATAAAACAAAAAACACGTATCTAAAACTTTTCGATTATCTAACGGACGGACTAATTAGAATCATATTTTTTTGACTCAGTCCGATCCCCTTTTGCATCGTCCAATGTATCGAAACTAATCTAGCTTTAAGCTACATGTACACAAAATACTAATTTAGGCTTAAGCGACGTGACCACTAGCTCCCAAAGAAGTCTATACAAGATTAATCAATTGATTCAGTTTACAATCCCAGAGCTGCACTAAGAGGATGGGGCTTTAGAAATGGGGCGTATAATGAGCAGCTACATAAAGCGCCGACGTATAGGAAGTGTTTGCCACACAGATTTGCGTGGTAATGAAGACAAAGATTCACTGCCAGACGAAAATAAGCATTCGGTTTTACTTACCGTGTGCCTATTTTTTTACCTGAACAAGGTTGAAAATTATCAGGGAGTAGGTGGTCAGAGCTCTGATCTGGTCTGCCTCTGAACTCGTCTGTTCTAAAGAACAGACGAGTTCATGATATTCTTCTCCAAGATTCTTCTGAATATACTTGCTTTAATTTCTTTAAATGTATTCATAAACAAATTGAAGAAAATTACTTTAAACGCTATTTTTATCAAGGATATATTGTTAAATGCTGTTTAACATAGCCATGTTTTCATTTAACCCAAGAAGCAATTAGCGAAGAAATGAAAAAAATAACCTACACATTTATATATAACACCATCGGTTAAACGTACACGCGTAAAATAAAGTACGAACATGATAGTAAAATACTTAAAAACCGAATCCCGGGAAACAATCGTTTCGTAGTTACTTTCATGTCGGAAAAGTTCAAAGCATTAAAATTCTAAATGTTAATTGGTAAATGGCTCTTCATGACGCAATTAAAACTAGACGCCATCATTCCGGAAAAATAACAGTGACAGATAGGGTACCGGCTAAAATATTCGACAAGATGATAATTATTATGAATACAAATAATTGAGAGTTTCAATCGAATACGAGTATCCGACAAGAGCTTTCATCGCTGACGCCACTCAGTTAAAATTGCACCAAAAATAAACGTTATTTCAATTTCCCACATTCTTCATTAGTCTGTCTGAGACGCCACCACACCTACATTTCATTGTAAAACCGTTATTAATTCCCGTTTGACGAACGCAAATATCACTTAGGTCGTGTGTTGTATAAAATTCAGCATCTCTATCTCAGGATTGAACATTAGAGTGATTTGATTCCGAGACAAGCCAATAGCGTCTATTGTTGAAATACGTCGCATCAAAGCACTGTCTTCATAGTTATTAATTTAGTTTCATCTTTGAAATTATCTTATTTCAGTCTCAATAAAAGTATGTACGAGTATATGATTCCAAACGGTCGTTTGTATACTTTAACGTACCTCTTTACTCTGCTTTATAATATACTTAAATATTGATAATAGTAATATAAAATAAATGTTTTTCATCATTGGAGATAATTTTCCAAACTGATGTCGTATACTCATCGTGTGTATGCATATATCGCGTGTCGTATCATCATCCATCATATTCAACTATTCATTCAGTTATAAACAAGGCAATGACTTAGTAATTTGAAAAAAAAAATGGTGAATATTAAATTTAAGATTTGTACCAACCACATAAAAAAGTTTAAGCTTTAAAATGGTAGTTAATGAAGTATATCTTAGTTTACTTTCAATTGGTTGCATTGCATGTTGTTGTTTTCATAACAAAAAATGTAGTCATAAGCAAGCTGAGAACTACTTATTACCGCTTTATATTAAATTTTAATATCCATTTCCAGGAAAACCGCAGTGTCTACCTGCTTGTGAAACTCTAACTTATAGCGATGTCCTCATTAATATCGTGTTACTACTGAAGAACTTTCATAAATTACGCCTCATTTTCCTTGTTCATAATATCAAAATCTCTACATTTTCAAGTAAATCGGGAAAGAACAAGCTATTTAAGTCGGTCGCTGGCGTCGCTACTTAAAACGACGTGACGCGACGAGACACAATGCAAATGCTTTTCTTAGACGAGGACAAAGGGTATTTTCCACTAAATCTGAATGGCTCTCTATTTGGGTCTATTTGAGAGAACCATGGCGATGCATAAATGATGATGTCTCGTCTTCACTAAAATACTTTTCACTGTGAGTTTAATGTACAAGGCATAGGCGAATGCATATTATTATGCGGCCTGAAATAACAATTTATTTATGGATCTAAATTTGACTGGCGCTACTTAGTTCCATCTCAACTTTACCATGAAACCATAGCCGGTTGAACAACTACCTGATCAAATAAATAGTTTAACTTCAATTTAAAAAAAAAACAATATAACCTGTTTCATCCATCCTAATCATAGGTACCAATAATAATTGTGTCATAATGATCTATTTAGGTATGACATTAAAAACGTTACGTTCTCTAGGGACAATGGGAGCTGACTGCGTATAGCAAGCACGCAGCTGCACGCACCATAGTGAACCGCCACTTGAATAAATTATATGCCCATCGGATACTGCGACTTCAAAGGGGTCGGAATGAATGCAGTACAGCACCGTACCAGTGTAGTTCTTGGAACGATTTAATGCATATTATTAGTTTCGAGGATTCAATTTGAATTTAAGTAGGCTCTTAAATAGAATAGATAGTTTTACATAATTGATGGTTGAATATCGCAAATTTATTTTATTTATTGTTTTAATATGCGCATTCTTCTCTCTCAGTAAAGGTCTATCTTATAGTGACAAAGGTTACAAATTATATAAAACTGTTAAACTAATATATGCCACTGTAGATAGGACCTTTATTAGTGATGCACTAGTAGGAAACGGCAATCTCTAAATTATACTCGACCTCAATGGAAGTTCGTTTAAACAAGTCTGCGCTTGCCGCTTGGCAATATTCGTATAAACAAATAAGCAAACTATAAGCAAATGAACATAAATGAAGTTCGAGAGTAGCTTTATTAGTAACATTTAGGTACATGATAACTTGAATTCAAAATGCGCGAGTATTCTACTCGCGCATTTTGCTAGATGTATAGCATCTTACTAGACGAACCTGTGAGAAAGTTATATTAACCGAGGCATTCATTAGATTAATACTTCCGTATAGAAACGGCAACAACATATTTAATAAACAAGAAGTTTAAGTAAGTGCAAAGAGTTGTGCGGGTTGTTCGAAAGAGATACTGCGGCCCCGGAGATAAAGGGCTAAGAAGGAACATGGGTGGTTTTTAGTCAGTAGAAGTTTGACACTCCCCTTCCGCTTCGCCCAGAGCGGAAGGAGTCGTTTGACGAGTTCCCAACGTCGAAAAAAAAAAGTGCAAAGAATTGCATGCATGTATGTATTTTGTGTGCATTGAATAAATGGCAATTGATACAAACAAGGGAGCGATTTGACAGATACTTCCTTTTAAGCGCGTCGCTAAACGACTCGTAACAAGCTGATTACATTATGGACCACAAAGTACGTCGCACTCTCACACTAACAACGGGTTACTGTCATATTTAAATAAGTAGTAAGTATACAACGTGGGACATCCTGAACACAAGTCGAGCAACTAAGGTGCGTGTTGGGGTGGATACAAAAAACTTTCAGTATTATAAGGGTAAATGTGCACGCGGAATACTTGTTGAATTTAAAGCTTAAAAGCAGTCTAAATAGAGGGGGGGGGTAAATGAGTACAACTCCGCAAAAATACAGAAGAGAACTTTTTATGAGCTATAATTTTTAAAGATGCTTTTGCTATCTGGTCTGTTAAGTAAATTAAGTTGGCCCAGAAGGTTGCCATATGTGTGGCAATATGTAGACCGTACAGTACATACGAGTACATAAAGTCAAATGTATCGGTCTAGTAATCACCAGCAACGATGATGACCCCAAGACTTTCTAGAGAACTTCTTAATTTTCTCATCGACACCTATGACAAATATGTCAATTTTATAATTAATAAAACAGAATATAATTTTCAGTACACAAACACTTGAAACGCTTGAGTGCTAAGATATGCTGATCATGTTGTTAGTTTCCCTTCATTGGGTACAATCTGTATACAGGGTGGTGCCGACAATACGACAATAAATGAAACCACTGGTAGTTCTAGTTCATAGGAACATTTTTAAACTATCAAATAAATGCTAACACCGTCGTGGTGACAACGACACGACAATAAACTACCTAAATGTCTTTGCCAAATTCGTTTGTTACATTGTATTTCCATACGTATATCGGTGCAAATTATTCCTAACCACCACCCTGTATAATGAGTCACTTTATAAAGGGACTTAAATTACCTTTGAAATCTCTGTGTAAAGTGCTTCTCATTGCGAATATTTTTGGAAGAAGGGGGCTTTGCTGGAAAAATATTCTATCAAATACAGGGTGTAAACGAACCCTTCACGCATCCGTCAACCAAGCATTCTGTACATCAAACTAAGTACCCCTACGCAAAAATTTTTGCTGGGAAATGACTTTTTTTTTTGGGGTCAAAAATCACATTTTACGATAAAACTCAAAGTAGCACTCTTAAAACATTGTGGTAGTGGATGCTTTGAATAGTAAACGGGTCATGGAGGTAATTTAAGTAAAGTTAAAACCTGAAATACTAGTATTTACAAAAACAACAGTGAAAAATTTGGAGCTTTGACCCCCAATATCTCCGTAACTAGGAGGTTCCCAGGTATGGTCTAGAACAAAAAAATGATCGCAGTGGTGGGGAGAACAAATGCCCTTCGTTTGCGTTAAGGGTACTTTTACACCCTATATATATGCGCGCGTACGGATACAATAGATGTTTCTACGAAAGCATTGTAGAGGTTCTCAGAGAATGTCCTTTGTGTAGTACTTATTCGTCTGGTTCCATCGTTTGATGCTTGCTGACAAGATATTTGAAAGACGAAAATAACAGACCTTACGTAGGAGCTGATTTGTTTGTAGCACCTCATCCAACACGTGTATTATAGACGTTAATACCCTTGTAACTAGCCATACAAAGAAATCGACATACATTTAAATTCTCTTCTCTCTCTCATTTTGTATTGGTAGAATCGGTACGTAAAGAAGAAGTAGGTCTGTTTTTCAATTGGATATATTTCAATAGAACGGAGTACGTACGTAATAAGTTCGTACAAACATCGAGATGTTATTTAGCTAGTTAGGTGTCGGAACTATAGATGGGCACAGGCCCACCGCAAGCGGGCGTGAATGGCGTATGGTGCACACAAATGGGCCGGGAAATTGAATGATGTGTATCAATCATTCCAAACAGTTGTATTTCGAGGGGTGTGGGAGTCGAAGCTCCGGCGGCGTAGGATCTGGGTCAGCGAAATGCCACCAATGTTTTGAGCTAGCTCAGGGTCCAGGCAGCTTTATTGATACCAGCTTTTGATAATACATGTTTTATGCATGGCTGTTAGTTTGAAAATTAACTAAAACGACGGAAGTTAGACGGGTGTAAAATTTCAAATCTCTGACATAAATGCAACGAAACTAGAGAACTTTTATGGCAAGCTCGGCCTGGACAGATTCGCCCCCGATCAAGTATTGCGCTCGGGCTCTCAAACACCTGGCGGCGGGTCCGGGTAGGCAGGTAGTAAAACTGACAGAAAATACAAGTCCGATTTCACTTATATTTTACGTTAGAGATTTGATTGCCGCTCTTAGTCCATAATTAAGACCATTGTACGTGTTCAGTAATATTAGACGGGTCCTAAGTAAAGGTGCACTGTTGGATTTAGGAATCGACTCAGTCCCATAAGTAATAATTTCATTATTTCAAGAAAACTTCATAACTGGCGACTACAAGTGGAGGACTCTTACGTAACATTAGTTTCATCGCGCGCCACAACTTTGTATTCAACTTGAAAAAGAAGTCTCGCTATTAACTAGGACGGGACATTTCCTCAACATTATTGATATTTAATCTCTTCTTCATCACTATCACTACATAGTATAAAACAAAGTCGCTGTCGCTGTCTGTCCGTCCCTATGTACGCTTAAGTCTTTTTTTTAATAGATATAGTGATTCAAGAGGAAGGTTTTAGTATATAATTTGAACGACATCCACGCGGGCGAAACCGCGGGCATCAGCTAGTTGTTTTTATAAAATTCTAAACTGCACTACTCAAGGGATTTAATATTAAATAGTCTACCCGCTACACCGTGATGATTCATGACCGTAATATGAACGAATAAGGTAATCTGTGGTATAAGGCACGGAAAAACACAGCACGGGCTACTCTGCCACCTATAACGTATCACACCCATCCGTTTATAACGGCTTTAGAACACTGGCCATACGCGGTTTAAGCCTTTTTTTCTTGGTATTCAAAAGACTATCCCACGCGACAGTTCCGCTGGTGAATTATTTCGCTGGTATCGATCGCCGCGCCGATTTTGAAGAAACAAACATAAATTCTGACATAGACGCCGAGAGCCAATCAGACATGATTATATTTCACGGAATCTCTGTTCTCTGCAGTACTAATTGGCTTCGTTAATTTTCGATCTTGACTGTTGAGACAGCGCCTCTTAGAAGAGTCTTAGCATTATTTAGCATTCTTACTGAAACATTATTTTTCTTTTCTAGTTTAAAATAACGTGAATTCTTTTGAAATCGCACCCTAATTGGAATATAGTCCATTGAAAAGTTACATTTAGCGTGACGACGATTTGTCAGAGGACGCAATTTTATTTTTTAGATATCAAAAAGAGGTCAGTTATTTTTTTTTTTTCAAGATTCCCGTTGGGGCTGCGGGTTGTTCGAAAGAGATACCGCGGCCTCGGCACAAGGGCTAAGAAGGAACATGCGTGGCTTTACCCCAAAAAAAAGTGGGTGTCAGTTTAAATTTTGTGCGGTTGCAACCCTTGTCCCACGGCCGCCATCTTGGGTTTTTTGCTTTGCTTTGGGTCTAGATGGTGATTACGTCAGCAGTAGTTATTTACTTTTTTACACATATGACAACCCACATATATTTTCTTATTTCTAGAATTACATCTGGTGCCCATGAATCAATAAAAAACAGAATACATTAAAAGAAGGCAAGGAAAGGCATATACCAATGTTCACTACGTCACCATGGGAGTAAGGGGGGAAGGGGGGGTAAATAATTGTAGTAAATCTGCTTACGTAATACTTGAACGGCCCCTATCCAACGACATCTCAGACTATGGGCATCGAGAGAAAATAATAACATCCCCGTTTTTAAGTGTGTACTATAATACCCTTGAAAAAATATTTTGGAGATTTTATTTTACCACTTTGTTGGCGTAACTCATTTGTACATTCATGCCAAATTACAGCTCTCTAGTACTAAGAGTCTTTGAGATATTGTGCGGACAGACAGACAGACATACGGACATGACGACTCTATAAGGGCTATAACTTTGCAACGCATGCCGAGTACAACTAGTTATACATAATAATCCTAAACACATAAAACATAAAATAATCATGGAAGTTCAATTAAAATGCATGATTTTCACCAATTTAACTTATTATTATAACATTGTAAAAAAATGTTTTTTATGTGTAAGTACTGTTTTTTTTTTATAAAGTTTTAATTTAATTAAATAAATATAAAGTGTCACATTATATAATAATAAGTGTTTCCCTAATGTCTCAGCTCATTAGGGGAAAAAGGGGAAGAATGTATGTATGTATCTCACACCTTCTCTTTAATTTTTTTCCATCCTGCGGAAAAATGAAAGATATACAAAGTTGTCAGGTGATTTATTATCACACTAATATTATAAAGGCGAAAGTTTGTGTATGAGTGTGTTTATTTGTTACTCTTTCACGAAAAAATTACTGAACGGATTTGGATAAAATTTGGTACACAGATAGTTTATAACCTGTATTAACACATAAGATAGTTTTTATCCCGATTTTATCTTCCCGTGGGATAATTTTCGAGTTATTTATTAATTTTATATTTATCTATACGACCGTGAAAGTTTTTTCTCTTCAGAAAGATATCAATTATGTGAATTTTACCTACATACGATCCAAAAATCTTACCTAGTTCCCCTGCTAAGGTGAAGGTGATTATGGACCAACATCTAACATTTTCTTAGGAAAACATTTATTTTATAGCCACGTGCTTAATTGCATATCGTGTACGGTGTGTTCAAATCATAATTATCTTCTGAATTTTAACGGGTACAAAATACGGCGACTCGGATATAGCGCCTGCCAGCCGCTGTCTGCACTGGATTATTATATTTTGTTTCGTAGCACTGAAGCGTAGCACGTTTGAATATTAATTGACAATAAAATAAACATAAAAAACAAAAAGCTTTTGTTTAAAATAAAATTAAGGTTTACTATCAAAATGGAACGGTTTGTTTGTTGGAACCCCTTGTTTCCCTGACAGAAATTTCATCCAATTTAGATTCCCAGAAAATGTTTCATAAAATATTTGGTTCTTGTATTTTTTTCAAATATTATTGAAGTGAAAACTTCTTTAACGGCGTTGTGCACTTTTTATAATACATAATTATTGTATTATAAAACAGAAGAGTTTGTTTCTTTGTTTGTTTGAACGCGCTAATCTCAGGAACTGCTGGTTGGAATTTTTTTTTTGTGTTGGATAGTCCATTTATCGAAGGCTATATATATAATATCACGATACGACTAATAGGAGCGGACCATACATAAAAAATGTTGCACTTACGGGAAAAAATATTCCTATTTGAGAGCTTACTTTTCGTGCGATACGTAAACGGTTAAAGTTCCCACTCTCTCTCTTATATGACGCAGACGAAGTTGCGTGGGACAGCTAGTATTAAGTAAACAATATAAGGATAAACAATTTTTGATTTGTTATTCTATGATATGAATATTCTAACATGAAACTTTATTTGAAACTAAATTATATAAAACTATTAGCTATAAAACAACGTAAAACCAAATTGAATGCGTATACAAAGTTTCGTTTCTGTGCTATTTAACGTTGAGGAGTTCCCTCGTGAACTAGCCCGTGACCCCATCCTGGTCTAAAAATGTATCGTCACAAGAACCAAATGTGTGTGCTAAATTTCAGTTCTATCGGTTACGAGGAACCTGTTTGGAATTCAGTTAGACGACTTGACCAATACATACAAACTAACTAACAAGACAAGATAAATACCGAAAAGCATAATTATAATACAAAAGTTTAATTTGAAAATAGTTTTTTTTGTTCGCTTAACTCGTGACTGATCGAAACAGACTTTGTTATAAAATATTCAAATAACAGGCGAAAATCTTGGTACCTAGTTTAATATTTATTTTTTGGACAAAAAACCAAAGTAATCAATGTGACTGGCACTGTCGGGTTTTGAAAAACTATTAAACAGCACGTCTAAACTAAAAGGAAAACGTTACCGCGACATACTGCAGCATAAGTAAGTAGTACACGCCGTTCAGTGGATCCGAGCGGCAATATCCGAGATGTTCATTACCTGATGCCGCGAAATCAATGGGAACGTTCATTTTCATTAATCCATCCTATTTCCTGGTCTTGTCCCAGTACGCGTCGTACGCGACATAATCAGTGCTAGTGAAATAAGGCCAGTTCACACCGTTCCTATCCACTCGATCTTTAGCTAATGCCACATTAACCTGAAGCAGAGAGATGGGCTAAAATACCATTTATGATTATGACATCTCCTGTATCATGGGTGCGTTTACAAAAATTTTAAGTCACCTACACAAACAGCCAGACTCGACAACTACCTGTGGGTCATACAATTATTTGTTCCGTGCTTGATTCGAACCCGCGACACGCAACGCAGCAGTCAATCGCTCAGCCACTGCGCCAAACGTACCGTATAAATATTTTACTAATTTTCAATGGATTTTTTACTTTTAAATCAGATTTTTTATGTGATAGATCTATATAGGTACGCACCTAGGCAGTAAATCCGACTCATATGCCGTGATGGAGTTGGTACGACGTTGTCATGTTTACAATAGTTTTCGAATCATTTATACGCCTTTTGATAAGAATACACTCATGGACTTATTTAGAGGAACGCTTCATCAATAAAAGAAAAATATGTACTTATATTATGTACAAAAAGTTCTAAATACAAACTGGCCACAACATATACATTAATATTTATTTTGAAAAAAGAATTATTTCAATAGTCTTTTGTTTCTGGCTTTCACTTGTTTTTTCGTTTATTTGTTACTAGCTGATGCCCGCGGCTTCACCCGCGTGGATGTCGGTCAAATTATATACTAAAACCTTCCTCTTGAATCACTCTATCTATTAAAAAAAACCGCATCAAAATCCGTTGCGTAGTTTTAAAGATTTAAGCATACATAGGGATATAGGGACAGAGAAAGCGACTTTGTTTTATACTATGTAGTGATTTTCACTAGTCTATTGAAATAATTTTGCTGACATAGGCGTATTAATTAATTAGGAGCTCGTGGCTTAATAAGAACTGCCACTCGGGTCGATCTTTAGGTAAAGCTGTGCTCACCTAGGTCGGTCTGTGGATGGGTGACCGCCCGACATACCGAGTTTCCTCCGTGCCTTGGAAAGCACGTTAAGCTGTTGGTCCCGGCTGCCATATATAGATCTTTGGCAGTCGTTACAGGTAGTCAGTGACCTGAAATTCTGACATCCAGTCTTACCAAAGAGTATCGTAACGTATTACCTAGTATTAACTGGGTTGTGGAGGTCAGATAGGCAGTCGCTCCATATAAAATACTGGTATTCAGCTGAATCTGGTTAGACTGGAAGCCGACCCTAACATAGTTGGGAAAAGGCTAGGCAGATGATGAGGCGTATTAATTTCATAAAATCTGTCTTTTTTAAGTTTTTTTTACAAAAATGTATTGCAATAGTGGTCCTTTCACATCAATGAATACCTGAAGGCACAATGCCGAATCTTAGCGTAGCTCAGGTTTCCAAAGTTGTTACTTTAATTGAAAATGGTCGCAGTTATAAGATTGATTGAAGGGTTAATTATTCATCAAAACATCATTTATTTTTTCGACATTTCTGTTCATTAGTCTTGCGTTTTACTGAAGTAAGTTTTATTTTAATTAAAAATAGTAAATTAATAAAGTAAGTACTAAATATAAATTATATAATACATACAAAAAAAATCTGATCTGTCTTTATTTTGTTCCGTTTCTCTAGTTATGTCCATGAGTGTAGTTACTGATGTCAACATTTGTGTCCGATGTTTAATTTCGTTTTTTAAAATTTATTTTCTTACCTTTGTATACTCTTTTTTACCGATTGTTTGTGAATGTGTGAACATTGTAGACTTTGTTGATTCTGAGATGCTTGTTAACTTTCATTAATGTTTTATGTTGTTTCACGTGTTTTGAGTAATAACCAACGACATATTGTCGGGCCTACATTGTCCCCCCATACCTAACTACTAATGATGTAACATGATAATATGGAAAACAAAATCATTTCAAAAGCGTAACCACGGAGTTTCTTGCCAGTTCTTCTCTACGAAACTACGAACCCCAACCGTGCACGTTTTCTCGACGTTTTACAAGTGCCCATGATGAGAACTACTAATAGCCCAATAGAAATCGACGCTTAAAAAGACTAAAATCGCAAAGCATGATGTAGTTTGCGTTTTTTATATATTGTATAGATCAATTATTAGGGTGATGTGAATACTAATTTATTTAATTAATGATGATGAATAAATCTTCACACAGCTCTATAATAAATCTTATAAAGACCAAGATATTGCCCTTCAAAGATGTATTTTTTTTTAAATCGTCATCTAAATTCACGAAAAACGCTCAAATGATTGTAGTTGGAGCGCACGTTTTCTTCCTTGTTCTCTTCTGTGGGTTGGTTGCTTTCTACCTTCTACATTTTGCGGTTTTAGAAACATGGACGTGGCAGAACTGAGGCAGGGTGCATTCTTATACCACCAGTGCATTCAACCGAGGGGAAGTTCAAATGTTCAGTGGGTTTGATTTTTTTCTTCACGAGTTAACTGAGTGTGACACCACCTCTAGGGAAAAAGGAAATTGTGAGTTCAATTTTCTGAAATTGAACCCACAATTTACTTTTTCCAGGTCGTAATAGACCTGGCTGCCGTCTTTCTCCTAACAGATAAGGTGGCGAAAAGTGTCTTATGGCTCTTTACGGAAGTGTCCATGACCTGAGGTTCAAGTTCTTCGTGAAGACAGGAAATAACAGAATTGGCCATCTTCGAAGGGACACAGCTTAGTCCCAATAAGGTTTAGAGATCAGCGCGTGGGCTTAAATTGTTGCAAATTTAGAACAACTTTATACAAATATTCAATGTTAATTGTAAAAAAGGCACAGTTTTTACAGTTTATCACGTGGTGCGCCACGAGCACAAGTCTTTGGAAGTTACAAAATTTGAAGTCACATTACCCCAAGGTTACATATTGCAAGGCTATTTTCATGACCCCGCCTGCTTCCAAGTTTTGTTCATTATGTCCATGTTTTTTTTGCTTTTCAGGTGTTACAGTCGGGTTTTTTAGATTTTTAACTTCATTTTTTTAATTTTGGTTCAATTATCAAAATTTAGAGGTTTTCTTTCATTTTAACGAGAATTTAATTATTAGAGTCTTTATTCCTCGAAATGTTTTGCGATTAGAACAATTTTTGAAAACTGGACAATTTCCATTAATGGTGTGTGTCGACAACGCAGTCTCTTCCGTAACGGAAACGAAGGTTTCTGTAACGAACATACTTTCAAATAATTAATTAATTTCCGTTTTTGATACTATTAGTAAATTATAATATAAATGTTTCATACATTTATCAGAGTAATGTGTTTGTTTTAGAACTGACTTCAATATGAGGTAGTATGTACTGTTACACAAAATTAACTCTTAACCGCCATAATGTAATGTAAAAAATGTAACAATTAACTGTGTATGTGTACCAAACAATTTGTATTGCATTTCTTGCTCCTATGATCAACGCATGCCGTGGCAGCCTTTAATTAAGGCTACACTATAATAAGTAAGAAATCATGAATACCTTAACATGTATTTTTAGTGTATGCTTTGTTGGTTGTCCTAAATAAATAAATAAATAATCGTTCTCTGTCATGGAAATGATTGTCTTTTAGCGCGCCATTGTTTCGGCCCAATGTCTAAGTATACGAGATCCTAAAACCTAGTATTTGAGCCTCAGTTCATCGGTTACCTGTTTTATCAAACAACAGCCGAACAAAAGCCGACTAGAAATTTACTGTCAACTGTTGACTACGGAGCGATCTTTTAAAACTTTTGTCTGCACCGAAACAATAACCAAGACTAAAAAATCGTTTATACAATTACAGGACAACAATTAAAGAAGAATATTTATCGTCAAATTTTAAAGAGGTTCTGCAGTTACATTTTTTTGAAAAAAAAAAAAGTACTGTATAGACTTAAACAATATATTTTATGTTTTTAAAGAAATCCTACAACTGCACTAATGTTTTACATTCCCGGTTTTAGTTTATTCGTGTGTTGTAAACCTGTAAAGGGTAAACACCATCATAACCATTGAAACAAGTTTTGTTAGGAAAGTATTCGAAAATGTATATTCCCAATGGTAAATGTGTGATAATTGTGTGATAAATGCTACTCGTAAGTATTAATCCCGCGGAATGATCTAATAATACCCATTATGTGAGACCGGAACAATCGGATTAAGTATATCAAGGTCATTTTGAATCCCTACATGTATACAATACAAACCTAACACTGACCGGTTAAATGTAAAAAACGTAAGAAAATTGAATTTTGTGGGTTAACCTAGCGCTTAACATCTTAAACTACGAGTACTTCTTGCCATTATCTGATTTCGTCTTAGTTCGTTACGTTTTGGTCAAAAGGCAGGCTGTCAAGTCTTATTGTGATTGTAGTACAATCGATACATCATAAAACTTCTAAAAACGAAATCCCCAATATCTACAAGATTTATTTAAGTGCTGGCTTACGCCTTAGTCAATTCTGTTTTATATAATACTAGCTGTTACCCGCGACTTCGTTCGCGTGGAAATTTTGACTCTCTGGTCTGGAATCGGGACTGGATCTGGATGTACTATGTCAAATCGAATGCCAAATGCCAATCGAAGCGATTATATTACCTTAAACCGGCCCTGTCGTAAAATCTGTTCTTACCTGAAATGCCTTAACTATATTATATCACTATACCAATTTTCTGGTACAAAAAGCCAAGGATTTCATATTTTTATAAAGGGGATTTTTTTTAATTTATATCTGCATAATTTTTCAGCACACTAGGTAACTCTACTAATTAAGTAAATACCAGAAAAATGAATGCTGTGCAAAAAAACCAATTGATTAACTAAACATGTCCTAAAAAACAAACTAAAAAAGCACACAAAACGAGATGACCTTTACTATCAAATTCACACCAAAAATGAGGTTCGTACATTGGAAAAACACGAATTGTTTATCAAAAATAGGTACTAAGTTGCACTCTAAATCGTTCAGGCTAGGTTAGGTTATGTTAGATATTTTTTTGCATATCGTGAGTAGGTAGGAGTACATTTCCGCAGACATGTGAGTCCATAATTATTATTATTTTAGTTAGGTTACGTTAGGTTAGGTTGTTATCAGTTAACCGCGCACATAACCGCGCCGTCTCCCCGGACGGTGCGGTATGCGTTACGCATTTTCCAACGCCCAAAAAAAAAAGTTGTTATCAGTTCAGTAAAAAATTCTGCAAATACCATTATACAGAATTTTGAATTTGGTTTATTTAGTGTGCATAATTTATGTGCAAGTCAGTATTTTTTATTTAACTTTGTAATATTTTGTTGAAAAAAGGGAAAATTCAGATATCGATTTAAATACATGCCTTTATAAACTAACGGGAGCCCTTTGTCCAGGTCGTCCCAAAAGCTATTCTCAGCTAATGTCTCCTACTCATAAACTCTAAGACTTACTAAATTTCGGGTATAAAGTAGTACAAAAAAAGCAGAACTTTCATACAACCATGTGGGAACCCTTTTTTGGGGGAAGCAATCAAAAGACTCCTGAAGGAGGCGGAAGGGATTCTCAAATTGCTACTGACAAAAAACCACCCATATTCCTTCACCCTTCTTAGCACAAAGGTTCGGGGCTGCGGTATCTATTTCGAACAACCCGCAGACCCGGCTGGCGTTGGCTCTTGCGGTCCCCTGCAATGTTGCTGACATCTCTTTGAGGCACGTGTGGAACACGAACGCGCCGTCGACACGGCCTGTCGTCGTCATAAGGCGGACGGACCATGAGCTAGCCCATTACTAACCGTCCGCAGGCCCGACATGCGAAAGCCCGCAGACCTCCTTATTCCGGCCTTGTCGCAAAATCCGTTCTTAGCAAATATTTAATCACCATAAACTACGTCCCTGCCAAAGTTAAAGTTTGTAGTACAAAAAATGAAGGACTGTCATACAAACTCACGTGAGCCCTTAGACCTCCCTAATCCTGCCCTGTCGTAAAATCCGTTCTTACAAACTTCCACTCACCATAAACTACGTCCTTGCCAAAATTCAACTTGGTAGCACACAAAATGAGATAGACCTCTCTAATCCGGCCCTGCCACAAAACCTGTTCTTAGCAGACGTCTACTAACTATAAACTACGTCCCTGCCAAAAATCAAGTATGTAGCACAAAAAATTAAGGACTTTCATACAAACTTGTGAGATCCCTTAGACCTACCTAGTCCGGCCCTGTCGCAAAATCTGTTCTAAGCAGACGTCTACTAACTAAAAACTACGTCTCTGACAAAAATCAAGATTGTAGCAAAAAGCATCAAAGACTTTCATACAAACTTGCGAGGGCCCTTAGACCACCCTGATCTGGCCCTGTCGCAAACTCCGTTCTTAGCGTACATCTACTAACTATAAACTACCTCCCTGTTAAATTTCATCTTTATACGTTCAGTGGTTTTCGTGATTTCGTGACGAGTGAGTGAGTGACCTTTCGCTTTTATATAATTATAATATAGATGTATATAATATCAAAATATCGGTATTGATCGGGTACAATGCCTGTATTACACAAAGTACAATGAGCAACACTATAATCGCCGCTGTTTCTCGGGTCTTGAGGTATCTTCATATGAGATGTCACCACATTTGATGAATAATGCTCAATCCGCATGAAAGACAAGGTAGTGAGAATTTGTGATGTCAGAGACATCTCACTACTCATGTCTTTCACACAGCAGAGAGCAAAACACTTCGACAGTCGATGTGCTGTGTGCTGCGCTATGCTAGCTACCGCGGCAGACTGTAACTCTGCATTCCCATCGATTCGTTTTGTTTTTAGGCAATGAATGTAGTGACGTCGTTATGGGTAACTTATCAAAGAAACAATGTGTAGAGAAAAAAAAAAACAACCCAAGGGCTAAAAGAAAATTCATTTTATTATTTTGATGAATATAGGCGAGGAAGATAAACAGACGACACGCCACTGCAGACACTTCCTAACTAAATGATATAAACAAAATAATTTCATCAGTACCACCAGTCGTTCGCTATACGACGTAGAATGCAAAGTTACACTACGACCGCGTAAAAAGTACACAAAAGATTGTAATAATTATATTAAACACAGAAATGCACCTATAAACAGATTTTGTGTTAATATAAAGCCGTTACATCATTATATCACACGTCGGTTATCAATATTAGTCACCACCCATGCTTGATAGGGTCCAGCTTTCGGGACCGGAACCGCGGTCCAGGATTCCCACTTTAATAATAATAATTATGTATCAGTGGTATTTCGGGACCACAAATAAAATAAACAAACTTATGCCTTTTAAAAGTACGGCCAACCAAAAAAATTTGAAGTTATACAAATAAAACTATTTTTATAAGACTATAAAATATTTCTTTTATTTCAAAAATAGCAGCCTGAATTAGAATGAGAGATAAAAATATATATTATGAAATTTGCAATCATAATATACATCAGTATTTAAAAATTTAACTACAAAAGTTTAATCGACAAAAAAATCTTCTTCATAACCCGTAAATCTCACAATTGCACATAATTATTAGAAGATAAACAACAGTCTTAACATTAAGACAATCGTATAACTAACAGTCTCCATGCAGTATTTTTTTTTGTACGAGATGAGAAACAAGAATATTAAAGTCTTACAAACTACCAGGAGTCCAGAATAGCATTTTAAATAATTATAACTCTTTTTCGTTTGAAAATTAGATTTTAAAAAATTCGTTTCGAAAATATTATATTTAATTTCTTACAGTAAGTATCCAAAATTTATGTTTTTTTTATTCCTTGTAGCCACCGATACTGATAAAAAATTCATGTAATTGTTAATCATAATACATTATCAGTTTTTTGTTAATTGTACTTTAACTTCGTTTTTCTTGTGGTCCCGAAATAATACTCCAAATTAATTATTATATTAAAGGGGGAATCTTGGACCGTGGTCCCGGTCCCGAAAGCCCCACGACCCGCTTGATAATATAACTTACCAATCAATTACGTATTCGCATAATTCATTAAATCTTAATACGTTGATTTATTCTTAAAAATATAATCTCTCTATTCATTCCTACTTTAATTGTTTTTTGCTAAATACAAAGTTGGTGATATCCATGCAAGTCAAAACCAGGTTGACTGAAATGAAACCAAATTCGTTAGTAACTGACTACAACATCTTAGGAAATTAAAATAGAATACCAAATTGTGATACAGCGAAGAATCTAGAGATTACATGCTAAAACCGACATCAACTATATAGGAAATATAATTTTCACGAAACATACTGTTCGGTACAAAATAATTGAATGACGGAATGCATTTACGTAGGGGAAGGTAACACGGCTACAAAATGGTTTAACGTGAATCTGAAAGGGGAGACTGCGTGGCGCACATTTACGTGCGGGAAATCGAGCAACCTCCCCACTAATTGATGTTAGTTATCGTGCATCGTTACTTCACTTCCATTACGAGGCAATTAATTGAATTGGGCATCTATTGGAAAAGGAATATCGAGCCGAGTAAAATGTTGCTGGAAAATTTAACAATTTATTATTGATAGGTGAAAGTTCAACAGAATTGAATGTGAGCAACAAAGGATAACGAAAAGATAAAGTCTAACGCTGAGTGATAATAATGGAATGACGAATGCTTTACGAGTATTACGTTACATTTGAACGATTGTCACTTTTATGAATGAAGAAATAACTTGAGTAGTAAACCATATGTGCTCAAATAACAAGGATAAACTGTGGTAAATTTAAACCAACAGCGAAAGTTCTGTTTTGTGAATTATTATTTGTTAAAAATATTACGACGACCAAAAATTCTCTAAAAATAAATTTACGAAATTTACGAAACACTACACAGTTGAAACTTGGTAGGTAGGTGTATTCTGTGAACCGCTTTACGATTTCAATACAAAAATAAAAAAAAAGATTAAGGGGGGTGTCCCCATACATGGAAATGAAACTAAAAACACTTTTTTTATCAAACCTATTCGTGTGGGGTGTCTATAGATAGGTCTTTAGAAATAAAATTGAGTTTCCTTATACCATTTTTTCTCGAAGTCAATCGTTTGAAAGATAGACACTTCCAAAGTATTAAAATGTGTGTGTGTGTGTCCCTCTGACTTTTAAACTAAGAGCGTGAAAAATCTAAAAAAAATATATGCTGTAGATTGCAATGAAAACTTTCAACCAAAATTGGTTTGAACGATATATAATAAATAGATTTTGTCCAACTTGCACTTAGTCAGTTATAATTTAAGTGCTGTAGAATGCATTGCTGCCAAAATAAGATTGATTTACCTCGACAAGAGGGTCTTATGGAAAAAGTCAATACGCAGTTTTATTCAAATAAGTAAGCGGAATCGACTGAGTATCATTATTGACTGTTCGTGAATTTAAACTTTAAAGTCAGAGAAGAAGTAATCTTAGTGGACTGTACAAGCTGCCTGTCAGCGCTTTACGTACGCGAACAGTTGACATGCAGAGCTTTTAAAGTCTCCTATGTCATGTGCAAGTGTCACGACTGCGTGACAGTATACATATTATAACTGATGTTAGTTTTGGTGTAGTGTGAGTACTAAATGCTTTCTAGAATTTAATCAACCAAACTGAATATGTTATTTTTTTGTTTTTCTGTAAGCCATGGTTTAATAACTTATAAAGGTTAGTGTTGGAATTGTTTGTCCACCTTTTAATAACACATTTCAAGTCTTCATTCCATAGGATACACAAGTAAACTAAGTTAATTCCCTATTGCGACTAAAGTTCTAAGCATGGTAACAACACTCTATCGCTACTGCAACGAATTCGCTTGCAAATCAATTATATAAGGTGCAGTTTTGCACCTCGTCAAATTCAGATGATTTTCATAGAAGACGTAAATTATAATTTGACGAGGATGCAAAACGACACACTGTATAAGCGGAATGAACTACAATAAACAAAATGAAACAATATGGGAGTATGACAACAAAAAGAAAATGAAAATGAGGCATGTTGTGTAAGGGATATTTTATCGTGGATATAAATATATTTTTTTCTCTGGTAAGTTCTGAATTCGACCTACCTTTATGAAACCTCGAGCAGTGGCAATAGTGGCATGCTTCGCTCCTTGTGCTAGTCGACCGCTCCAGGGCAGGCTGTCAAAGGTAACATAAAATGCATTCTGATGATTCGTTTCAGTACAAAACAATTAGCTAGCTTATTTACATAGGTTCACTGTTCTCACTTACTGACAGTTCACACACGAACACCCACAGTTCACCCACACACACACACCATGGAAAGATTGATCATGTAATTGAAACTGCGCGTAACCGATTAAGTTCAAGGAAAGGGGTCTGAACTTTTTTGTATGGAAGCTGGCATATCGACCCACCGCCATTTAGATTTTTTTTAGAAATCACAGCGCACGATGAAATTGGTATGTATGGGTTCCTACCCATACATACTACTTCAGTTTATCCGTGATCATGGTGCTTGTAACAGCGCCGAAATATCGGGAACTCGAAACAATCAGTAAACATGGTAAATATCCCGTTTTCAGTATAAATAATAGTGTTAGTGACCATGTCAGTTTAAAATCTTATAACGAGAAAACTTATTTATTCTTTGACATAACATAGCG
Organism: Diarsia brunnea; assembly: GCA_949774965.1. Classification (NCBI taxonomy): domain Eukaryota; kingdom Metazoa; phylum Arthropoda; class Insecta; order Lepidoptera; family Noctuidae; genus Diarsia; species Diarsia brunnea. The sequence continues at coordinate 17,206,699 of OX458996.1, forward strand.
CTTCATTGCGATGCGAAGCGATTTTCTCGTGTACATAATAATAATCCACCTGGGAACGATTATTTGGATACAATGAAACGCCTATACACGTCGTAAGTCTATTTTTAATGATTGTCGCTGTACTCATTTGTCGATTTTTACCTTCAAATATCTCGGTAACGTGACACTTTTGGGATACCGTGTTACTTGGCATTTTTGTTCGTCTATTTGTCTTCAATCCATACGTTTGTTTTACTTCCTGTAAATTCTTATTGTAATACAGTCCACATTATTGAAGTCGCCGTGTTTCAATCCTCATAACACTTTGAGGATATTAGCCCATTTCTCTTCATGGTCCTACCACTAACATCGTGGGCCGCGATTTCGAAAAAAAAAAAATGGCGGGAAGGTTGATATGCCGCATTGGTTCTATCCCCTTTGATTCTTATTTGTAAATAAAAAATATTGGGGATCACGAACTTTTCCAATAACTGAACAACATAACAGACAGTTCGGTTTAGTTGGAAAGATTCTTTATTATAGTTGCGGTGTATTTTCACTTTATCTAACCGCCTTTGATTCTTATCTGCCATTGTACTTTGTAGACGTATTCGGGCGTAATCAACCCACACTTGCCGCCGCGAAAACAGTTTAAGCCGATCAAACAATTCATGAAAAATATTTCTTTATACTTCAAAAGATTAAAGCTTTTGGGAGTACAATGGAAAGCTCTAGACGTCACACACAAGGATTGCCTGTACCGTGGGATTAATGTCTTTTAAATTCCGCGTTGCGAGAGAGAACATTTTGTAGCTAGTAAACTAAGTAAGTACTTATATAAAGCGAATCAGAAAACTATGTGTGGATTGAAACTATATACATACCGAAATAGGTATATGGTTTGTAATGTCCTAGCGTTGTATAAAGGGTGTATTAGTACCCTGAAAGAAGCCGAAAGGTTGGAGGACTGTTCTCCCCGTCATTGGGATCACTTTTTTATTCAGGACTATACCTGCGAACCTTCTAGTTACGGAGATATTGGAGGTAAAAGTTTCGAATTTTTCACAAGTTTTTTTAAATATTAGTTTTAAAGGTAATCATTTTAGTTTAATTGCCTCCGTTTACTAGTCCAAAACATCCATTAACACAATATTTTGAGTTTTACCGTAAAACAATTTTTAACGACTTTTTTATGTTCTGAATGCTAGGTTGACGGCTTCGTAAAGGATACGTTTACAGGGTGTAATTTTCAAGTAGGGTTAAGAGTATTATATTCAAAACAAGCCCTAAACAGACCGTTGTTTTCATAATCCCCTGAAAAGTCTTAAAAGGTTTTAGAAGTCAAAGGCCTTATTTTGATATAAAAAACTAGTAATCAATTGTCTGATCAGGGAGCGTTCAATCAAGTTTTACGTAACGAATTTGGGGGGAGGGTCCCCCGGTCTTGTAAAACGTTACGATGTGTTACAGAGGCGGGAGGGGGGGGGGGGTTGAACTACGCGTTACGAAGTATTGTTTTTTACCCGACTACGGCGAAGCCAAAAGGTATGGTAATGATTTTTATAACCCTTCAGAACGGCGCGTTGAGATTCACTCACCCATTTTTAAAACGTTTTTTTTTTTACTTCAAAATTTAGGTATAGAAATGGTCACTTGATGGTTACGTAACGTTTTACTAGATGGTGGGGACATTTAATCAGTTTCTGTTGTTGTGGTTCGTAATTATAATTATTGATCCGACTAAAACCACAACAACTAGTCGTTTTTATTCCGAAGCCGGCGGATAGTATTCGATAGTAGATCATGTAGATAAGTACAATAATAGCGCGTAGTAAGAGCGTCGCAAACAATCTCAAATCACAATCTTCCCATGACCGTTCACACGCAACGTCATAAACATCATTCATAAAAGTTCGCGATGAAGCCTATAAAAACTTCGCTTTCGCACCAAACGAACTCGCTGTGAACACGGTACCTATTCGCAGTGCAATAACATCCTTAAATATAACTTATACTATGTAATACTAATAAATCAAAGTGATGGAAACGTATTTGAAATTTACCTTTTAGGATTTTTCGCCATTTCGTCGTCTCGTTATGTCACGATGCTCACGTCACCATTTTCTCAACTGGGTGTTTTTATTTTGATATGAAATCTGTAACAACAGAAAAATTGCTTGATTTGTTTTTCTAGAATAAATACTAGTAAACTCGTAAACATCGAATAACGATTAAATATAATTGCACAGCAATAGCACAGCATAATTACATTAAATACACGCTAGTAAACATTTTCACAGAGACATTAATAAAGTACATAAGCAAAATAAAACATTCGCTATGAGCAACTACAACATAAACAGCTAACTACTGACACATTCCAAGTAATATATTATTAAAACTTACCGAATGTCAAGATGATGATACGTCAACCAAGCCATGGATGGAAATCACGCGACCCATTAAGGTACCTGCACAAACAAAAACACATATTATGTAACATATATTTGTAATTCTATCATGAACATCAAAATCAGGGTATTTACCATGTTTACTATTTATATACGTATAATCTATGCGACTAGGAACATTTACGTACTGAGCTAACACATGTGCACTGTGCAGGTCCTACAGGGGAGGCGGCACAACGTAGAAAAAAAACTGTTCAAAAACACCAGAAGTGCGAAGTTGAGAAGCAACCAGCCTTTTGCTGTACATGACGGAGAAATGTCTTCGACAATCAGACAGTCTTTGAAAACACGTCGTGAAGACTATCTTTACTCTTTTCAAGAACTTCTCTCAGATGCTGCGTTCAGCAAACGACAACGTTCTGTTGGAAAAGCCCTGCGTTTTTTATAAAACAGGTTGGATTTTTGGAAAACAGCGACACCCAATAATTGGCCAGAAATAGAAATCTTTTGGAATCATGATGGAACCACTGGGTACTGGAAACCATTGAGATTAAAAAGTGCCGGGAAAAGTTCGGAAACGGACATACTGACTTTCGTGTCGGAAAGAGAATGGTGGAATGGTGTAGTAGCGGTAACGAGCGCGTACAAGGAAGACGATATATCGATTTGTCTACATAAACACCACCCGCAATAACATCCTTGATCTTGGTACTTGCAACAGAAATATCGGGAACACACCATAAATAGTAAACATGGTAGTGAGTGACCATGACGTCAGGTTCAAAGTTATATTTAAAAAAAAAACTTGAGAGGTGTCAAGGGACACCCGGATGGAACGAAGTTCTGAAAATAACTGGCTTGCTTTCTATGAGAGAGAGAGAGAGAGAGAGAGAGAGAGAGAGAGAGAGAGAGAGAGACAGACAGACAGAGAAACACGCGCACGCTGCACGGCTTACAACTATAGCAAAAAGTGTCGTTACAACTTTAGGTCTTAATTTTTTCCGTCTAGCCCCCTTTCGCAACGCGCGATAAGGAACTTCGATCCAAAAGTTATATTTATAAATTGTTACTACATCATAAATAACCTACACTACTATCGGAATAGTGAAAGAAAGGAAAGTGCTCTGAAATGCTGTAACACCGTAATCGGTCGTCTGCACCGTGTTGAGTGTCCCTAAAATGTTGAAAGAGGCTGTACTGTGCGGCGCAAAAACAGAGACGTGCACAAACTCATCCAACTTGTTCAAACAGTCATCCTTGAGGAAAACGGAAATCGCAGACGATATTCATGATAGTCAAATCGTTACCAGCCAGCTGCATAAACGGCGTATAAGTACAGAATCTTGAAAATATAGCGTCTTTTTTGTTTGGTCGATTCAAATTCAAAGAAACGTATTGTGATTTTTTTAATTTATGTTTTAGATTTCAATGTTCTAATATTTTAGGGAGTCGCTAAGGAGAAAAATAAGACAATATTTTGCTCACGCGAACCAATAACGCATTGCGGATGGTAGGTTCTCGTACGACTTCCTTTCCTCGACACATCGTTTTATACCGATTGTTCACCGACAATGCCGTAAATGGAATAGGGGCGACAGTACACGACATGGATGCATCCGATTCAATAAACGCGGAGAGGAATAATGTAGTTTTCCTGTTGAAAATAGGCTGTACTTAGACAAAACCCCTTACGGTTTAACTGGTTGATTTTATTTCAAAATCATTAGGTAACAAATCAGGATATCAGTCAGTGACGCTGATGAGACAAGTAAATTGATTTTTGCGAGAGTGTTCATAATGGAACGAGTGGAACGAGCAAATAACTAAGTTATTGCTGCTAACCCCTGCCCAGGCGGTTAGAACAAGAAGTCAGCCTCACCCCGGCGCGACCAGACGATCGCCCTTAGATAGAACACCAGCCACCCTCACACAACAATGCATCATTTTTGCGCGTTTTAACGTATTTAAGTCCTTGTAACAATTTTAGGTTCGTATTATATTTAGAATTTAAATTTTGAATTTTCGTACACATTTACGGCTTGAATTTAGTAATAGTACCCGTTACGTTAGGTACTTGGGAGGAAATTGATTAAAAATATATTTTTTAAAGAATTCTTAGGTACCGTTTTTAGGTTTCCGTAGTCAACATGGAACCCTTATATGTAGTTTCTCCATGTCCGTCTGTCCGTCCGCACTATATCTCAAAGACTGTTAGTACTAGAAAGCTGTAATTTGGCATGAATATACAAAATAAGTCACGCCGACAAAGTGGTAAAATAAAATTTATTTTTATTTAGGGTATCTCCCGTACGCATTAAAGTGGGGGTGAACTTATTTCTCGCGAAGTGGATTCGTTTGTGAAATATTAAGCAATACAGTGCAAATTTTTGTTAGACTAAAGTGTGGCTACCTAAACCACCTTTAAGAGTTGTGTTAGGGCACAGAACAAGAAGAACAGGTCTTCTTGTTTTGTGTGTTAAGGCGTGTGACAAAATTCATGATAGTAGCATATATAACTACTACTACTATTCTAATAAAAGAGCAACATGGCTTCGCCAATGACAGGTCTTGTATAAGCAATCTCTTAATATTTACATCGCAGCTTTTTGAGAGTATTGATAACAGACAACAAACAGACGCGGTTTACACTGATTTCCAAAAGGCATTTGATAAAGTGGGCCATAGATTGCTGCTCAACAAAATTGCGTACAATGGCATCAGAGGAGATCTCTTGCGCTGGTTTGTCTCCTATATAACCAATAGGACTCAAAAGGTTGTGATCAATGATTTCGAGCCAAGATACATCAGGAGTCCCTCAAGGCTCAATTTTAGGACCTTTATTATTTATACTATTCATAAATGACATAAAATATTGGTTTCTGAATTCTAAATTTCTCTTATACTCTGACGATTTAAAAGTTTTCAAACAAGTCTCAAATGAACAGGACTGTATTGAATTTCAATGCGATCTTGATCGTTTCTCAGACTGCTCTTATAATAAATTGTACCTTAGCTTGCCTAAGTGTCACAGTGTAACATTCACTAAAAAGAAAAATATCATACAATTCAATTATCGACTTGCTAATAGTATTATTCACAAAGTTAGCAATCTTCGTGATCTTAGTGTGCAGCTGGACTCGAAACTTCATCTTGATATTCATGTAGAAAGCATTGTCAATAAGGCATATCAGATGTATGGCTTTGTAATGAGATCATCTAGAGATTTTCATCGACCATCCACCTTCTTGCACCTATATAAGTCCATAGTTAGGCCGCAATTAGAATACGCAGTACCGATCTGGAATCCTTATTATGCTAAATATATCGAAATTATTGAATTAGTCCAACGTAAGTACCTTCGTACTATGCAATTTAGATGTTTTCGGAAGAAAACACCAATCAAATCGCTACTGAAAAAATACGATATGCTTGCTTTACAGTCAAGACGCATCCTCCTTGAGACAATGACATTATTTAGTATATTATGTCGTAACCAGTTTGATTGCCCTGATTTGGTGACTGGTTTGTGTTACCTGGTTCCTAGAACAGTGCATGGACGGGAGGTACGCGCCAGACGACTGTTCGCCACCAGCTTTTGTAGATCCAATGCTGGTGTGCGCTCACTGCTATACCGTTTGGTCGACACAAACAATTCGCGTTTTGATGCAATAGACATTTTGTTCCTAAACAAATATAAATTTAAAAATGATGTAATTGCAGTTTTGAGGGATTAGCAGTAGGCTCCATATTCCACAATATGGATATCACTTTTATAGGGACCTGTATGATACTTACATCATGTATGAAATTATGTATTTTATTTTTAGTTTATTTCATCTTTTATAAAATAATGTTTGTCTTTATTTTTCTCTTAGTTTATCTTTCTTTGAGTTAGTCCTGCTACAGTTTACGTTTGCTAACAGTTTGTTTTATTATATAACATAGTAATCTGTGGAAAATGTTGTGGGTAGTATATTTGTTAATTTTAATTTTAAGTAGTTTTAAGGTTTTGTATAGGTACTTAATATACTACTGTTTGTTTTCCCAAATTAAATAAATAACTAAAATAAAAGCAAAACTATCTCAGCTAAATTGGCTTAACAAATTTACGATTGATAGGCGGACAACTTATAAAATGTTTTTATATAAAACTAGCTGTTCCCGGCATGCGTTGCAATGCCCTTTTTCCTACCTACTACCTGCCTGTGTACCAACTACCTACCTACCTACTACCTCCTACCCTACCTACCTACTACCCTATCTACCGACTACTCTACCTACCTACCTACTACCCTACCTACCTACCTACTACCCTACCTACCTACCTACTACCTTACCTACCTACCTACTACCCTACCTACCTACCTACCTACTACCCTACCTATCTACTACCCGACCTACCTACTACCCTACCTACTTACTACCCTACCTACTACTCTACCGACTACCCTACCTACTCTACTATCCTACTTACTACCCTACCTACTACTCTACCTACTACTCTACGTACTACCCTGCCTACCTACCTACCACTTTCTCACCTTTTAAACCTTCCCTGGACTTCCACGAATAATTCAACACTATAATTAGCCAAATCGGTCCAGCCGTTCTCGAGTTTTAGCGCGACTAACTAACAGCAATTAATTTTTATATTATACGCAAACACCATTTGAAAAATCGTTTTTCTATTGGGAAAGAAACAGTAATTATTTGTGATTATTGAGATAATGTCGTATGGTCTGTTTGAAGTTGTCATTCGTTGACTGAACAACTGAACGTCACTCAATTGTTTTGCCTTCCCGGAACCTCTCCACTAACACTTGAACTTTATAGGTACGGTATTAAAGCTCAAATTGATTTTACGTTTTAGTTAGAAAACGTTTGTATGGGAAAAAGAAAAGGGCTGTTTTTAGGGCTTTTCCGGCCATTATTCGATTTTTTCTCGCCGTAAGAACCATCCTTGAACTTCAACGAACATTTAAAAAAAAAAATCAGCCAAATCGGTCAAGCCGTTTTCATGCCAAGTCGTGACAACGGAAAACGGGTTTCATTTTTATATATATAGATATTTTCCTATACATAATGTATGGGAGCGCAAGCCTTATAACTGCAAATATAAGTTTGTTTTATTTTTACAATAAAAATCATCGTTCGGAGGCAGGAAGGCAGGGTGGTTCATCAGTTTAGTAAGTTCACATATTTTGATGGGCCCCTACGGAACCCTACATGCACTTGGCCGGTTTTTCTAATTTATTAATTAGATCAATATTCAAACGTTGTGAAAAACTCCGAATATTCTTACCTAAACAGTTTTTTAGAACATAATATAAATCTTCCTATACAGTAATTGTAATCCCCTCTTTGTAATTTCCCGAAGGTTAAGACGGAGTTCGCGAAAATTGGAGGAGCTTGCGTTATTTACGGATCGATCGTACAGCGCATGCGTGTTCCTTTCTTCGTGTACCGGGACGCTCCCCAAGCGTTACTGAATATTTTTGAATGTTCGAGTTATTTAACACGGTGAAAATTGTTAACTCACAATTTAATACTTAATTTTATTGCAAAAGTAACTGGGTAAAACTTTCCTTTTCAAATGAACCATCTAAAATTGGCACACGGATAGACCATGACCCCGTTGAGACAGAATTAATTACGTTACTTTTTCCCGTTCCCGCGCGCGTGAGATAATTTCCGACTACCATAAAAAGCGTAGGTTTTAAGTTGATACGTTTGCTTTCACTATTACCGATTATTACGCACGCGTAACTTCGTGTTTCCTCCATTTGTACTAACTACTAAAATTATTAATAAAAACCTTTTTAAAAATAAGCTTTTATAAAAATGCACTTAAAAGTAGAAAATATTTAAAAAAATACAACCGAAAAAGCAAAATCATAAAAGCGTGAAAAACTATACGCGACAGCCTTTTATGATTTTGCTTTTTCCGTTTTTATTTATTAAAAAAAAAACTTAAGTAGTTTTGATGTTTTTGATGAGAAGTGTCTAAGTAATTAATATCAATTTACTAGGTTCCGCACTCTACATTACTGACGGTTAGCTTTACTGTGCCTGGCTACTGATTTATAGCCGCTAATTATGAATTCCCTACAATTTCAGACTAAGCATGTCATTACAGCGCCAATCAAAACGACCGTTGCTAACAGTTTTCACAAATAACACTAACAACACACATTAACATGATAGGTACTCACGGAAATGATTAGAGCTAGTCCACCTGTAAGAAACAAAGTAAGATCCACGTGGAGCTTAGCCCGTCCAGTAAAACGAGTAAACCGACCGAAATTAGCAGGCGTTAACAGTAAAGCAGTCAGCCGAGAAGATATGCATACTTTTGTTAGTGCGCTTGTCCGACACGAGTGGGCGCAACAGCGCAACACCGCGATACCTGCCCTGACCTCGGATAACGCTAACGGCCCGGTGCATTCGCCGTGGCAGGTTCAACGCCATTTACGCCACGCATTTTTTGCCAACTTTTACAACAAACGACGCCATTCAAGTTCGCAGCTGGCGCGGCATTGTTATTGCAACGCGATTAAAAGGGGTCGGTTCATCTGCTCAGGGCACCGGAGCCGATATACATGGCGATCTTGAATAAACTGCACTTTGTTTGTCCTGTTTATTATGCATTTTTATTGAATTTGTTTTAGAACTTGATTCTATAAACTCGTAAAGCCAGGCGGAGGACGGCTGGCCCGCGAGAGAGGCCGGAGCCTAGTCCTAACTCAATAAAGCAGCTCGGTTGGCACAGGATTACATTACCGTCGCTTTGAGTAGCAATATAAAGCTCTTAAGAAAGACGATAGGTATATTTTATACCTAGACTTGTTTATTGCCTTCCATTCCAGATAAATTTAATAAAACCACGTTTGAAGAGAAATTTAAATATTTCATAAAATTCAATTTTAAGTCAACAGATTTAAGGGCAGTGTTTTTAGGGTTTCGTACCCAAAGGGAAAAAACGGGACCGTATTACTAAGACTTCGCTGTCTGTCCGTCCATCTGTCCGTCTGTCTGTCAACAGATTGTATCTCACGCGATAGCTACACAGTTGAAATTTTCACAAATTATGTACTTCTGTTGCTGCTATTACAACAAATACTAAAAACAAAATAAAATAAATGTTTAGGCTCCCATACAACAAGTGATTTTTTGCCGTTTTGATACGGAACCCTTCATGTGCGAGTCCGACTCGCACTGGGACAGTTTTATTTATTTCCTGTATACTTACTATAGACTATTTGTTAGTTTTAGAATTATGAATTTGAAGTTGTCCTGCCCGAAAAATAGAGTTTTAACTTCAAATCTTAAACCAGAAACCAAAGCAAAGAAAATACAAATCATAGCAATTAAACAAGAAACTACTGAAATCGCTTCCGACCGCATACAATACATCGGTATCTGAGACAGGCAAAGGAGCAATAATGTTTTAAAACGTATTGTGAAATATGAGCATAAAATATTGTGAAGTGTTCAGCTTTTAGCTCGGAGAAGGGTTGAGCTAATTGGGTAGATTACAGGGAAGCTACGCGAGAGAAGACAGAGAGAGGCGGATATTGGATTACGGCAGCCGTCACATATTTAAAATGCAAACGAATTCTTTCCTTTTTATTAGAAAACCGAGTTAAGAGACGTTTTCAGTTATACTCGTAGATAATATCACACTTTACGCATTTAAAACGCAAAGCGAATTTTAGATAGAACGTATTCAATTGAATTGATTTATATTTATAACTTTATCTGCTACTAATACTGATAGAAACTAGCTTAAATGTATACTTCTAGTATGTATTTACGAAAGCCCAGTCTGTGTTAAGCAGATGAGTGTTGTATCAAAAATACCGCAAGTTTAGAATGAATCGTCGTCGTGCACCTAGCCGTCGAACACTATTCCTATCAATATTTTCGCTTTTCTTTCAGCTCGAGGCGCCATTCTTGGCATCACTCCCAACCCGACATTTAACGACATTAAACCTGATTTGTCTACGCCCAGATACCAAGACAGTCGATTAAACAGTCACAAAAATTAGGCTTTGCACTTTATTTTATAGCAACTGGACCAAAATGCTGTATAAATCTCAGTACGCACAAATTACAATTAGAACGTTGAAAAATAGGGAAGTATGTAACTTATAATTAAATAATAATTAGTGAATTGATGGCGGAGATGTTTCCTTAGAAGAAGTTATAAAATTGATGTACCAATCATAAACAAAATCACGTTGTGTTTAGAGTATTTTACCAACGTGTTATCACATGAGTCGGACGCAAAGTTGTCTAAATCACGATCTGATACGAAATCAACCTGTGTAACTATCTTATGTGTGTTTATTATTATGATATAGAAATAAAAATAAACTCTGTTATCTGTAACGGACACGGACCCAAAAATACACGTCTACTGCAGAACTATGCTATTTTTAGAGATGGGCAAAACCAAATGCTTCAATCTAACCGATCCATTATTTCTTTCGCTATTTTTTCAAGGGGATGGATGGAAAAATATGTTTAAAAAAATTGCGTGTAAAGGTGATGCTAATATACTGTCGACAGCATCAATAATTTTCATTTAATGCGATTACTGCGTATTGAAAAATCAAAGAAGAAATTATTCGGCTGAGTCAGTGACTGTGATATAATATTTTAAGTCATTCGAAAAAGCCGTTAAAGGCCTATAAATAAATTGCAAATTCGAGTGTTTGAATATTAGTAACTTTGACCTAGTGATACACCTGAAGCAGGAAAAACAAACAGCAATATTTGATAACAAAAAAAATAACGTTACATAGGGATACATTATTCTGCTGATTAACATTTCAATGAATAACCATTCGAATACTGCCAATTGATGAATGATCATGATTCGGGAGCTTGCCAACCAAACATTTCACTAATTTGATTGAATTAAGGCCCAGGCCTTACGCACATAACTCGTGATCATGACCTTGTTGATTTCGATAATTACCGAATCGAGCGATTTTATTGACCCAGTTGACCTCTGCCGATTTATATTATTACTTATATCAATAAATTACGTTTACATTAGCGATAACATTTTCATTATGTACACATTGCAGCCAAATGCAGGCTTGTCTAACTTGTGGTATTTTTTTTATTATAGGTTTCTCTCTCTCACTCATTTACAAAAAACCGTTATTTGTATCAAGTACATTTTTACCTGCTTTCACACGCTTATTCAACATAAACATGAATAATAACTACCATAGTGATGGAATTTACAAAAATAGTCAATACTCAAACAGCAGCTGTTCTTGCTTGCTCGGCCAACAGGATTATCGTCGAATAACATATTTTTAGAAACTAAAAACGTAGGCTAAATAAATTTGGTATTTTTAACTTCATTCGTAAGAACCTCAAACTGTTAGCCTCGAAAAAACGCTCTGCTGAAAATAGTGTTAGAAATAATGGGAGTTGCGGTGTTAATTAAAACGAATGGCCTAAATGTGCACGACGCCGTCGTTGGCAGTTTCAATTTCCGCCTTAAGTCCAGTCAGGGTATTAAACATAAACCTAGCCAGAAAGGTTGATGCACAAAACATTGGATCTCTGCTTGCGAGTATATTTTCGAAAGGAAATGTTATGAATATTTAATAACCGGTTTGTAAATGTTCTGCATTAAAGTTCTACAGAGATTTTAATAATAGCGTGTATATACATTTATATTTTTCAAATGATAGCTACTTTTGTCCAAAAATTACATTGAAATAGTAACCAAAAATGTAATGTTGTATATTGATAGAATTTGAGTTCTTTAACTTATTCTTAGTAGTGTAAATTATGACAGTATTCTGTGCAAACCCACAACCTCAACTTTTACAATTATCGCAATTATAAATAACCACGAACGATAAAAATTCAGTTACGTAAGGTATTTCCCGTTTTACAGTCCATTTATTCTTAAATAATATAATTTATTTAAAATCTTAAATTCACTCATGACAAAAAGTGCAGTGTCTATGCTGTATATTGCAAATAAAATTAAAATTAAAATTCTGGTTAAGTGCTCCCTGCACTTAACCAGAAAAGAAATGCGTTTCGGTTATCATCATGTTCTGGAATTAGCATGAACGTCACTGGCGCGGCGTCACATACCTAGTAACTCCTCATAAAGCATACTTTCTGACTTCTGTTACAAGGTGGTGCATAGGAAACAGAAGCTATTGAACTTGGTAATGAACGTGATGTAAATAAAAGGAACTTTGAATGAGGCGCCGCGCCGCGCCGCCGGTGACTAAAAAGTTGTGTGGTAATTCCGTTATCGTGGAATGGACATGTGATGCTGGAGACTGGCTGAATGTAAATGTATAAGGTTGAGTAAAGTGGAGGAAAATCAAAGAAAAGATGGATGGCTAGAAAGGAGATGCCTACTGAGATGACGAGTAATAGAGAAGTATCGAAGGAGAAAAAGTGCGCCACCAAACCCCAAATAAATAGAGAAAAGGGCAAGACACCTAATGATGATGGCCTAATTATTATCAATAATAGTGAAAATCGGGGACGAATTTTCAATTATTACAAAATTGCCATCTCTTTCTGTCTCGCTGATATTTGTCGTTGAAATGTGATATGCCATGAATTATTGGCATTACAAAACATTTTTCAAAGTTTTTTTTTTAAACTATAAGTAGCGCATTTTTCACATTTGAAGGGCGTGAAAACTCAACAAACTTTTGTGACAGGTGTTTGTTTAGGGCTACTTTTTAGTTTATCTGAATAAGCAAAACATCATATTATTCTGTTTTAGGCCTCCTTATTTGTGACAGTCGCGCGATTGTACGCCTAATGCTCCCGATTCTGATCCGAGATTAAGTACATACACTGCTTTAGCGTTCCGCGTTCCGTATGGTGTTGGACGTAAAGAATAGCACCATCCCATATCTTCCCGCGGGTGTCGTAAGAGGCGACTTAGGAAAAGAAAGTGTGTGCATACACTATCGATTGAACCAAATATAATAAATACTGTTTGGTTAGATCGGTAAACATAGTAGGCCAGGACACGGGTCGTAACTCGTATAATTTATTGTAAACTACCTCCTGCCCGGGACCTCTGTGCGCGTGAAATTATTATGAATATAGGTATTACTTCCTTATTTGAATCGGATTTAGTTTACCATTTCAAACATTTTAATGTTTTTCCTCAGACTGCTAAATACAAACTAAAAGTAGCCTAAGTTACTCCTTATGCCAACTATTATCAGACAGGAAAAGTCAAAATCGGTGCAGCCGTTCCGGAACAAACAGACAGACAAAATTTAAAACAAAAGATCTTTATGTAAGGCCTAAGTTTCTTATGTTTTCAGTAAAAACTGTTGTTTAGAAATTACAAACAGTCACTTCAATTTTATTTATTTGTGTAAATATATACGTAGTACGTCAATACATATTTACCCGGCACATGCGCAAAAACATTTAAAATTATTGCTTTGCCATGTAGGTATTGGTGTCTCATTAATGAGTGTGCAATGCATTATTTTACAAATTTAATTTCTACTCTACTCCTGTAAAGTATCCAGCATACTATAAACACAGGATAGTTTTACTCTGAAGAGTAGCAGATTTAAAAAAAAACACTCCAAAATAATGATTAGAATGGATTAAAAAGAATGCTTGAAATAAACGCATTACGTCAGAGCGCGATAACCAATAACTATATGTTTGTTATGTCAGTGATAACAACACGCGAGGACGTCACCCTCCCGCCTTTGTAACATGTTTGTGATTGTGATGTATAAACCACTGCTATCATCGTACGAACCTTCAAATTGGCTATCAAGCATAACTGTAACTCGATTTAAGGTGAATTATCTACAGCTTTCTGCTATTAGCCTACAATTAGATCAGGGTGATAGGGCGAGAGACGATTAGATCCACCCCGATGGCTAGGTAATTAACACGTTGCGCTTGGCATGGAGGGAGACTAAGTTAAACCGGTTACTACTTTAAAACATTTTTAAAAGGTTTTGCAATTGAATTATGGAGTATTTAACAGAGTTTATAGTTTATTCGAGAGCAAGGGTAACGTTCAATAATGAACACACTCACCAGTAACGTTTATTTGTTATGTTTCCTGCATGTTTAGATTTCTGAAGATAAATTATACAACACTGTGTAAATCAATATTTTCGATCCTGGTATTTTATTTGGCACTCGTTAATTTTTCACCACAGATGATTAAACTTGAGCAGATTGTCATGTACACCGTACACGTGTAATACACCCGCGTTCACGTTCCACAGTGAGACCGCGCCAGTTCGCGCCATAGCGAGTAGTCGCGCCATGTGCGTGGTGCGTACGAGTGGGCAGCTTGGCCCGGCCGGCCAACCTAACTGTCCCGTTATAACAGCGTCTGTTCAAATGTACGGAGCTAAGAACAAAACCCGCATCATACTGCGACTTACTCTACGTTGTAAGTAGTAACTGACTTGGCATACACCCAAGATTCGCTAAACGAACGCTCAAAGCGCAGCCGCGCCCATAATTTCTACTCCAGAATTATTTTTGAATTTAGCTGCGACGCAGTTCAACTTGGTGCAGCAGTATTGATTAATAATACTTACAAGTACTCGATTATATTGATGAGCTACTAAGTTTATCATTTCATCATATGAAATACATATCTACTACGTAAGTACTAACAAGCTGTACGTGTACAGTAAGCTTCATATTTTTAAATAGTAATAAAATACTCTGTTCCGGTCAGGAAGACTGCAATCAATAATAATTAAACCTCGGGCGAATAAATGTTAGGGCTAATCAATTTATTGTAGGTCGGTTTAGTGTTATTACAAAAATTTAATTAAAATCTCGTCATTTCAATGGTCAAAGGTGTACGGAATAAATTTACGATAGTGCAATTCTAGATTGATTTAAGGAAGAATTAAATACTATTATTTTCGGCTGATTTCAGTTGCTTACCTGGAACATGCCGATATCTTCCTGTCATGTCATCTTTGCTGAGAAGATCGACTAGTTACTTCACCCCATTTCTTCTAATAGGAAGGTACTGCTATCATCTCATTTTACCTGTGTACAACGAAAAACAAAAGAGATCAGAAACTAAAGTATACTTTTCATTATCTTATAATATAAGAAGTCAGTTAAAAATGAATCGCTCAATGTGTTGGTAAGCGCATAACTTAACAACGCCTGGACCAATTTGGCCAATTCTTTTTTTTAAATGTTCCTTGAAGTTCAAGGATGGATGTTTTACGTTGAGAAAAATTCGAATAATGGCCGGAAAAGCCCTAAAAACAGCCCCTTTCTTTTTCCCATACAAAGGTTTTCTAACTAAAACGTAAAGTAAATTTGAGCTTTATTGCTATTGTATAAAGTTCAAGTGTTAGCGAAGAGGTTCCGGGAAGGCAAAACAATTCAGTGACGTTAATGTGTCAACTTCAAACCGACCATACGTCATAATGTCAATAATATACAACGTAGTAGGTACAAAAAAGGGCATTGCAACGCATGCTGGGAACAGCTAGTAAATAATAAAAAAAGACGTGTGGCACTGACTGCCGCGGTAAAGCTATTGCATAGCATTTTTTTATGAACTTATGCAATTATAATTATTTATTTATATAAATCAAATGTAACCTTCGTTGTTCTAACCACTAAGAAAAACTATGACACAAATTAAAAGAAAAAGTAAATGACATCTTGACAATTGACGTAATGTCAGATGAAAAGTAAACATTGAAAACCTCAGATCAAATAACAGGTTGAAAACTTATAAGATTTAATATTTTATAAAATATGAGGATGATTAGTAAAAGTGTAAGTATAAATACTATATTTCCCCAACATTTTGGTTATCTTTATAGCAGTATTATACATAAATTAACAAAACAAAAAAAATAATAGGTACTGCATTTGTTATAATAATAATAAAATGAATGTATATAGAGTACTAACTCATTTTCTTTCACTATTTTTTCGTGACTTTCTTCATTAATAAATGCACTTTGTTTATTCATATTTAAAACACTTTGTACATAAATTATACGAGTACAGATATTCACTGTTGTACATAGATGGTAAATACCTATACACCTATATACTTTCTCACAAACTTCTGATTACGGTAGTTTTCCAATACAACCAATGCCACCTAAAGGCGGGTTGCTGAACTAAAGAGACAAGCATGATATTTCAAAAAGTCATTGTCAAGTGTCAAACTGTTAGGTTTTTATTTTCGTTACGGAATTTCTGGATTCGGTCACCACGCT
This sequence comes from Diarsia brunnea, assembly GCA_949774965.1. Classification (NCBI taxonomy): domain Eukaryota; kingdom Metazoa; phylum Arthropoda; class Insecta; order Lepidoptera; family Noctuidae; genus Diarsia; species Diarsia brunnea. Next base: position 17,223,353 of record OX458996.1, read on the forward strand.
CAAGGCCCGCGATAGAAGCTATGCAATAGCTTAATAACAACAAAGTTTTCAAATAATCAAATCAAAGAGCAGTTCAGAAACATATTTTTCACAATTTCATAAAATCCTTTTGAAACAGCTTATATTTTGAAAGCACTCGTCCGTCGGTTTAAGAGGCCCTATAATTATCCTGTATTCGAACAGAACAGGGGCGCCATAATAATAATGTTTGCCAAACCACCCGCTTAGGTAGCGGCGACAGATAAGGGCGCAGGCGACCGACACAGCGGCTCGTCATTTACCCGAATGTTTTAATGTCTCTAACAAAACGAACCTATTTTACAGCAGTTTTAAACCATACCCACGGAATTCGGGATGATGTCTACCTTTTTGAGAGTTAACTATTTTGTTTGGTTTCTCGAGTACAAAATAATTTAAAATGTGATAATGATAACCAATTAACTAGTAAAAACCGCTAAGGGAGTCTTGTAGTTTTTCAGCTATTGAAAAAAAAACCAAATTTGGCCAGTAAAATATGGATTATAAAATGTAATCTTTAGAATCTTTCAATCCAACCTTCTACGAGTACGTTGCTTTTGTCAAAGTTATGTAAGTAACACCACAAACAGCTAAAAGCTACATTCCGCAGTTAAAGTAAACATTTTACGTTTAGTGTTAACAAAAAGTGTGGAATGTGTTGCATAATTTCCAGTCCACTCATGCCATCGGCTTGGGGTAACTTTTTGAATAAAGGCGCGGCGACTACCTGCGCCCCCGAGTTAAAACAGGAAGGTCTCACCCTATTTCACGTCCTCCCCACCGTGCACCGTGACGCCAACTTCGACAAAATTATCCCTTCATGTCGAAGCTCTTTTGAGCGTTCTAATAGGTCCCCCTCTGATAGCTATTTTTATTTTATACAACAATTATCCAAGTACTAACGCCCTATGTATTTTAATAAAACTTCTAGAGTAATAATGAGTAATAATTGATTGAATGTAGCAACTTATACAATAATATAGCCCAAGATGTTTATAAATGTTTTATGCCTCTAGATAGTCTATATTAATATAATATACTGCCCCTAAGTCAATATTTTGTAACTAAATACGAACCCTAAGCGCAGCTGATCTTGCCCATTTTCATTAAACATGACTGCGAAGGCTAAACTTTCTAGTTCAGAAGCTAGGTTTTCATTTCCTTATTTTGGAGTTACACCTTTTAAATGAATCTAACTTCTGGCGCATTCTGAAACATAGGCACTTATAGAGAAGCAAGGTGAATGTTCCTCAATACTCTCATTGAAAAGGCAGGATCCTTCGGCCAGGCGGATGTTGTATCTGGTGGGTAGGACAGTAAAGTTGTTGTCGGGTTTTATCGTGTCGCGGATAACTTTATCAGTGCGATTCAGAATTTTGATGTTAGTTCTGCATTTGTGTCATAAGTAGACGGTGATGTAGAAATTATTGTAATAATAGAAATACACACTAATATGTAATTAAACAGTTAAAGAATATCACTGGTCAACAAAATGTAACAAGAAAGGCGCTTACTTTTGAATTACCTATTTACTCTCATTGAAACGCCATGTTTATTTCGATTTGATCAGGTCTCATTTTTGTGTTACAACTTTCAATTATCTCGGAAGTCGCCGAACAAGTGAAAAAAAAGTATTGTCGAGGAGCTGTTATTTACATTAAGTCTTTGGGCTGTAATATTTCCTCGAAAATACATTTTCTACATTCACATTTAGACTTCTTTCCTGAAAATTTGGGTGAAAACTGAAATATTTCATCAAGACAAGGCGGCGTTGTGCACTTTTTTTGAGATGGGTAAAAAAAACTATCCAACTCGCGTCAGGAGGATACGTGACCTGATCGTAAGACGGCGCAGGGTGTTTGCGCGAATGTGCATGTGTGTCAAAAGTCAAAAAAATTAAATGTCAAGTTGATTTTTAAAATAATTGTAATAGTTCTGGAGTGTTACATTTTTTATGTAATATAAATTGTCATGTTTGTGTACGATAACAGTTCAAGTTTTCACCTTTTTACTTCTGCCGGCACTCCCGAAGTGCAACCCGTTGTTTTTTTGTCGACCTGTGATATCAATGATATTGTGTAAGTGGTTGCAATACGCACTAGGTACGCGCCTAATAATAATCAAGGGTGTATGTTGCCTGCCCGCTCGTCGAGGACGGCCGCACGAAGTGACAAACTGCTACTTTAGGCAATTAATTAATTAACAAAGCGGATGTTACCGACCTCGACACATTCGTTTCAATTGACAAAATTAGTTCATTAAACCACACTAGCCACGTTTAATATAACTCGCCAAATTAATTTAGTAATGAATCATAGACTCGGACTTGTTTTTGACGCGAGGGTGCCTACCGAAGTCCGAAAGTAACTTTTTTTTTTTGGGGTGGGAAATCATCGAATGACTCCTCCCGCTCTGGGCAGAGCGGTAGGGAGTGTCAGACTTCTACTGACTAAAAACCACCCATGTTCCTTCTTAGCCCTTTGTGCCGAGTATCTCTTTCGATTAACCCGCAGCCCCGACGCGACGGGGTCCGAATGTACCTAGAGTTAAAATCGACGGCTAGACATTGAACATGGCGTCTTCACCGTCACGTTAGCTATGTTAATGTTAAATGCGTGCAGCGACGCTCTACTTGATCTAACTGCACATCGCGTGACCAATATTGCCTTTTTTTGAGACCCCAGATTTCCGAACCGGAATGAAAATCGTTAAATCGCTCTTGACTAAAATGCGATTTCATCAGATGTCTTCTACAGTGCACTGATAAACGAGGTATATAGGCAGAATCCTGCAACCGAATTTAAAGTGATACATTATTACATCTTGTTTAATATTCTGAATGTCGAATCGGTCGTTCGCATCCTAAGCGGCTGCAAATTAGAAACTACTGCGATCGACCGGATGGCCGGTTACGCATTCAAAGTTATTCATTCAAATTCAATCATACAATTCCAAGTCACGTAAGTTGACATATCAAGTGTTCTACGCAGTGTCAATACTGGCAAGTAAATTCGTTGCTATACACCAATACAATAATTATACTGATACTTACACTCGAAAATCCTGGCAAAAACGAGAGATGTTTGAAAATTTTGGATAAAACATTTTCATGTACCTATTAAGTAATCTTTAGAAATTGAAACGCAACAATGACTCATAAAAACTATTAGGTACCTACCTACTAGATAGTCGTAACATATTATTACATATTCAAATTGAATCCGAAATAAAGTTTAGTTATTTGTGTCATCGAGCTCAAGTTTGGGTTATATATGACATTTGTCATGCCATGTTTTATGTCTGCATTTAAATAAACTTTCAAGGATCTTACAAACATTATAATGTTGATTTTTCGGTCTCCAGACTAGAAATTGACTAAAATAGAAATAACTAACTTGAAATAGACGTACCCGTAGGGGCCATGATGGAGGGATCAAGAGCACAGTGAATTGAATATTAAAACGTATTATTTTCACCAACGTATTTTTTTTTTTTGGAAATGTATCTGACGGATTTTTTTTTGTCAAATACCCAATTTGCATATATTAAACCTACCTACGTGATGTGCCGTAAATAAAGTCGTTCGTAGTTTCATAAGCGAGTCAAGTACCTAGTGGCTGCTATAAAAACAAAATATAATCACAATGAATTTCAAGAAAGTTGAGTTTCGTGATGATATTATTTTCAGTTCTACGGGCAGTATGGATAAAAATAAAACTTTAGTCAATCTTTAATTTAATTTGTAGTATTTCCTATCGTGACTGTCCATAATAAGTTACTTCGCTTAATCGAAATCGTTTTCTAATGAATTTTAGCACTATTAATTGTTACACTTTGATACGAGTCATCTATATTTTCTGCGTGCGCGACAGCTATTTTCGGGCGGAAACGTAAATGCAACACGCATTTACACTGTTCAGTGAGATTTCATTTTCAAAAGAATGCAAAGACGGAGATTACGTGGGCAGTTAATTGTCAAAACAGTGACGTCATATCCTGCACCAACAATTCTATCAACGCAACGGTCATCACTCCGATAATTGTGACCGTTTTAAACTTTTAACTGACACTAGTTAACGCTTACTCACAGAGTCGCTTTTATAACAATATTATAAATAACTCAACATTAGTAACAATTTTCATCTTAAAATAATGAGAGTCAAGTCGAAGTAGTTTCGAAAGGGAAACTGTGTACCAGACAATGACTGCAATGGTGATTAGCTGGCCAAGTGAGAGTCACACTGTTGGAAACATTCAACTTTACTGTAAAGTTATACGGTAATCCAGATAAGAATCACAACATTTTGTTATGAGAATTGCATTTGCAAGGTTAGGGTCACTATCCACGGAGGCGTAGCTATAGAGACGCTTCAAAATACGTCGAATAGCTCAGCGTACTGAACAGGGTTCTGTACGCTGGGCTATTTCACGAAGCGTATCACACGCGTATGTTTTAATGTTTGTAATTTTGGCATATCGATATACATTCGAAGTTGCCGAAGACGACGATTATATTGGACGCACCCGTGTCATAGAAAAAAACATCAACAATAGATTGTTTGTTGTGGCATGAGAATTATTAGAAAATGATAGTGTATTTCACTCATTGTAAAGAATACTGACTCACATGCCACCTTTTCAGTTATATCTTTTGTAGCATATTTTCTAATATCTCAACAAATTTTGAAGCCGTTCCCGCCATTTTGCCAAAAATAGACACGTGTTTTTGCTCGATGTACGCCCCCGGTGTATGACATGCGGTACGGCATGCTTCGCCGATAAATACGATTCTATGAAGGTACGCCTCCGTGGACAGTGACCCTTTGGCCCCTAGCACACGGCGTATTTTCTACGGCGCCGACGAAGGGCTGATACAGCGATTCCAAACTGACCATTTTTACGCGCTTCAAACGAGTTTCGAACGCGCTTCACACGCTCGTTTGTATCGTGTTTTGATTCTATAAAAACGCAAAAATTGGCATCTACGGCGCTGACGACGAGCCTTTCGGAAAAGCACGTCGTCGGCGCGTTTAAAATACGACGTGTGCTAGGGGTAGGGCTTTCAATACCGGTATTACGGGATCCCGTAATACCGTGATCCCGGATTAAATATGGGCCTTTTTCAATACCGGTATTGACGCCTCAATACCGTGATCACGGTATTGCAAACATTACATGTATTATCGTAAATTTAATTGCATGTTTAAAATATAATAATGACTCATGAAACGATCTAAGAGACAGTAAGACAATGACTGATCATGAACACGATATGACCATAGAAGAACCTTCTACTTCATTGAATACGAGCAGTGGAAATGATATCGCTCGCAGGTTTGACGATTTCAGCCTTCGACTCAATCCGGCTTGTTCGAGAAACAAGCCGGATTCCGAAAAGGCTTTAGTACCGTAGACAGCATACATACACTGCGTCAGGTTATTCAAAAGACCGAAGAGTATAACCTGCCTCTCTGTTTAGCGTTTGTGGACTACGAGAAACCCTATCATTCGATCCAGACTGCAGTGTCTCCAACGGTCCCAAATCGGTTACAGGTACGTCGAGGAATTCAAGTGTTTGTACATAAACGCCACCATGTCAGTACGACTTCAGGAATAGACCTCGGAACCAATTTTTGTGTGACAGGGAGACGTCATATCTCCGAAACTGTTCACACCTACACTGGAGCATGTCTTCAAGGTTCTGGATTGGAGAGATCTTGGCATCAACGTCAATAGCGAGTACATCACTCACCTTCAGTTTGCCGACGATATAGTGGTCATGACTGAGACCATGGAGGACCTCAGTAAAGTGCTCGATGACCTCAGTGGGTCTTAAAATAAACATGGACAAAACCAAAGTCATGTTGAATGTCCACGTAACACCCACACCTTTCAAAATCGGAGACTATACACTCGAAGTTGTGGACGATTATGTCTACCTGAGACAAATGGTGTAAATGGTCCAGCTGGTGTAACTTCGAGGAAGAGTGGTATTCGTCGAATCTGACTTGGCTGGGCAGTATTCGGACAGTTACGCGATATTTTCTCGTGTGTGTTGCCAATGATTCGACCAATTTGAATGAATGCCCTGGTGAAGGTTGCGGGGACCCGTTGGATGCGCGCATGGGACCGGTCAATGTAGCGACACCTGAGGGAGGCCTATGTCCGGCGCGTTCATGTTCTACGCGCGCCTTAAAAATATATCAGGAACATGGAAGGGTCGACGCCCGTCGGGGCTGCGGGTTGTTCGGAAGAGACAACCCGGCCTCGGCACAAGGGCTAAGAAGCAACATGGGTGGTTTTTAGTCTGTAGAAGTCTGACACTCCCTTTCGCTCTACCCAGTGCGGGATTTTATTTGATGATTTCCCAAACCCCAAAAAAAAATGGTGGCCTATGTCCAGCAGTGGACGTCTTTAAGCTGAAATGGTTATTAATGATGATGAGTGAAAATGAAGACACATCCATCCATTCCTATCGGCAGCTTAGAGATATTTACTGTCTGTGGTACCTACGACTATTGAAGCAGAGCGTGCTTTTTTCAGTAGGCTATCCGCTGTTGTGAATGATGGCTAATAGCTAATTAAGCTATACTTACGTTTCTACAAATATTGATACATTTGTTGATTACATGAGAAATTTCAATACTAATAAAAACGTATACTTTTTGATATTTGTACTTTTCAAACTCCTTGTGAAATGCCTTCCTACAAAAAGACTTGATATAGTTTAAGTTTTGATTGTTCAAAATCTTAGTCCTTTCTAATTAAATAATCAACCAATACCAAATTGTTTTATCCGAAAGCTATTTATAATAAATAAGAATAATGAAGACTGTTTTAAAAATAAAAACACGTACTTTAAAGGTTAGTAGGTAATACCGGTATTAATACCGTGATCACGGTATTGACCTCCAATACCGGACTTGATACCGGTATTGAAAATATCCGGTATTTGAAAGCCCTAGCTAGGGGCCTTAGTCGTTTCTGAAATGTAGCCGCATAAAAACATTAAAAAAGAAATTGAAAACACCAAGCACATGGACTTAGTTTTGTCGACTCGTGCATGACTCAAGCTAGAGTTCTGCTATGAGACACTAAATTTGCGTACTGCAGTCATGTTTGTACTTTGTAGTGTAGAAAGACTGATGACCATTGGACCTGAAGAATTTTTGAATGGAAATCACGTTATGGCAAGGGTAGCTTTTTTTAGAAAAGCCGGCTGAGCCAAGTGATGGCAGAAGGTGGAAGATCTGTGTATTGTAGAGCAATTTGGGAAAGACCCATAATCAGCAAAGGACAACGTCACAGTCTAAATTTAAGGGTGTCAGCAGAAAGCAGTTTTCTGAAATTAATGTTCCGCAAATGGGCTCAAAAAGCATGGCCGAAAGGTAAACATAGTGAAACGGCGAGCAGCGGGCATGGCGCCCTGACAGCTCGGCACTACTAACACTGCTCTTTTGATCGAATAGAATACACTAAACTACACTATATGCACATAATATTATTATATTCGTGTGCTACATCTCTAAAATACTAGAGTAAACTATATGCACATATTATTATATTCGTGTGCTACATCTCTAAAATACTAGAGTAAACTAGTAAAAGAGAGGAACAATGCGAGTCGATGAAGCGTGGACGTGGATAATAGCTTTCCAAACGACACGCGCTGCTCACAATGTCGAGCGCACCAACTGCTGTTACACACGGACGACAGCCGTGGAACCATTCACTGCACTCCTGTCTATTGTCAATTTATTTACTAGAATGTTGTAGTCTCAAATGAGCTGTTACCATGATGTCCAAACTCTTGTACTTTGAGTCTTTGATCCTGGATGATCAAGAAACGACAGGTGACAAAAGTAACAAAATTCCATTACTTCCTCTTGACTTTCTTCAGAAATTGAATCGTTTGAAATTCTGCTTGATCTACTTTGTGTAGAAATTATGAATGATATACAAGTATGTGAATTAAATACAAGGTTACGATGTGTACGAGATGAGCTTTCTTCGCATACCGAGCGTCGCGTGTCCCGCTCGCTGCGGCTGCAATGGCTCCGTTGCACTCCACTTCGCACGAGGCCTGCGTTCGCACAATTAATGAGTCCCGCACACAATATTACAATACCTTAACAGCGCACCACTACCAAAAGTCTACAGGAATCAAGTATCCAAGTCAGCACCCTCGGCTCCAGACTTGGGTCTAAGTCTCTAGTCAAGAACTGTCTAAGTACTTTTACCAGTTAAATGGTGAAATCGAGTAGCGATTTCAAGAAAGAGACATAACTTAGTAGTCTCAACTGACTGCGTCTCTGGGTTCTACCCACCGGTACTAGTTTCACATACATTTTATATCACATTGCGTATCTTTCCGAAATGGAACGAACGAAAGAGACAAATACACGTCCTTCTCAGTTCCCCAGAATGCGCGCGCATGTTTTCCCTGCCCCGCAACTTGTTGAAGATCGTACGCGGAACGTAGTAGGTACGTCCGTGCCTATGTAAACGTATTTGTTTTGCCACACATGACTAAGATGGCGAAAAAGAATCACACTATTGATTGACGCAGACAACAAATCTTTGATTGTAAAGAACTGCAGCAAAATTAAAACTATAGGATGATGATTTTTATCTCTGGAAAATAAGATAAAGAAGACTTTGACGGCACGTTTGGCTCAGTGGCTCAAGCAATGAACTGCTGCGCTGCGTGTCGCGGGTTCGATCCCCGCACGGAGCAAATATTTGTATGACCTACAGATAATTGCTCCGGGTCTGGGTATTTGTGTATGTGAGTTTAAATGTTTGTGAACGCACCCACGATACAGGAGAAATTCCTAGTGGGGCAACGTTTTTAAAAAAAAACAAAAAACTTCCGGATCACCTACTTACCTGGATATTAAAGGTACTGGATAGATGATTGATTTCAGGATTTCCGGATTCTCTTGGCCGACCAAGCTCGTTACATTGCAAGAAAATTTTGCGGGTAACGAATCCGCGATTTTAAATTCTTTAAAAACATCGGATTATATTCCTGAAAATCCGCTTTCCAACTATCTTTTAGCGTTACTAGCATGCACGAGGAGTAGATATTATGTTTTCCGAAAGAATATTATTATAAATCCGTAATAAGTAACACGTGGATCTAACGAAGTTAGCCGTTGGTTCGAGAGGCCCGCGAGGCGTGCTGGTCATTGGCACGAGGCCACGGGGGCTTCGGCCGCACCAAGTCGCGCCAATAACTGACCTAACACTAGACGCACCTTTGTAAACTGCAGGCGAGGGTAGCGTTGCACCTGGCGGCGGGTCCGACGCTCCTTTTTACGCTCTACCTATCTATCGTTGGCAGTTTATTTTAATCGTGTGCGTGCACGCAGATGGCGCGAGCGCAGGGATCGCAAACCCGCCTCCGGTCGCGGACAAATATGCACCCTATAACAAAATGCACAGGGTGCAAATAGCATCACGCCGGTGTTCAAGCCCAAGTTGTAAACAAACCAGGCGAGGGCAATGGCTGCCTGCCACTCCCCGCGTTATGCCGCGCCGGCGACGCCATTCAACCGGGAAGTTCAAGATTTATTTTTAGCGTTACACGAAACTTCCAATGCTGATAAAATAACGGAGTCTGACGGTTATTACAATGTACCTATTATTGTTTGCTGCTTATACTTTTTAAGAGAATAGTTTACGCATAAAAGTTTATTTCTAGCGCAAATTAAAATCACCAAACTCATTTCACTTTGTAGTATTCTCCTCATGTATAATACTGAATAGTTTCAGAATGGTTTCAGGTAAGTATTAGGGATAACAGACTATTTTGGCGTAACAGCCAAAAAAGACAGTTTTCAGACTACGACAGTTTTAAAATACATTTAATAAATTCGGGATCGAAACAGATAACTGGGATGGAATGTGGCGTGGGCACAACAAAAACAAGGACTCGGGGCAAAAGCTTATCAACTGGGAAATAAAAAAAATACTGTCGTGGCCCGAACCAGGTATTAGGTATGTATTCTGTGGTGAAGTGAACAAATAAATCAACAGACCTTGTTCACAGGAAATACAACGGACGGACTGCTATATTTATAACCGGTTTTGTGAAAGTAAAACATATTCTACACAATTCGGTTGGGGTTGGCTATTGTAATCGAGGCGAGGGGTGGCTTTGTCAACAGTCCAGGTGCAAGCATGAGGCAGATGGCTCCTGCATAGTCGTGTGCAAGTAATAATAAATATGTGGTGGTCGGCCCTCCTCGCTTGGCTACTACGTGCAATACGCACTACGGCTATCTATCGGTAATGACATTGATGTTTCCGCGGGCGGTCAACCGCGCTGGGGCCAAGAGCGCGATACCGCTTCCGAAAATTGTTGTCTTCGGCAGCGTCGTCGGCGGCGGCGGCGGTGGCGGCGGGAGTCAATGACCCGAGGGCGAGGAGAGCGCGGGAGGGTGCGCGCGCACGCAGCCGCGCCCCGCCTTTATTTATTACGCTACGCGCGGCGCGTTCGGCGCCGACAACGCGCGGTGGGGCGGAGGCCGCATTCCGGGCGGCCGGCGCCGCGGCCCGTTGTGCGCTGCGAAAATAACGCGCACACTACCGACTTAGCGGCGAACCGACGTCAGTAATCCAGTCACACTTTAAAATAAACTGTCTCAAACTTACTCAGATTTAGGAAGCAGACGCGAGCACGTGCGCCAACCGCGTGTACCACCACTGTCTCTCAGCTCACAGGCACCAAAGTCACTGTCCATAACGGCAAAAGTCATAATGAAGTCGAAATCAAGCTTCTCAAACACGCTGACGCGTCTCTTGTCTCTACATAAGTCAACACATAAGTTCACATGGCGCGCGGGAACTGTAGCTCCAGAGCGGCGGAAAGCACGTTAGCATCGATGGCGATATGACGCATTAGTGAGCGCGCGGCGCGGCTATACAGAGTGCGCAAGCAGACGGGGTAGTGAAAAGGGCGAGGGGGCCGCGGGAGCGCCCCCCGCGGCGGCTCCGTGCTGCCCTCTGCGCCGGGCTCATCGACCGCGCTCGCCCTAACCACGACACGATGTTGCTTTGCTTCCATGGCTCCATGCCACTCTCACTGTACCGCAACACGACACGACGCGCTCGCCCATCGCCCGCTCGGGCGCACGTCCAGCCTGACACACTACCGCTCCAAGCAACACTGCCAGCGTTCCTAACACACAATCATGATTCTCCGCGCCTAGCGCCTCTCCACTGTCACAAAATCAGAAACGCAGAAGCACGACCGCGCGCAGCTACGACAGCCACATGAGCACAAAATATTTTATCTCTAGGAAATTATGGGCTCTACCCACGCCTAGTTGTTGGTTGTAGGTCCAGTTTTAACGATAGCGCTGCTTTTACTGTTTTTCGTTGAAGCACAAAAAAAAAATCAGGTGTAGGAATAGTGAGACAATGGCAATAAGAACTCTGGAAGGGAGGCCTTTGCCCTGCAGTGGCACAAATGGCTGATAAAAATAATAACTCTTGCCCAAAATTTGCTAATACTCAATCCAGCACAACGATGCTTCGGACCATTGCATCGACCGACAGTTATGTATGACACATGAAGTGTCACAACTAAGACGAGCGAAATCAGCGGCGTTGGGTTCTGCGTGTCTAGCGACTAGCGACCGCCAGCGCGCCGGCCGGCGTGCGGCACCTCGCAACGTGTCAACAATCACGCGTCACCCGACACAATCATGGTTAATTGATAGATGAGACATCATTGTTATCAGATCTCTCATCATTATCAACTCTATAGCGTTTCTCTTGACAGTAGTTAAGAGGAAGCACGGGTGAAACATTTGAAGAATAGATTTTTAAGTGAACTCTTGCTGTCGTGTCCCGTTTTTAAGTGCGCAAGAGACAACTGCAGCTCGGACTTATTATTCCTATGCAAAATAAACGATATCATAGTAGCACATTCCTTGTTTTCAAAATTGGACGTTTTCCTAAAAATTAATTATTACAGCGGTAAACCAGTGCAGGTTTCATTAATTTTTTGGACTACAGATTTATTTGAATAAATTGCTTTATGGATAAAAAAACAAACGGTGAAACATAAAAAAATAACTCAGGTAACATTATGTATGATGGATCATAATGTTACCCGAGTTATTTTTTAGGGAGAAAACTGCGAAATAAGTTTGTACGAACTAATTTCTCTGTCCGTATTTACGACAAAAAAAAGTAAAAGTATAAAATTAGGTGTCTTACTGATTGCGGACATTGGTTTTAAAATTGTTGTTTAAATTTAATTAATTGTCAAAGTCATAAATAAAGCTCCGTTCAATTGATTTGGGCGAAATAGGGGTCTATTTCGCCTACACTCCCAAAGGATTCGAGCAATCTACCTCGTCCACGCTTCACAACTCCAACGGAGTTAGCTTTTTCTGCAGTATTCAATGAACAAGTTTTTTTACTCACTGACGCTTGAACAAGTACGCCTTCGAATAAGAACTCGTGCGTTTGTGGGCTCTCTAACGAGTAGTCATTTAGAACTTAGAACGGGCCGCGTCGCCAGTGCAATAGGATTTCATACGAAATCAAAAGTGCGCAAGGTGACTAGTGTTTTTCTACATCCAGACTAATGGATCACAAAGTTTACCGTTATGAGTACCTATTCAAATCATTTTCAAATGTTTTATTTTAAACTATTTCTTGTAGTTCTTTTAAGGACGCGTTTACGAATTCTCGCGGTTCAATTTTAATTTTTGAGTCTTACTACTACAAATATTTTGTGTTCGTAGAGCTATCTTTTTCAACACGAGATCCAGCAAAAAACGACACAGGGTCCACCCACGACGGCGGCCGAGCGCAGACTAATATTAAATTACAAAATTTTTGTGTAATAAATCAAGACAGTGACAAGTAAAATAACCCGTAACTCAAGCCGATTCACGCGATTAAGCAAAATTTGTAGAAAATATAGATGCGATTTTATTTTTTTTCTGAGTTGGATTGTAACATTTTGATATTTTTTTTAATACCATTTCGATTTGAACATATATTCTTACATAAAATATTTTTAAATATATAAATTTATGTTATTAAATAGAAGAAAACTGATCCTAAACTCAACACCATATCGTTAATTTTGTGTGGAGAGGCACCGGAAATATTTTTTTACAGTATCATAAACCAACATTTTCGAAAAAACAGCTAATACCATTTGAAGATGAAGAAGTAATCTATATGTGGTAATTATTGGTTGCATTTGGTTTTGTTTCATTTTGCCGCAACAGCAACCGAAAAACTACTTATTTTTTAAAGTTTTAGTCAGATTTGTAAACGCGTCCTTAAGATGCGTTGTAATTAAGGTTACGGCTTTATTTTGTGGTTTATTACATGGTTTGCATGCACGTCCTATGGTTATGGATCTATCAGTTCGAAAATCTATCGATTACTATCGAATAGGGCTTTCAATACCGGTATTACGGGATCCCGTAATACCGTGATCCCGGATTAAATATGGGCCTTTTTCAATACCGGTATTGACGCCTCAATACCGTGATCACGGTATTGCAAACATTACATGTATTATCGTCAATTTAATTGCATGTTTAAAATATAATAATGACACATGAAACGTTCTAAGAGACAGTAAGACAATGACTGATCATGAACACGATTTGACCATAGAAGAACCTTCTACTTCATTGAATACGAGCAGTGGAAATGATATCGCGCGCAGGTTTGACGATTTTCAGCCTTCGACTCAATCCGGCTTGTTTGGGAAACAAGCCGGATTCCGAAAAGGCATTAGTACCGTAGACAGCATACATACGCTGCGTCAGGTTATACAAAAGACCGAAGAGTATAACCTGCCTCTCTGTTTAGCGTTTGTGAACTACGAGAAACCCTATGATTCGATCCAGACTGCAGTGTACTGCAGTGTCTCCAACGGTCCCAAATCGATTACAGGTACATCGAGGCGTTGAAGTGTTAGTACATAAACGCCACCATGTCAGTCCGAGTTCAGGACCTGTGTGACAGGGAGACGTCTATCTCCGAAACTGTTTACACCGGCACTGGAGGATGTCTTCAAGGTTCTGGATTGGAGAGGACTTGGCATCAACGTCAATAGGGAGTACATCCCTCACCTTCAGTTTGCCGACGATATAGTGGTCATGGCTGAGACCATGGAGGACCTCAGTAAAATGCTCGATGACCTCAGTGGGTCCTAAAATAAACATGGACAAAACAAAAGTCACGTTGAATGTCTACGTAACACCCACACCTTTCAAAATCGGGGACTATATACTCTTAGTTGTGGACAATTATGTCTACCTGAGACAAATGGTGTAAAATGTAAATGGTCCAGTTAGGTAGGTGTAACTTCGAGGAAGAGTGGTAATCGTCGAATCCGACTTGGCTGGGCAGCATTCGGGCAGTTACGCGATATTTTCTTGTCCAACTTACCGCAGTGTCTCAAGACGAAAGTCTATGACCAGTGTGTGTTGCCAATGATTCGACCAATGAATGACCTGGTGAAGGTTGCGGGGACCCGCTGGATGCGCGCATGGGACCGGTCAATGTAGCGACACCTGAGGGAGGCCTATGTCCGGCGCGTTCATGTTCCACGCGCGCCTCAAAAATATGTCAGCAACATGGAAGGGTCGACGCCCGTCGGGGCTGCGGGTTGTTCGAAAGAGATAACGCGGCCTCGGCACAAGGGCTAAGAAGCAACATGGGTGGTTTTTAGTCAGTAGAAGTCTGACACTCCCTTTCGCTCTACCCAGAACGGGAGGGGTTATTTGATGATTTCCCAAACACCAAAAAAAAGGGTGGCCTATGTCCAGCAGTGGACGTCTTTTAGCTGAAATTATTATTAATGATGATGAGTGAAAATAATGACACATCCATCCATTCCTATCGACAGCTTAGAGATATTTACTGTCTATGGTACCTACGACTATTGAAGCAGAGCGTGCTTTTTTCAGTAGGCTATTGTGAATGATGGCTAATAGCTAATTAAGCTATACTTACGTTTCTACAAATATTGATACCTTTGTTGATTACATGAGACATTTCAATACTAATAAAAACGTATACTTTTTTGCAATTTGTACTTTTCAAACTCCATGTGAAATGCCTTTATACAAAAATACTTGATAAAAACCAATTTAAGTTTTGAATATGTTCCGAAATCTTAGTCCTTTCTAATTAAATAATCAACCAATACCAAATTGTTGTATCCGAAAGCTATTTATAATAAATAAGAACAATGAAGACTGTTTTAAAAATAAAAACACGTACTTTAAAGGGTAGTAGGTAATACCGGTATTAATACCGTGATCACGGTATTGACCTCCAATACCGGTCTTGATACCGGTATTGAAAATATCCGGTATTTGAAAGCCCTACGGCCTTGTACTTGACCAGTTTCAAACTAGTGTTATAGATACTAAAAACTTTCAACTAAAATTGCTTTGAACGAGATATAGTAAGTAGTTTTTGAACAAAAGGGTTATTTAGCTCTATTTCTGAACAAGCTCTATTTCAAAACTTTATGGTTTATTCTACTTTATTGTCCAATTCCTAACCGTTAAGGAGTTATACCTTCCATCATCAGCTCATCAACATGAAATTGAGAGAGAGCTCTCTGGTGACTAAAACACAAGTTGCTTTTTAGCACAGCTTGGATATGAGTGTATATTCATCAAACAAAGTATTGGAACCTGAAATTATGTGTGATTGATTGTGTTTTATAATGTATTCTAACATACTATTCTATGTATCGTCATATTAAGGCTGTTGCGTTGCTAAAATCCCAAAAACGACGTATGTTTAAAGAAATTTGTTGAGGAATCCTTCCGTACGATTTCCATATAAAAAATATATGTTATACTTAAAGTCATCACAAATAATTCGTATTGTTTAAAATTTTAATAAACCTTCACATTATTTAATAAAAAATCGTAGTATGTCTTAACCTAAATCGAATTTTGTCTCTGTAACGGCTGAATAGTTCGGTATGAATTTTATACCCAAAAATACGTAGTGATGTATTTATCAATCCGTATTGTTTATTTTCTCTGATTTGTAATAAAATTTTAAAATAATAAATTAATTCCCGACATTTTGAGGCAAATGCGGCGCGAGACCCGTCGCGCATACTCGGAACGCGCTGCGCCAGTGTCTCGATGACTGTTGTCACGGGTGGACTACACGCATGTCATTACTTCACAAATAAAATTCAAAAGTTTACGTTTTTAATGTTTTCTGAATTAAAACATATTGTAAATTGTATAGTTATCAATATAACGTAAAATAAGAACAGAAAATAAGTTTGTAAATATATTTAAAGTAGTTTGTAATTTCGTTTTGTTGTTTGCACCTATCATAGACTAAGCTGACTATGCCTAATAAACGTAAAGTAACGCGTGGCCAAGCTCTCCAAAACTATTGGTAAACTACCTACGTTTCTTAGTAGATATTTTGGTATATAGATATATCTATGATATTATTTTAATTTTGGACTGCCTCGTTGGTCTAGTGGTCGTAAGCACGATGCTGAGCATGAGGTCCTGGGTTCGATTCCCGGGTCGGGCAAAGTGTTATTGGGTTTTTCCATCAGGAAATTATAAGTAACAGCCACGGAGTCTGGATTTGTGCCCGGTTGATGGCAATAGGCTCGCCCCTATTATATGGGACTTAAACATAACTGGCGAAATGTGGGTGTACTATTAGGTACACCTCTGCCTAACCCTTCGGGGATTACAGGCGTGATGTTATGTTATCTAACTATTTTGTCTTGAGATTTTCGTATGATGGAAGATGGAGATCTGGATGACTGATGATGTCTCGTACCTAATGATGGTCTCTCATACTACATGATACATTTTGAAGGTCTGATGAAGACCAGGTAACTGCTTATCGGTTCTCAGTGACGGATGTAGTTAGAATGACCTAGCTTTAAGATTTTATCTTATTGAGCACGGATGCTACTACATGATACATTTTGAAGGTCTGATGATGACCAGCTAAGTGCTTATCGGTTCTCAGTGACGGATGTAGTTAGAATGACCTAGCTTTCAGATTTTATCTTATTGAGCACGGATGCTACTACATGATACATTTTGAAGGTCTGATGATGACCAGCTAAGTGCTAATTGGTTCTCAGTGACGGATATAGCTAGAATGACCTAGCTTTCAAATTTTATCGATCTGAGCACGGATGCTACTACATAATACATTTTGAAGGTCTGATGATGATCACCTAAGTGCTTATCGGTTTTCAGTGACGGATGTAGTTAGAATGACCTAGCTTTCAGATTTTATCTTATTGAGCACGGATGCTACTACATGATATATTTTGAAGGTCTGATGATGACCAGCTAAGTGCTTATCGGTTCACAGTGACGGATACAGTTATGATGCTACAGCTTTCTGCTTTTATCTTATTGAGCACGGATGCTACTACGTGATACATTTTGAAGGTCTTATGATGACCAGCTAAGTGCTAAATGGTTCTCAGTGATGGATATAGCTAGAATGACCTAGCTTTCAAATTTTATCGATCTGAGCACGGATGCTACTACATGATACATTTTGAAGGTCTGATGATGACCAACTAAGTGCTAATTGGTTCTCAGTGACGGATATAGCTAGAATGACCTAGCTTTCTAATTTTGTCTTATTGAGCACGGATGCTACTACATGATACATTTTGAAGGTCTGATGATGATCAGCTAAGTGCTTATCGGTTCTCAGTGACGGATGTAGATAGAATGACTTAGCTTTAAGATTTTATCTTATTGAGCACGACTGCTACTACATAATACATTTTGAAGTTCTGATGATGATCAGCTAAGTGCTTATCGGTTCTCAGTGACGGATGTAGTTAGAATGACCTAGCTTTCAGATTTTATCTTATTGAGCACGGATGCTACTACATGATACATTTTGAAGGTCTGATGATGACAGAACAGACAGAAAGATCTGGATGACTGATAATGTCATTTACCTGATGGTGGACTCCAAAGGTAAGTAAAGGATCTCATTGACGGCACTGCGTAGAATCGTCGTATTTGGACTCATTTGAAAGAGCTCGAGGAGGCCTTAGAGACTGATGATGCCATTTACTTGTCGGTGGACTTCGAAGGTGGGTACAGGATCTCATTGACAGCGCTGCGTAGAACCATCATGTTTGGACTCATTTGAAAGAGCTCGAAGAGGCCTTGGAGACTGATGGTGCCATTTACCTGATGGTGGTCATTCTAGCTATATCCATCACTGAGAATATATATATGCTATAGTCATCATCAGACCTTCAAAATGTAATAAGTAGTAGCATCCGTGATCAGACAGATAAAATTTGAAAGCTAGGTCATTCTAACTACATCAGTCACTGAGAACCGATAAGCACTTAGGTGGTCATCGTCAGACCTTCAAAATGTATCATGTAGTAGCATTCGTGCTCAGTTAGCTGAAAGCTGGAGCATTCTGACTATTTCCGTGACTGAGAAGCGATAAGCAGTTATCTGGTCTTTGTCAGACCTTAAGAATGTACCGTAGGAGTACCTGTGCTCAGTGAAATAACTAATGAAAGCTAGGTTATTACTTCATTAGTCAAAATGTATAATTTATTATTAAATATTTTATTCATACATTATGATGGTACTCCAAGAGAAACAAAATATGTTAGGCAAATACGATGACCACTCTGCGACACATTTCTGTTCTTTGGTACGTTTTTCTGTAGTACAGTCGTTTGCCGGTAGGGGCCGAAAAATAAACAAAAGCCAGTACAGAGGTCAAATCGTCAAAGTCATCCACTGCTGTGATCCCCTTAAATTCTCTTCTATTCTGATATTGTGTATTCTGACTATCGAATGCCGCCATCCGTGTAGGATATCTGTTTATAATTGTCAAATATCTTTGCCTGGTGGCTGGTTGGAACCGGCGCGGTGCCGGCAATCAATCGACAAGAATCAGAGGTGTTGTATGAGACATTCCTATAGGACATCAATTCAATTTATTATATTTAGGTATCAAATACGAAACTTCGTACATATGAAAAGACATTCATACAGTCAATACATTATTTTAAAACTTTGATTTGAGCGGGTTTAGAGCTTTAATTTTGGCGAGAAACTTTTATAAGATGTTATTAATAGGTTATCATTACACAGTCTGTGTCTCACGGGCTACGGCGGTCTATCAGGCGACAAAGAAAGCATACCCTGCCTACGCAGAGCACACTGAAATAGCTGCGCGCGCGCCGCCTATGACTCAGCGTAGACAATGGGCCTGGTGTCCTCACCAGTAACAGCTTTCGCCGACATCAACACGTCATTGCAAGTGTTAAATTAAATACGATATTCTACTGAGTCTTAAAATAACAATTTAGTTTACAACTGTCCAAACTTAGTTTTATTTACCCTACTTCTCTCAAGGCAGGAAGAAGCCATTCAAAGTGGTACCTACTTTTCCTATTTATTTTTCTCCATATACACCGTTTTCTTTTTCGCGATGACAGTTAATATTGTAGTAAAACGCAGTATAAGTTGAGATGAAAAAATAAGAAGTGATCTCACCGAGAGACCTTAAAAAGTACAAAGGGTAAACAAAAGTTTTAAGGTTGTCTGTGGACTTATTAAATTAATAAAATATTCTTATTTGCGTTAAACTTTTAACTGACTACCTCGTTGTTTTCAACCGACTTCCAAAAGGAGGAGGTTATCAATTCGTCTGTATGTTTTTTATTTTGTTTTTTTTTGTATGTTTGTTATCGCATATCTCCGTCATTAATGAACCGATTTTCAAAATTCTTTTTGTGTTCGAAAAGGTATAATCCCGAGTTGGTCCCATTGTCACCAAATCAGGATCTGATGATGGGATCCCAGGGAAATCGAGGGCAACCCTCAAATTTAATAGGCACATATGATGTTTTTCATATATTTTCTAAAGCTGTTCAAGTACTTGCGTGTGGTCATCATAATATCATGTGAATTCTTTTTTGTTGAAAAAGAGATGTCCCAAGGGTGGTACCATGATAAGAAAATCAGGATCTGATGATGGCATCCCAGAGAAATCGAGGGCAACCCTCAAATTGTATAGGCACGTATTACGTATTTCGTGCTTTTTCTAAAGTTTTTTTAAGTATTTGCATCTAGCAGTCATCATCACTTCATGTTGATGAGTTGATGATGGAAGGTATAACTCCTCAACGGTTAGGATTTGAAGCATAATTCTTTAGTAAAATATTATGGGGACGTATATTATGGTTGTATTCTTTCAGGTTATCTAGGTGAGCTGATTATGGAAGGTACTACTCCTAAACGGTTAGGAGTTGAAAGCAATAATAATGGAATCTTGAAGGTTAAGGGTTAGGGTTCTTGGTTGAATGTTGAATGTATAGTAAATATTTGTATAGGATATTACAACTAAAATTTGTAAAGTAATAAAACGTTTTTGCAAAAAAAAACCGACTTCAAAAACAGGGACTGAAAGCAGTTACGGTTAAAGGTTAAGGTACCTCAAAAATATACCGGTACCGGTTTAAAATAAAGGTTGAGCTATACCGGTACCTTTATAAATAAAGGTTGGGCTAAACCGTTATTTAACCCTTACACGATTTCGGTACCGAAATGCATGCGAGACGGGGCGCGGCGCGCGTGTGCGCGGTGGAAAACGTTAGAACTTGTGTATTTTGTTCATTTTGTTTGCTACTCTTTTACTTATCTCTATGTTGTGTGTGTGAGTGGCGAGGCGGTGCGTCAAAGAAAACCCCTATTTATTAAGGTTTAGGTACCGCTACCGATACATATATAACGGTTACGGTACTTCTACCGAAATATACCGGTATGCATTTCCAACCTCAAAATTCCGCTACCGAATTAAAAAACGAAGACGGAAATAAGAAGAATGAATGTTGATTTTAGAATTATAAATGGTATGAAGTCAATTTTAACATATGCTCAAAGAGCACACCAAAAAAATGTTTCCAAAAAAACTGCAGATTTTAATTTGTGCATTTTGGATTATAGTGGCATAAGTGATATTTGTAAATAAAAATACTAACATCATTCGTTTTGTTTGTGCTTCTGGTCTTCACACGGCATAACATCTCGGCCGATATGTATGTTGAGTCACAAACAGTAACTTGTATATAGGGTGTAAAAGTACCCTTAACGCAAACGAAGGGCACTTGTTCTCCCCACCACTGCGATCATTTTCTTGTTCTAGACCATACCTGGGAACCTCCTAGTTACGGAGATATTAGGGGTCAAAGTTCCAAATTTTTCACAGCTGTTTTTGTAAATACTAGTTTTTCAGGTTATAACTTTACTTAAATTACCTCCATGACCCGTTCACTATTCAAAGCATCCACTAGCACAATGTTTTAACAGTGCTACATTGAGTTTTACCGTAAAATGTGATTTTTGACCCAAAAAAAAAGTCGTTTCCCAGCAAAAATTTTTGCATTGCAAATAATTGCTTTATCGAAACCAGTTACCAAACTACGGTTTCGTAGACGGCCGAAGCCGACACAGATAGGTAGGTAGTAATCGCGATTCACAAATGTCCCCGCCATCAATAACCCCTAAACTTCCAGTAGTATTTACAGAAACAGCTGTGAAAAATTTGGAACTTTGACCCCCAATAATATCTCCGTAACTAGGAGGTTAACCGGTATGGTCTAGAACAAAAAAAATATCGCAGTAGTGGGAAGAACAAGTGCCCTTCGTTTGCGTTAAGGGTACTTTTACACCCTATATGTATACTGATATTCTGCGATTCATTCTAATACCAAAGCAATCAGAATACAGAACCAATAAACGAAAACCGGTCGTTGACATCTCAAACAACACATTTATATGGAAATATTGAAGCTTGCTTATGTGTCGAGTTCGTTAGGAAATCTGCATGAAATTGTATGGTAGGTGATCAAAATATATTCTCAAGCATAACCTCCAACTAGTTGCGGAAAAGAGTGTATGAGCTGTCAAGAACATTTTATTTATCAATTTTACAGATTAGTAAGTATTTTATATGCCTGTGGCTGTAGTAAGTGACCCGTACAAGGCGTCACGTGGTCACGAATTAAATACGGCCGACTTCAAGATGGCGTATACAGCCGCCATTTCAGTTCATCAAAGTGCGGTTACTCAAATATTTCTCGAGGCGAGTGCTTGGCAAACATGCCTAGTGGCACATACTAATGCGATGCTAATCATTACGCCGGACACATATTAATTTCAGTACGGCACTTTAACACGACGATGTGACCGCGACACAGAGCCCACCAATCAGTAACGGTGTAAGGTTTTCGACGAAACGAAGTCAGTGTAGCGGACCTACATGCCAGTCGGCGTAATTTTGCACTGTGGCATAAGACCAGAACAAAAAACTAGAGAAGTGACTTCTTTTTATCACTTTTCATTTTTAGCACGCCACATTCAAGAAAGTTGGTAATTTAAAGGGATGTATTGGAAAAACAATGTTGTTTCCTTGATATTTCAAAGAAGGCTAAACATCTATGTTGTAAGACTGGACTGACTGAACAATGAATTAATAACTATTTACCTGAATAACAGTTGTTTATTCCCTTAACCCCTTGATACTTCATCACGTATCCGTATATAATAACAACTTTTGGGCCTTAAGATTTATATACGTTAACTGAACTAATGAAGTTCAGATTTGACGAATAAGAGTACATGAAAAATCAATATGTATAGGGACAAATATGCTGTTATAATTTACACTGTTATTTTTCCCGTTGCTGAAAAAAACAAACGTAAGCAACCTTTTGGTGATCAGCCCAGGACAAACTTCAAAATAAGCTATTAGGTATAATATCTCTCCCGTCGGGGCTGCGGGTTGTTCGCAAGACATACCGCGGCCTCGGCATGAAGGGCTAAGAAGAAACTTGGGTGGTTTTTAGTCAGTAGAAGTCTGACACTCCCTTTCGCTCTGCCCAAGAGCGGGAGGGGTTATTTGCTGATTTCCCACCCCCCCAAATAAACAAAAAAAGTGTAATATCTCTCATATGCATTTTCATATAGCTGTTATTGCATAATATAAGAGGTAACAGTAAGTACTATTTCCACATGGTACGTATACTTATCAAGTTTTAGAACTACAAACTTAATGCCATAGATATAAAAAGAAGTTCAAATTCTTAAAAAAAAACATATTTAAAAGAATGTATTTTAGAGGTAAGTCTCATGCGATAAGTTTGCACGAAACACGACAATAAACACAGTTAAATACAGGACGGCGACATTTTCTCATCTATTATTTTCTAGTTGTACGTAAAATCACCTGATTTTTATCAACTAATGTGCAATATGGGCGCCATGTTATTTTTGGTAACAAATAAAGTCAAAATTGCTGCCATCATTCCAAAAAGTCTAAAAATGGTATGTATAGCTGTTCGATGCCGAAACGCGTTATGGCCGTTCTGTGCTTGCCGGGTCGCGTCATGGACTGGAATCTCGTGTCGCAGTTTTAAAGATAGCAGAACGCGTTTAGCATATTTTTTCACTCAATAACCGTTTTCCAACTTCGAGCCTCACTTCTACAACAAATAGTTACGTCTTGGTTTACTGCTAATAACAACATAATATATGTATTATATGTGCGCAAATAAATAACTGCAATAAGTAAGTAGATAACGAGATGGTTCGAATGCGGCCAAGCAGTTACAGGAATGGCTTGTGAATATTTTTGTACCGAGCCTCGACCGGACTGGCCCAACGGCATTCTCGACCGCTGCCATAGCACCGTACCAACTATCCTTCGTTCTTCACACCAACTATTGTTACTGAAACTGAGACAACAACCATATTATAAGCTTTTATACAACTTGCCGTGTTAGTTTCTTTGTTAGCTTATTTTTGGAATATTGTAAGTGAATTTCGAACCAATTCCTCCCAGCCTTTTAAACTGAAATTTTGCACACACCTTTGGTTCTGGTGACAATACGTTTTTAGCATTGAAGAAGGCGGAATTAATTCCGCCTTCTTTAATGTTAGGCCGCGTTATAAAATATGGATACGAAAACAATCACCACATACCTCTTGTGCCTACCTATGTGTCGCGTGTTTACTTCAACGAGAGATACGTGGGAGTGAGCAGGGCTTACAGCAAGAAAGGGACAGACAAGTCGAGCGTGGGAACAGTACTCAACACACGAAGTTTGACTGCATTTGAGCCTGAGGCGATTCAGGCAACAAGTTGCTGGAAAAATGTTGCCCATGTAAGTACTCAGTCATGACTTTCAAAAGCCTCGCATACGTAACGGAACCTTCTTGATGTACCAACGTATTGTAGAAAGTATAAGAGTATGGCAGTTAGCGGCAACAACAAAGCCCAACCCGGTTAAGTTGAATAATAATTGTAGTTTGCATTAAAATTCAGGGTTAGCAAATGAGTTATGCATTACACAAGAAATATGCATCAACAACATCGCATTATTGAAAATCAAAGTATCTACTACACACACAAATAGGAAAGACTATTTTGCTGCAGAATCGCATTTTCTATGCATTTGTTGCACCTTCCTTTGAAATTCACTCAGAATACAGCGGGAATTGCAGGGAAAGTTTGTTATATTGAAGACGTAGATGGATAAAAATTAGATTTTCAGTTCCGAAACAAACCTATCTAGGTATGTTTTTCCATCAATAGGATTTCAGTATCGTTTGCGAGCGCTATTTGAAAATATTTGCTGAAATCAAATGCTGACGAAGAGGAAAATAACAATAAGTCAGAAAGGAAGGCGCCGCCTATACAACGGGGATAAGCCCAGTTTCCTAGCCCCACGGATATTATTGTCATTAATATTACTGGGTCCTAAGTTGTGAGCTGTTATATTTGATTCCAATAATAGGTATGACAAAAATGCTTGAACGCACGGAAATTTATGGGAGTGTAGTCTTTGGCAGAATTAACGTAATATTATGTTAAATATTGTACATGTTACATCCAGATTTATTTACTATACGGACCTTGTAGAAACTAGAACAAATGTTAGTCTCCTACCTAAATATATCATCTGAGGTAAACGAGCCTTTTCAAGATTTACTCACATTATTCACTTATTGCGTCTCATTCCTATCGACCCGCCCCACCCGGCCGCCCTTGACGCCCGCCCGCCCTAGTGTACCTATTGTAACTCTCGACAAAGGCTCCGTGATTTCGACAGACATTCTACATTCGCCCCAAGAGTAAGTGATAATATTCTAATTGCCCAGTAATAGTGGCTGGCTAATCCTCATCATCTTCCTGCCCTTATCCCATTCTATTTGGGGTCGGCGCAACACGTTTTCTTCTTCCATTCTTCCCTGTTACACGTCAAGGTGGCATTTATTCCTTTCTCATTCATATCATTCCTCACACAATCCATCCATCTTTTCTTTGGCCTTCCTCTCCCTCTCCATCCATCAATATTTATATCCATCACTTTTTTAGTCACATGCGTTTCATCCCTCCTCATTACATGACCATACCAAGATAAACGACTTCCTTTCAATTTTTCTGTAACAGGTGCTACTTTCAAACTTCCTCTAATATACTCATTCCTCACTTTATCCATTCTTGTCACTCCGCACATCCATCTCAACATTCTCATCTCCGCTACATGCAATCGTTTTTCATCCATCTTTTTCAAAGCCCAGCACTCTGATCCATACAGTACGACAGGTCTAATCACGGACTTGTATATTTTCCCCTTTAACTTGAGGGGCATCCGTGGGTCGCAAGTTGTTCCAGTGACCTGTCGCCATTTCATCCATCCTGAGTTGATCCGTTGCGTTACGTCCCGGTCTACATCACCATCCCCTTGGACAAGCGACCCGAGGTACCGGAAGTTGGAGCAGATCGGTATGGGAGTTCCGGCAAGAGTTATAGGCACTGGACTAGAGAGACCGCCGAAATCGCAAAACAGGTATTCAGTTTTGGTTCTGCTCAATTTCAGGCCAACACTCTCCAGTCTTTGCCACCACACCTCCAATCTGCTCTGGACCTCTGGGCCGCTCTCGGCAACCAGCACAATGTCATCGGCAAACAGCATACACCAGGGTGCCTCTTCCTGGATATCTGACGTGAGAGCGTCTATTATCATCAGGAAGAGGTAAGGGCTGAGGGCCGACCCTTGGTGCAAGCCGACAGCCACATTGAAGCTGCCGGTAGTGCCCGCTGTAGACCGTACTTGCGTACTGCATCGACTGTACATCGCACGGATCAACTGCACATACTTCCCAGGCACACCTTTCTCCTTAAGGGCCCACCACAGAATCTCACGTGGTACTCGGTCGTATGCCTTTTCGAGGTCGACGAACACCATGTGCAAGTTTTTATGTGCACTTTTGTATTTCTCGCACAACTGGCGGATAGCAAAAATGGCATCCGTTGTTCCCCGACCAGGCATAAAACCGAATTGGTTCTGTGAAATTTCGCTCTCTTCTCTCAGTCGCCTTTCAATAACTTTCTCCCAAGCTTTCATACTATGTGACATTAGCTTTATTCCTCTATAATTGTTGCACTCCAGCACATCACCTTTGTTTTTAAAAATGGGCACCAGCGAACTGTTACACCATTCGTCAGGTATGGCTTCTTCCAGCAACAGTTTATTGAAGAATAAAGCTAACCACATCCATCCATCCATCCGCAATAACTTCCATACTTCAACTGGTATCTCGTCCGGTCCTAATGCCTTACCATTCTTCATTCCATTTACTGCATTCCTCACTTCATCCACACTAACATTTCTCACTAGTCCCTCATTCACTGGTTTATTCTCAAGCACGCCACTCCAGTAATTCTCCTCATTCATCAGTCTTTCAAAGTAACCCTTCCACCTATCCTTGATTTTCTCATCGTCTGATATAACCATCCCAGCTTCGTCTTTTACGCATTTAACCTGACAAACATCTTTCGCCTGTCTCTCTCTAGCTCTTGCAAGCCGGTAAAGGTTTTTCTGGCCTGCTGGACTATCCAATGTGTCATAGAGTTTATTCTGGGCGTTTGCTCTTGCTATAGCCACAGCTCTTTTGGACTTTTTCTTAAGAGCATCATACTCACTCTTCTTTTGAGCTTTTAAACTTGCATTCTCATTTCCAACACTCTGCCATTCTTTGAACTTCTTCTTTTTTTCTTTCAGCACATTCTGTATCTCTGTCGACCACCACCATGTATCCCTGTCTATCGTACCCTTTCCTTTTGTCTCTCCCAAAATATCTTTTGCTGCACTCCTAATACACCGAGCCATTTCATTCCAACATTCATTTACACTTTTATCATTCATATCACCCATCTCTATCATTTTATCTACCACTCGTTCTGTTAATTTCTTCGCACAATCAGACTTCTCTAGCATATGCCATTTTATTTTAGGGGGAGGTCGCTCTTTTGAGGGCTGGCTAATCCTATGGAGGTATATTAAGGAAAAACTCTTTTATTCCAGTCGCTCTGTTACATTGTTATGTTTGTATAAAGAAGGCGTTCGTAAAGGAATTTGTTTATAAGTTGGTTGAAAAACGCACTTTCAAAAAGGAGTTTTAATTAGAATAAAGGATAAGTCAAGAAAATAAAGAAATATAAGGTCTTATAGATGAAATTAGAGGTGGGCGTTGAATTAACAAACTGTTTTGTTTAACGACTTTTCTTTCGTCAACGAGTTAACTGTTATTCATCAATGAAAAAACAGGTTTAAAATGTAAGCTGTTAATTTGCGTCAACGCACACAACGCATTGGTTAAATATTAATTTCTAAACTCTGAATTTCGATGCGGAACGAACGACACTTCCGAAGGATACCGTACACTGGAGATTCCGTCGCGAACACCGTCATGTCGCGTAAAATTCAAATATAAATTAAATAATGTTAATTCTTATCAAATCAATCTTCAATAAATTAGTTGCAACAAAATTGTTATTGATCGAAAATTCGAAACCGTTGACAACATCAACGTCAACTTTAAAAACCTCCTAATAATTTAACAGTCCTAATATTTTTCAATAAACTGTTTGCAACAAAACATTGCGTTGATTCATTGACACTAAACGCTAACGATTGAAATTTAAAAACCTGTTAATAATTTAACAGTTTTTTCAACCTGTTGACCATTGATGATTAACAATTAAATTACGTTAACCAGAAAACCGTCAATGACACATCCCTAGATGAAATAGTATTTCAAGAAATATAAGAATCTATAGAACTAAAGTTTTAAAACCTCTTATCCCCCTTTTAAAATAAATATTTTCGTATCTACAATATGAAAAGGTCACCGAAGATGAAGTGCTTAGGAGGCTGTCAGAAAACTCAGAAATACGTCCCATGTTAAATGGCCGATTCCTTTTCTCAAGGAAACAAACAGTAGGTATTTAGGAGTTATTAGATCAACAAGCTTCAAGAAAGATATTACGAGCAATTATGTTAATTTTTGGAAGAAAATACTCATTATCTGTCGAAGGTCCGTCTCAAGGGTAATATGCATGCATATGCTATCAAAAATGGTCACATCACTAAATTAAAAGATTTCATCAAATCAAATTCAATATACAGGGTGCTAATCAACCCATCACACAGCCGTTAACCAAGCATTATGTACATCAAAGTATAAGTACCCCTACGCAAAAAATTTTGCTGGGAAACGACTTCTTTTTTGGGGTCAAAAATCACATTTTACAGTAAAACTCAATGTAGCACTTTTAAAACATTGTGCTAGTAGATGCTTTAAATAGTAAACGGATCATGAAGGTAATTTAAGTAACCTGAAAAACTATTACTTACAAAAACAGCTGTGAAAAATTTGGAACTTTGACCCCCAATATCTTCGTAACTAGGAGGTTCCAAAAAAATATCGCAGTGGTGGGGAGAACAAGTGCCCTTCGTTTGTGTTAAGGGTACTTTTACACTGTATGTACATCAGATCAATATGTAATACAAGCGCAAGTGATTGTGCGTAGATTGTATTTATAGGTAATAGGCTCGCCCCTATTACATGGGATTGAACAAAACCGGTGAAATGTAGGTGTATTCATCTAGCTGACTCGATAGTATCGTCGGTCCAGCGGCCGCAATCGCGACTACTGGGCATGAGCTCCTGGGTTCGATTCCCCAGCCGGTCAAAGCGTTATTGGGTAGGAATTCTCAGTAGCAGCCATGAAGTCCGGATTCGTGCCCTGCGTCGTGTATTACATGACATAGGACTTTAAAAATGGAACTGGTGAAATGTAGGTATACCTCTGCCTAGCCCTTTGGAGATTACAGGCGTGATAATATTATGTTATGTTAACAATTATTATGTAGGTACCTTGGCAGACGCAGTGATAAACAAAAACCTAATTGCGGGCTTTTTGAACAAATGTAATTTTTTTCTTTACATGTATCATAGCAAAAAGTATTTGTAATTTATCATTGAGAGACATTCAGAAAGTCTATTGCAAACGTGTCGTAGCTCAGTACCAACAATTTAAAAGTGCAATTGTGGAGATTCTTTATAGCAGATTCTACTCGGCCAATTGATACAGTTAAGTGTCAGCTCGCATACCATTTGATTCAAGAGACCGCATCTTTAATAATAATATTATTAACAACATATTATGTTGTTAGTACGTAAAACAACCTTATGGTCAAACAACGGTGAAACACCCTAGTGTTCAATCATGTTCAACTTTTTACATCTTATCTTTGCAAGTGAGTTGGAAAACGTCCCTAAATACGCGTAAGTGTTTATCATTGCCTTTATGCATCCATCTTATTAAACGAGCAATTTTTGTATATCTATCAGTATCTATCTATATATAAAATTCTCGTGACACAGTATTAGTTGCTGTACTCCTCGGAAACGGCTTGACCGTTTTTTATGAAATTTTGAAATTTATTAGGTATGAGAATAGGACGTAAAGTACTTTTTGCCCTCCTAACCCCACCCGAAAGTAGGGTAGGTACTTAGGTAGAAAAAGATGCAATGCAACGCACGCAGGGCACAGCTAGTATAATATATATTTAACCAGAATCTCGGAAACGATTTTCATGAAATTTTGTATGCAGGGGGTTTCGAGGACGATAAATCGATATAGCTAGGTTTCATAAAAAAAAAACAAGGAAAGCTACATAGCTTTCTTGTTTTTATCTGATTCTAGTGTAATTTTAAGTAGGTATCTGTATAACCGTATACAGGTACTTAAAATTACACTAGAATCAGATAAACGATACCATTATCCGCAGTTTCAATAGCATACGAAGTATCCCTCATATCCCGGATGTATAGAACCTCGTGTTATTTCCGTACGCAAAATACGCGCTTTATACAAAACAATCTGCGTGTTCATTTTCCGTTCAACATTTTATGCGTAACTGAGTAATAAACATCTTTACAGACTTTCACATTATTAATTCTAAATATAAAACTGAAAACTGTGCACTTTTTCGAACGTCGCCTCCTACGGAAAACATAATACTTCCACAGTGAAAACTGCACACCGATACTTTTTTCAGCTTATTCCCAAGAAAATCGAGTTCCATTTTCTTGTGGGTAAACTTAAACTATTATTCAACACGTTTGCTCAGAATATTGTACGTATTCTACCGCTTTTACGTTCAAAATGCAGTGTTTTGAAGGTGTGTGCTTTTTACATTACATTCTCACTCTAGCTAGGGGGAAAAAGTAGATTGCTATACAATACTAGTCGAAGATGTGCGAGTAACTATTCCTTGCAAACGAAGTGTAATCGGTCGTCTGAGACACTTGACCAAATATCATTGCGTTAGTGGCTCCAAGTGGGCCTCGTCTTCTGCTCAGGCTGTAATCCTGCCATGACAATCATTAATCACTTGGATTATCACTATTTGATGATAATTATCAAATTTATTTGAAAATTATCAACAAAATTTAGTTCAAGGGTGATAATGTGATATTTAATGTAACATGATCATAAGATATCAGTACCCTACTGATTAGGATTTTGTTTATCTTTTTAGTGTGCTTAGTCCCTAACCTGGACCATGGGTGCCTGACTTGAGGGTTTCGTTAGGGAGCTACGGAGGTTGAAAAGCAGTCGTATCGTCTGACCGGTAACTGCCACGAACATTGAGCTGATAAATACGAATAATTTGACTTTAACCATTACAGCTTGGATGATGATTACTGATGCATAGCGTGAATTTTTGCTACCTTATGATAGATAGAAATAATACAAAGATTTTTAGACAATATTTTTATTCTAAATATACGAGTTTACTGCTATCATCAACCTAATTTATAAACATCTGGCTCTACGTCCGCGTCAGTATACAACTATGTATACAGCAGATAGCTACAGTTCCGAAATATTGAGCTTTTTAGATAAATCAACCTAAAAAACATTAAAAATGGAATCGTACAACGTCCTACAATCGATGTGTTTAAATGTAAATCATGAAGGTACTTTAATCCGTACCTGAAAGTTTTGAAACATTGTTTCCACATACGCTAGTTTTTCAACTCTACTATTTGCGGATTATGGCACAGCGCCAACTCAATTCTACACGC
This sequence comes from Diarsia brunnea, assembly GCA_949774965.1. NCBI lineage: Eukaryota > Metazoa > Arthropoda > Insecta > Lepidoptera > Noctuidae > Diarsia > Diarsia brunnea. Next base: position 17,254,879 of record OX458996.1, read on the forward strand.
GGATCTTTTAACAATGAATACGTTTTTTAAAAATATTAAGTTTATTAAAGCACCGACTATCACTCTAGAAAAGTCTAGCGAAAAGCGCTGAATGTTCAGCAAAGTAATCTTTGCGTAAAGTTTAAGTGTCTGCAGAGTGGAACGGCTAATGACAGTATACGTAAGAGATAATACTAATAATCTTTCGCTACATGCCTATTAACTACTTCGTTGAATAAGTTGATTTTTATGACATACGTTTATACTCATTAAGCTATCAACAACTACGCAAAGTGATAAATGTACTCCGAAGCTTTTAATAGTTATTTGTTATACAAGATTGCAAAGTTGCTTTTTAAACGCGTGCTCAATTTTGATGACCGAGCAAGCGAAGGAATGCGAGTGAATCAAACATTAGAATCCTGAGCGTCAGCGAAGGAATCAAAAGAGCACGAGGTTAAAAATCTTTGCACTCGAGTGCAACACGTAACTTTTCATCCCACCTCAGCGAGGAAATGACTAAATGCAAAAAAAAAACATTTACATTCACAAGATACTTTTATTCCAGTTTAGGTATTAACTACTACATTATGCTAAGTAAGTCTTACAGAATAATCTTTAAATAATAACAAATAATACTTAGGTATAATTAAGAAAAATTGAAAGTAACGTTGCTACAGTTACTTAAATTAAGTGTAATATTTTTGTTAGGTACTGTAATATTGGTGTTAGTGACTTGTGTACTGTTTTTCGGTAAACTATCTGTCATATAATAGTTGTACCGATTCATCGGATTCCCTTGGCGTAAATGTTGGCGAGAGAGGGCGATGGTTAGGTGTTTCGTAACGGCTTATTTTAGATGTAGAAGGGCCAGTCCAAGGATCTGACTGAGGCTCTTTCAGTGTTATGGCTTCTACGATGCCTTTACATATTTTAGACTTATTTTGGATGGAATCCTCTATGTATCCCTCTACAACCGCATTGGACTTCCAGCCCCCATGGCGCTTAAGGGACAGGAGACTGATCAGCTCCTGAATCGGCCAAAAGTGTGGCTGAAGTTCGTCGGAAACAATGACCCGTGTACAACAGGGGTTCTGGAAGTTCAAGAAATGTTGCTATTTCTCGTGGGATACTGCCAATTTTATAAGCACCCATAGGCTGTCTAACACACTTTCCGTTGCGATATTGTAGAAAAAATCGATTGATTGGAGTGTTAGGCAGGCGTAAGGCTTGATATTTCTCAACAATTGTTACGTATTCCTTGCGAATGAAGAAGATGCGGTCTCTTTTTGTCTTTGTATTAGGTAAATTAATTAATAGTAAGTCATCTGAATGTTTCTCAATGTTTTTGACATTAAGTTGTGTTAGTTCATTAGTTCGACATGCTCCGTTTATACCAATAATAAGAACAACCTGTAACGTAAAGAGTATTGTAGTAGATAAATTAATAAAATTTATATGCATGCATTTATGCCTATCAACATCTACTAAGACGTATTAGATTATGTTAAGTAGTTGATTAATATACTCAAGTAGATCAATATAACTGAATGTGCAACTGACTTACTTTTGTCGCCAAATATACGGAATCAGGTGCTTCGTTAAGAAACTTTTCAATTTCAGATGCTGTGCAAACTTTCGATTTTTTTGGTTGATGACCAGATGAGGCTAAATTCAATTTACTTTATCCTCTAGCGAATAAAAACGGCTTTTCCACTCAGATATCGAAGAGCAAAAATACTCTATCCGAGATGGGGGGATGAAAATACTCTATCCGAGATGGGGGGATGAAAATACTCTATCCGAGATGGGGGGATGAAAATACTCTTTCCGAGATGGGGGGATGAAAATACTCTTTCCGAGATGGGGGGATGAAAATACTCTTTTCATCCCTTCTATTCGAAAAGTGTCGTTTTGTTCCTCTTTAAGCGGGAGCAAAGTAGCTCTTTTCTCTTCAAGACTTTTTAGCGGGCAGTAATGAGATTTGAATTTGGAACATGAATCGTTCATTGACATCGAACGCAAATTGTTTAGATTTCTGGCTGTAAGTGTTGGGTGTACGGTGCGAGATGGCGCGGTAACTAAAAAAAAAAAAAAGCGCGCGAAGCGCCCTGTTCCTGTCTTGTAATCGGTACGGACTTTATTGTATTTTGCAAAAAAAAATTAGTTATACGTCGAGTTCTGAAAGTGGTAGTGCATTAACTCCTGAAACAATAAAAATAGAAGCCAATAACGTCATACAAAACTTAATACCTACGAAATCCCGGGAGAAATATGTTAAGGCCTATGACAATTTCATTCTATGGAAAAATAGAAAAGGAGCGAAGATATTTTCGGAAAGCATATTAAAATTTTTGGCCTATTTTCAAGAATTATCCAAAACAAAACAGCCTTCTACTCTTTGGAGTGTATACTCCATGCTTAAATCTACAGTAAATAATATCAACAGCTACTCAAAATTAGTAGCTTATCTGAAGAGACTGTATGAAGGACACAAACCAAAGAAATCGAAAGTATTTTCCGGACAAAATGTTGAAACTTTCTTGAATGGCGCACCTGATAAGGAGTTTCTCGCCATAAAAGTGAGTATCTTTTAGTTATTACATTATAAACTATAAACAGATTGTTTTAAAACGTGTAGGTACGTATACGTACTGTACATACTCGTCTGATTCCCTATCTGTTTTGTTACAGGTGGCTTTAATATTCGGGGTACACGGAGCTTGTCGAGGTAACGAACTTATAAACATAACGATCGATGATATCGAAAATCACTCAGATCAGTTACTTTTAATAAAATTAACTGACACAAAAACAAAAATTGATCGATCGTTCATCATTCGTGGAGAGTACAAACGAATTGTGGAAAAATACCAGAGCCTGCGTCCTTCTGATATAAAAACTAATAGATTTTTCATTAGGTATCAAAATGGAAAATGCTATAAACAGGTTATAGGAAAAAATAAAATATCTTCAATGCCCCTAGAAATCGCTGCATACTTGAAGTTGCCTGATAGCAAGCTGTACACAGGACATTGTTTTCGCCGTACGTCCGCTACACTTTTGGCAGATACTGGAGCGGACCTTACTGTTTTGAAGCGGCACGGAGGGTGGAAATCCAGTTCTGTAGCAGAGGGTTACATCGAAGATTCCATCGAAAATAAGGAAAAAATCAGCACCCGCATTGTAGAAAATATTAAATTAAGAGCTGCCGATAATTTGCCCATACCATTGTCGCCACGCCCTTCTACATCAAAGGAATCAGTGCCTTTTCCTGAGCACCAGCCAGATACTGAGATTACAAACACTCAAAATATAAATAAATCCACAACTATATCAATCCCAAATAAAACAGTGACAATAAATTTTCAAAATTGCGCCAGTGTATCAAATCTATATATATAAAAATGAAACCCGTTTTTCGTTGTCACGACTTGGCATGAAAACGGCTTGACCGATTTGGCTGTTTTTTTTTTTTAAATGTTCGTTGAAGTTCAAGGATGGTTTTTACGGCGAGAAAAATTCGAATAATGGCCGGAAAAGCCCTAAAAACAGCCCTTTTCTTTTTCCCATACAAACGTTTTGTAACTAAAACGTCAAATCAATTTGAGCTTTAATACCGTACTATAAAGTTCAAGTGTTAGTGGAGAGGTTCCGGGAAGGCAAAACAATTGAGTGACGTTCAGTTGTTCAGTCAACGAATGACAACTTCAAACAGACCATACGACATTATCACAATAATCACAAATAATTACTGTTTCTTTCCCAATAGAAAAATGATTTTTCAAATGGTGTTTGCGTATAATATAAAAATTAATTGCTGTTAGTTAGTCGCGCTAAAACTAGAGAACGGCTAGACCGATTTGTCTAATTTTGGTTTTGAAACATTTGTAGCAGTCCAGAGAAGGTGAGAAATTAGTAGTATGTAGGTAGGTAGGTAACAGGTAGGTGGTAGGTAGTTCGTACGTAGGCAGGTAAAAGGGCATTGCAACGCACGCGGGGTACAGCTATATTATATAAAAATGAATAGCTGTTCGTTAGTCTCGCTAAAACTCGAGAACGGCTGGACCGATTTGGCTAATTATAGTGTTGAACTATTCGTGGAAGTCCAGGGAAGGTTTAAAAGGTGAGAAAGTGGTAGGTAGGTAGGCAGGGTAGTAGGTAGAGTAGTAGGTAGGGTAGTAAGTAGGATAGTAGAGTAGGTAGGGTAGTCGGTAGAGTAGTAGGTAGGGTAGTAAGTAGGTAGGGTAGTAGGTAGGTCGGGTAGTAGGTAGGTAGGGTAGTAGGTAGGTAGGTAGGGTAGTAGGTAGGTAGGTAGAGTAGTAGGTAGGTAGGGTAGTAGGTAGGTAGGGTAGGAGGTAGTAGGTAGGTAGGTAGTTGGTACACAGGCAGGTAGTAGGTAGGAAAAAGGGCATTGCAACGCATGCCGGGAACAGCTATATAAATATAAATTTGTAATTGACCTTTTCACATTCATGTATTTTTTTTAAATTAAACTTATTCATTATTTACTTAAAAGTGTCTCTTATTTATTTTCTCATAGAAGGAGATGAAAAGTAGAGTATATGACTCGAGAGCAAAAATATTTTTCCCTCAGGCGATGTACTTTGAATCCCTCGCTACTTTCAGGATTCTATTTTAGAATCCCTCGCTATGCTCGGGATTCTATTCTAGAATCCTTCGATTCGCTCTGGATTCAAAATAGCGCCCTCGCCGTAAAAATATTATTTTGCTCCCTTGTCATACAATCTACTATTCCGAGATGGGGGGATGAAAAGTTCTTTATGCTTTTGAGAATGACAGTTCTGGCAAAAAAGCTGAAGCTTTGAAGAGCAAATTGACGTAGCGATAGTCACGGCAACGGCATTGAGCTTGCACTTCGTTCCTGATTTGAAATAGGTCGTGATACAACTGCAAGTAAGCCACGGTCCCCCGGCGCGTGGCAGGTAGCGTTAATGCAGGTGGTCAACGGGCCCATGTTCTTTGTAATGTGCCGTATTCCGTCAAGTTCCTTGTTGCCCTTACAAAAGGACAGGGAAATTTAGACTAACGCCAAAATTCATCAGTTGCATTTTGTTCTGATGCTTTACAACCAAGTCTTCACTATGATCTAACAACGGCTCTTCATTGAGATCCACAACGCAAGATTTTGGTACCACGATGTTATCTCAACCACCGAAACAATGCACTTGATAATATAAAGTTTATAGCTATAGTAGACAAGCAGAGAAAGAATCGAAATGGTTCGTGTCAACAATATCGCTGTGTGCGCAAATAATAAACGAGTTTCGCGAGTTTGCGAAATTCGAATTTTCTTACGTTTTTTGCAATTTGCCGGTCAGTGTCAAGTCGTATGTTAAATAAAATAGGATTGGCGGCAGTAACAAATGTGTTTACTGAGTAATAATGATTAAAATCACCAATATAACCGTCTCAGTTCATATAAGTCTCTAGAGTGACGATAAATAAAATAAATAGAAACACCGATTCGCCAACGCGTAATGGCTAGACAACTCTTGCTGGTTGCCTAGCAACAAATTTCTAACAATATTTATAGACACTAAACTTGCCGTAAGAAGCGCCATTGACTAAAGTCTCAGAAATGTAGATTTCGATGCTTACGTCAACGTTGCAGAAAATAGGCGTTAATATGTATTACTTAGTACCAATCTTATGTTTTTGACTTCAGTTTAGGGACACAAGTTTCCATAGAAGTTCCTATTTTTTGAGGAAAAACAATCAAATATCCATCATGCGTTATGCTTTCTTTTTAGCCAATGAAAAAAAAGAAGGTGGTTCTCAATTCATGTGTCGAATTGAGAAGCTCCTCCTTTTTACCTATATTTTTTGTTATTTGAGAAGGTTGTGTAAAATTTCACGCTTCGTGATCCAGCAGGCGTTATAATAATATGATAGGTGAGTTAATTTAATATTTTTAATAAGTAAGTAGGAATAGCAAGATGCTGCCGTGCGAGCCTACAACAAAACCTTGCAGATTTTAGAATTCAAAAACTGGATCTTTGTTATTGAAAAACTGGAGTTCTGTTATTTAGGTCGAAAAAAGTTACAATGAGTGTTCGGCTTTACAACTACAATCTCAACGGCTCACATGCAAGGCTACAAGCGTTATCTTGAACATGTGTGCAGTAAGTTTGACAAAAAGTTAAGAAAAAGCTCGTCGATCGCAAGGCAGTTGACCTTGCTGGGTGTTTACATCGACGCGCATCGGTCGCGGGCGCGTCACGGCCGCGCGATGCACCGGCGCTGGGACACAAACAACCCACATACCCATACCTACACCAATGCTAATGTAGTTCCATCTACATAGTGGTTCGAGTATGCAGGACGCCGCCCGGCCGTGTCCGGTTAGGCGCGTCGCGTTCCAATCCATGGATGGCACTGAACTCCTAGCATGCCCATTGTCAGTCTTGAGAGTTATATTATACTCACTAAAATGACGCCAAAATTTTGCCATAAGTAACTGTTTTGAGTTATTTGGAAGGACTAGGACACCCAGTATTCATACAGAATAATTAAATTGTGAAAATAAAAATCTTACTTTTGCAGGAAATCGATATTAAGTTCTTCTACACAACAAAGGAGGTTTGAATTAAATGGCCTGCCTAACTTCCGCCATTTTAATTTTTGTTTTCAATTTTCGGCCACGAATTGAATGTTAATACATTTACACACATATCGATAACTGGTATCAACATAAAAATGTTTTGTATGAGACGAACGAAGGGTTCTAAATTGTCTCCGTTTCCGAGATAATAATATGAGCTATCCAAGTTCTTGTAACTTGGATAGCTCATTCACTCATTCACTAATGGCGTCATCAGCACAACTTTGATTTGATTAAATACGATTTGTGTTGATTCCGTGGCCGCAATTTTTGTAATTGCAGTAAAATAGCAGAAGTTAGGCAGGCCAGGCTCCATACAAAAGTCTTCCAAGTTAAGTAAACAACAACATTACAGTTATTTGCTACAAGATTTAAAAAATATACCTTGGAAACTCCTAAGAAACTATCGGGATATTTCTTTCTTTTCATAGCTGAAATCGACGATCGTTCTCCATTTCTCAAGAAAGATGATTTATGAAATAAAACTCAAACAACGAAAAGTTAGACAAAAGGCTAAAATTACGTCCTGTAATTAATATAAATTAAGCACGTTTAGTACCGCGTAATTTTCGCCATTTATGCATGGCATTACGTAATTATAGGCCAGTTGTTTGAACTAACAGAAGCTGATGGAAATATTAACCGTTAATAATGAATCATTATTTTAATTACAAAAGGATAATATACAGCATACGTTATTACTGTTGTGGTTCAATACATTTTAGCAAACAAACAGCATAACAACAATTAATAATATAATTTGTAGTTAATTATGTAATTATTTGTTGTTTGTTGATAATTACTTTGTGTCATATCAATAGGAAGTTTTTTTAAGTATAAGGTGCTACTGGACGAACAGACGGGTATAATAGCAGCTGCCTAAGAGTAAGAATAAACTGCGTAAAAACGGGTTCCTTAGCTTCTAGACGGAGTACTAACAGCTTGCCATTATTCACTGTACGATGCAGGCAGTGTCTCCAGTATCGTTGCTAAACTCATGTAAAAGGACGGCAGCCATAACTCGTGCTAGTGGATACCAGCTGCTGATACATCGATACTGTTCAATTTCCGCAAGCTTTGGCGATACGTTCGCTACACTTGCAATAACTAGCCTGGCCATTTGATACTACGATTCTATTTTATAATCAATACATATGTGTGTGTGTGGTTTAATTAAAAGAAGGTTGTACACATTTAGATTGTCACAATGATGATTATCTAGATACTTGATGATAATTTAATAAAACGATCATATATCAGAGGAACGTATTTGTGTGTAATTGCAGCCACGGGAAAAACCGTTTTGTGATTATTGCATGTCCCTTATGAAGAAAACATGAATTCACTTCAGATAACGCATAGAGCCGAAACCATCGGCTCCAAAACTCCAGATGCATATTCACAAACGTTACCTACAAACAGGACCATAAGGCCATATATAGGGCCATATAAGGTTACATAACAAAATAAACTCAATAGGTGGTGATTCAGACTACCAAACAGGACCACTTTACCAAGACAATCAATAAAAAAAGTTGAACTTCCCACGCAAAATATCGCATTGGCTGACGTAATTATTATGAAGAGTCTAATTAATTTTCTGATTCATTCTGCTCATCGATTCCACTAAAAATACTTTTAATACCCAGCTTCAGAATTAAACACTACTTAATAATACAGTTATAATTATACTAGCAAATAAGCAGTTTCTAAACTAATTACAAAAAGAGAACAGTAAAATTGGATGCCACCTGTAGATTTCATAAACTGTATGTGCTCGTTTTACACTCTTTGTCGACTATTGTATTTAGTTATGAATGATAGAGTACATACTCTATCATTCATATCATATATCATAATATTCCTTCAAATAATCGGTATAACTTTTAATATTATATTTGTACTTGATTAACATAGATACAAAATATGGTACATAAAAAGTTAAATTCGACACTGAAATATTCCACGACATTGCTCACAGGAAATGTTTAATGATGGGAAATTGTTAATGAAATCTAATCGTAGAAACTGTCAAGACTGCTTCACTTCGTTCCAAATAGCGTTACACGTAACCCCTAGTCTCGGAAAAGTCGATCAAGTAGCGAAATTGTTAATCTCACGGCGGAAATAACACCCGATCAAATTACTTGATATGAAACTGGCGAGACTGAACGTTCGGTATTATTTATAATTGTCTTATGGCTTAGGTCCTTAAAATACAATGCGCTAAAAGATTGAGCCGACTAATGATTTAATTCCACAAATAGTCCAGACATATTGTTCTAAATATGAAGGTTAGTTACCTGGAAAGTTTCCCAGTACCTACTTTTGGAAAAGTGGTAATTTTATAGATTTCGATGTGCTATTGCTACCTTTGCTGCTCTATAAAATACACTTTAACAAAATTTCATTGAAATCGGTAAAGATAACGTCTATGAACGTAGTGATAAGTGATGAACCTAATCGTTATACCAAAATTCAAATTATTGTGATGCATAATTTGAAATCCATAAGTTTGTTTATCAGCTGAATTTACCTTTTAAAGCGTTCAAACCAAAACTTTTGGTGCGAATCAAATATCGCGCGCGTTATTGATTGATTCGTTGATTAGTAAATACAGTAGGTTAAGAAAGAATAATTCCTTAATAAAATTTATAAAATTAAAAAAATCTTCTGCGTTAATTTCCAATCAATCCTAAGACCATTAAATAAAAACTTTTTGAAAATGCACTTAAAAGGAGATAATCTCTCCTTTTAGTGTGCAGTTGCAACCTTAAAGTAAATAAAATCGAAAAACAATCGTTTTCATAAAAGTACGTCGCGTGAATAGAAAAGCCAAAAAAAAACTATTTAAGAGACAAGCTTTTTTGATAGTTTTCCTTTTCGTTCATTTTCTTTTTCGTTTTTTTTGTGCATTTTTATTAAAGCTTATTTTCAAATGTTTAATTCTGGCGTAATCATTTCTGATAAAATGATAGCATCATTATCTCAACACTTTTTTCGTATCCGTGATATTAACCGTCGAGGGGTTCCCTTGTGAGAAGACGACCCTTGCCCGCATCAGCAATGTCATGATTGAAATCATCTTTACCTTAAATACCCGTGTTATTAAACGTTGAAGACTTTCCTCATGAGAAGACGAGCCTGGCTACAGGATGAGCTTATGATATAAATCATCTCTATCTATCAAAATTGAACGCGTATGAAATGTTTCGCGTCCTGCTATTAACCGTTGAGGAGTACCTGAGCAGACATGCATATAGCTGCAGAATTAAGTAATGACTGCGATAAAAATGTATTGTCACCAGAACCAAAAGTGTGCGCATTACAGTTCAATCGGGTGGTAGGTTAAACAAGTTTAAAATTCAGTTGCAAGATTTGACCAATACATACTTACAACGAACTAATAGGGCAATTTAACGTAAAAGCTTATAATAAATTATTTCCACGCCGTTATTAGACAATATTCCATACCTGTGTTAAAAATACCGACTTACTTAAAATCAGCATGCTTTTAATTACGAAATCTGAAAATATAATACCCCACATGTTTTGGTGCATTGATTGTTTATTACTTCCCTGAGTTAAGTGTCGAGGGAGAGTCATAATTATCATAGGTGTGTGACATCCGGACGGACGGACATTTAGCCAGTCACACGAGCATGACGCATTGTAATTCCTTTTTTGCTATTTGGTTACGGAACCCTAAAAAGACTACAGTGCGCGGAGCCCGCGCCCCTCTTCCCGTTTTGCGGTGTTTGGTCGAGCAAAACGGTTTTATTTGAAAACCGTTGCACACTTTACACCGTCATTCAAAAGTGGATACAACATAGAAATTATCAGTAGTAATATACATTGAACTGTCATTTATTTATTATTATTTTTATGAACCAAATTCATAGCCACGGACTATTGTGCCTATAGTATAACTATTTTTTTGCAATAATCACCGCAAACCTCTATGCTGACAAAAGCTTTTGACGAGCAACATTAACAGCTAGCTGATCCCCTTCGAACTAATCTTCTCATGCATCAGCTCAAATCATACAAAAGAATAGCTCATCTCGTGGTAGTAGCATAAGCTAGTCAGCAGAGTGGTATTTGGGTAGTCTGCCTGCCCAGTGCGCGCGAGAGTCACTTCTAAGCTAAGTATCGCTCTCATTGAATTATACCTCAACGTTCCCGGATCAAGGTTGAGATGTTTTCTTACGATCTGTGAACCTACATGATGTGCTCGTTAGGGATTACATTCATAACTTATAGAATTCGCGAGTAGAAATGCCAAAGCTCTGCTTGGATTTAACTGTCTTTATTTCACTATGTAAAATTTATGGATACTTAATGTTTAGAATTTTGTCTGCGTGATTCGATGGTATTAACGAAAATTATAAATTGATGACTGTTATGTCTAAGTATAAAGTTTGATGGACACGTATGCCACTTGTACGTAGACGTGTGAGCCTTTGGGATCGAAAGCAAGCAAACAACGCAGTAGAGAAAGCTCAGCGAGACTTAACCTCCTGGATGCCAGCGTCATACCTATATTACATAAAGAATTAAAAATTCGTTCTAAAGTTATCTGTGATTTTTTTTCGGAACGAATCGTTTTATGGTATTTGTGTAACCTCAGTAAACTAGCAACACTGCACCAAAAGTCATTTTGAATTTGACGCACACGTCAAATAACTCTTTCTTTGAGGCGCCGCGAGGAAGATGGCACGTCGCTCAGATGCACGCGGTAAGTAATCCAAAAATTATTATTTAATCCCTTTGTTTGTCACAATGACTACGCTTGTTTTGTACTAATAACATACCCACGTAACTAATAAACAGATTATTTCTCCAAATGGTCAATTATTTTGGGCATTGAGATCAGAAACTTTTTAATGTCATACTAGTATTACAATGGTTCTCAGTATGACAATTGACTTATTTTTTATGTCATATATATATTACATTGGTTCTCAAAGAGTTCTTTTTTACAGCCTTGCGCGATGACGAACTTTTATTACGACTCGAAGAATCCGACATAGATCTTTCTGATGCTGATGAAAATGAGGATACCGCTTTTACACCAAGACCTGAAGAAGACGAAGAATCCAGTACTTCATCTTCAAGCTCTTCAGATGAGGAAATAGCTTCACAATCAGACGTATCTCTACAATCTTCTATAATAGAGAGAAGGAGCCGAGGCCGAAGCCGCACCCGCCCAACTGGTCGTAGGGGGAGAACTAGAGGTACCCGTGGACATTCACGTCAAGCAGCAATTACAGTTAGAACGCCTATCTCCGACGCATGGAATGGTCAGTTTGAACCTTTAGAACTCCCGTTTTACCAACCAAGTTACAAAAAAGTTGAGACTGAGTCATGGGCACCTGAAGATTATTTTACACAATATATCAATGATGATATATTGGAAGAAATGACAACTGCCACAAATAGAACCAATATACTAAGAAAAGGTCATACCTTGGGTCTAACAGTCAAAGAATTGAAAGTCTTTTTTGGTATTATGATGGTTATGAGCGCTATTAACTTACCAAAAATAGCATTATTCTGGTCTCAGAAATACGGGGTTCAGGTTATAAAAAAGGCTATGACACGAAATAGATATTTTAATATAAGAAATAGTCTAAAAGTAGTTTTTGATTCTGAGGTATCAGACGAAGAAAAACTAAAAACTAAGATATGGAAGGTAAATCCACTTTTTCAGTCTGTCTTGCGAGGCTGTCACGCACAAGAAAAACCTATTGAATTAAGCATTGATGAGATGATAGTGCCGTTCAGCGGTCAGTGTGGAATACGGCAATATTGTCCAGGAAAACCCAACCCTGTTGGGCTGAAAATTTTTGTATTGGCAACTCCACAAGGCATTGTCTTAGACATGCTTCCATACCAAGGAGATACTACTTGTCCCGAGTTGATTGAAGAAGGATATACTCTTGGTGAGGCGTCTATTCTCAGTCTCTGTAAAACGCTTGTGAGAGGTCACCACATTTATTTTGATAGGTACTTCACTACGGTGAAATTGGCCGAGATATTACTGCAAAAAGGTTTTCACGCAACAGGCACTATACAAAAAAATAGGGTTCCGAAAAATTGCCAGCTCTCTGACGAAAAAGCTTTCGCAAAGAACCCCAGAGGATATTCTGAAACAAAAAGCAGATGTGACAAGGTACTGAACATAGTTCGTTGGCTGGACAATAAACCAGTTATCCTCCTATCCACAATTCACTCGAGTGAAAATCAAGATCAGTGCCGTAGATGGTCTAAGAAAAATAAAACCTACGAATTTGTATCTAGGCCAGAAATAGTCAAATCATACAACCAATACATGGGTGGAGTTGACATGGCAGATCGCATGCTGTCTGTATGTCCCTCTAGATAACGCACCAAAAAATGGACAGTGAGATTTATATCTCACATGGTCGACTTGGCAGTCAGTAACGCGTGGATTTTATACAAAGAAAGAGAAGCTGAAAAAGGTGTCAACAAATATAAAATACCACAGTTACGCACATTCAAACTGGATCTAGGTACTAGTCTCATAGAGAAAAATTCTTTATTATCTGACTCAGAAAGTCTTGACGAGACTGAAGAATTGCAGCCTAAGCACAAAAAAAGGAAAGTGTCAATAATACCGATACCATCGGAAATCGTAAGACATTACAAGGCTGAACATCTGGTTGATTACAGTGACACTCAAAAAAGATGTCGCAATCCAAAATGCTCCAAGACTACAACGGCGTTTTGCACTAAATGCAATATATTTTTATGTAGCACACCAAAAAGAAATTGCCATCTTAGATTTCATAAAAAATAGATAAGTATTGTTTTGGTTTGTAAGGAGTTGATTTTATTTGAGAAGTTTTTCATTACGTTTTGTGTTGTGATAATTAGGTTATGTATGAGAAGTTTAATTTTCAAAGTTATTATTTCTTGTGAGCATGATTAGTAAGCATTTCAGTTCCTTTTTATTTACGTTTTGTTATGTTTATTCAGTGTTATGTCAAAAAGTTATTTAGCATACCAAAATTATAATTATGTTAGTTAAGAAAAATGATTATAAAGACTGAACAGAGGTGATAATAATAATAAATGCATATTGATTTAATAAAATACTTGGATTTTTTTTTCGGAGTTCAATTCCAGTGTCATATACATATGACATAAGTATCAGTACTAGTGTCATATACAGAACCGATGTCATATATATATGACATAAGTAAAATCAATATATAAAAAGCAATATTTTTTTTTGCATTTTTTTGGACATATACAGACCCCTAATATACCATACAACCTAAGTTTTAAATAATATCGAATAATTTTTTTTCTGGAATCCAGGAGGTTAAGTCGCTGCGCCTTACTTTGAACACCAAACAACGCATCGAGGAGGCTACCATCCAGGACAAGAAGAGAAGATGCGATTCAACTTAAGAGTAAAAGAGACAACAAAACGGTCGCGGAATGCGGCGCACTTAATTTTTGTAACGGACTACGGGTCGAAAAGCGCGCGTCGCGGCCGTGAGGCGCATGTAGTACGGGCCGTATGGGGCAGGTGGGGGGAGCGGCTGTAGTACGACGGCCCGCGGTTCTCGTAAAGGAAGCGACCCTGGCGCGGTCATTGCTCGGCGCGACCGCATTCCTCTCACCCCGCCCTCCGCGCCTCCCCTCCCCGGCGCCTGCGCATCAATGAACGGCTCGCGCGCAACTGCCGCGTCCACTCGCCCCGTCTCATTCCCGCCACTGTCTGTTTTGTCCGCTGCTTACTCCCCTTCTTTATATCTTATCTCGTTCAAATAACAACCGTTGTTGGCGCAAAATTTTATAACAATCAATAAAAATGTAGTCCCGCCATATATTTCACGAAAAGTAAGCACTTAATTCGTACTTAAAAATACTTTCAATTTCAACCAATTGCTGAGAAACTAGCTGCTACAGGCAGGTTATTTATAAACACACTTATTTTGTTTAAATTTAATTTTACAAGGTCTCGTGTTTTTGATATATAATATTTTAGGTTTAAATAACCATTTTAAAATTTTGTGTTTTCAGTGGAGCAATAGCTACTAATACATAGCCACGTAGTATGTACCTTGTTCCAAATATTAACCGTTATTGGCAGTTACGATTTCAATATTTGTACATTGTAACCTAGGAGGCGATAATATACGTGTTGTCGGCAGATTGTATGGTTTGTGACCGTACAAACGGCATCGTGTTTTAAACTTTATGATGCTTCTCCGATGTTCATCATTACGTTAAGAGTCTTATTGAAACATGCGTGATTTAAGGATAAACAAAAAAGTATACGTTGAGTTTTAACTATTAAAAAGCACAATTAAGTGGTAACTTTATAATTGTCATGAAACTAACGAAAATTGTTATGGACATTTGTGTTGTCTTTTTTGAAGTACAGGATTATTTTCGATTACAACCCCCGAAATAACGTTGTTTTTCAGTTACTTTGAGAAATAATGCTATTCAATAAAAACTTCTTATTGTCGTCGGTGAAATCAATATTATCCATGCCTCATTGCCTATATACTCGTATTACCGACTACAGAACCCTTAATTGTGCATGGTCCAACACGCACTTGACCAATTTCATTTTATGTTGCTTTATTAATTAATATATTAATAAGAACTGCCACTCGGGTCGATCTTTAGGTAAAGCTGTGCTTGCCTAAGTCGGTTTGTGGATGGGTGACCGCCCGACATACCGAGTTTCCTCCGTGCCTCGGAAAGCACGTTAAGCTGTTGGTCCCGGCTGCCATATATAGATCTTTGGCAGTCGTTACAGGTAGTCAGTGACCTGAAATTCTGACATTAAGTCTTACCAAAGAGTATCGTATTACCTAGTATTAACTGGGTTGTGGAGGTCAGATAGGCAGTCGCTCCATGTAAAATACTGGTACTCAGCTGCATCCGGTTAGACTGGAAGTCGACCCCAACATAGTTGGGAAAAGGTTAGGCAGATGATGATATTATGTATTCTGCCAGGGTCCGCACTAGCTCATTATCTATTGGTGTCTGTCCATAATAAATTTCGGTGCTGAGAGCGTATTACCTCGCCCCGCACCCGCCTTTAATTCTATGCCACCAACTTGATTGTTAGAGTCGCATTAGACTAGAGCCCAGCGTAGTATTATTGAGTGCGTGGACACACATCGCATTGACGGATGCACAGGCACATCTAATGCTTTGCCACGGCGTGTATACGCCACGATCAATGACCTAACACGCGTAAATGGTCGTTTTTAAACGTGCGTGTTGCATCTGCACGCGCCTTTTGCGGCACGCGCAAATTTCAAGAGCGCTGTGCTTATAAGCTAAGTATAAGCCTCCCGTGCGCCCACCCAACTTCGTGCGAACACGCCGAATCACCCGCATGTAGGTGTAGTCTTTTGAAACGTAAGTTTTTGCCCATATAAGCGCGCTAGCTGATCTGATACGAGCTTATATGCGCAGAAAAATACGGTGGTTTCAAACCGCCCTAACCATTGCACTACATCGCGTAGCGTGTACGCTACGGCAGCACGTAGCGTATGTGCTACGGCGCGTAGCGTATGTGTTATGGCGCGTAGCGTAAATGCTACGGCGCGTAGCGTAAATGGTACGGCGCACTATGGGAAAGCCCCATACAAGGCCGTCTCAAAACCGTTTCACGTGAAAGTCGTTGTTATGGAGTAAAACTAATGAATTAATTTAGTCTTATAAATAAGCTTTGTTTTCTATATTTTTTTAATTATTTTTTGCTAACCATAATGTATATAAAAAGGCATCAAAGCTAACTCATGTTCAATGATGTGATTTTGGCACAATACATTACTACAATTCAACGCCACATTACTCGAAAGTTTTTGATATAAATGTATAAGTATTATACATTTTTGAAATGCTTATAGTCTCCTCATAACGTTTCTTAAATAATATTATGTATAATTAATAAATAAATTAAAATTAACCAATATAGTTTAAGATGGTATAATTTTCGGGTTATTTTTTTTTTAACGAGACTGTTACCCGTTGCCGCTGTTTGCCGATGTCGAGATATTTGTTGTATTACGATCTTTATACATTAGTTTACACAAGGAGAAAAAAAAAAGTTGCGCATACTTGCGCCTTTTCTGACACGGTGCCAAAACATATCACGAGATATTTTTTTTTTCCAATATCTTTTTACTTCTCACATAATCATCTGTTATCTATTAAGGTCAAATTGATAAAATGGTCATTACAGTGATGAGTATTATTATTTGTGATTTTGATATAGTTTTGACCACCTTATTTGATAAAATATGGTCACTTTATCTATTAGGGTCAAATTAAAAACTGGTTGGTTATGGGAAGAGTGCAAATATTAGTTTCTCATCTTTTTGCACATAGCACTATTTCATTGGCCTATAAAAGAAAGGCGAACCCTGAAACATCCACAGTTGTTCGTCAGAAATTCAGTTGCCTTAAAAAAGTAGTTAATACCTATTTTCAAATATTCACAGAAGTTATCTAATTTGAAAATAATGGGTGAATTTTGTTTGTAGTAAACGAGAGTGGTTCAATTTGTTGATAAATGGGAATAATATAGAAGACTACTTGCAAGAAAATTTCAATTTGTCACCAAAGGATATGGCTACTGTGGTCTCCTACATTCAACCAACTATACGTTAATATTTATAATTGGTATTATATGCCTTCCTACGTACATAAAATACTTATTCACGGAGAAAAAATCATTGAGTACTATGCTATTTTACCTATCGGACAATTGTCCGAAGACGCTCAAGAATCCCGCAACAAGGATTACAAAAAGTTTAGACTTCATCATTCTAGAAAGTGTTCAAGAGCGGCTACCAATACAGACGTGTTCCATACCTTATTGTATACTTCTGATCCATATATATCAAGTTTGGGAAATACCTCAGAAACAATATCGAAAGAACTTTTCGATGAAGCCAAGTCCCTTCTTGCTGTCAACGAAAATCCATAGGAGCTTGTTGAATTTTGTACATTACTTTTTTCTCGTTAGACACTGTTTATACAATGATATTAAATTCTATTTTATGTAAGTAAATTACAAAAAAAGTATTTTTTCTTATAAATGCATGTATTTTTTTAAGTTTTATTTTTTAAATAAATTAATAAACATAATTTTCAAAATTATTATTTTTTCTATTAAACCTTATACTTTCACGTATATGTGTGCAAAATTACAGATAATTTAGTTTTGAAATAACTGAGATACAGAGTTTTGAGACGAAACATACGCGATTTTCCCATAGTGCGGCGCGTAGCGTATGTGCTACGGCGCGTAGCGTATGTGCTACGAAGCGTAGCGTATGTGCTACGGCGCGTAGCATACGTGCTATGGCGCGTAGCGTCTATACTACGGTGCGTAGTAGCTGCGCTACGCAACGTAGCCGTCTCTGCAGCCGCTACGTTACGTACGACGCGTTTCAATACATTCAATCACAAAATAGATTTCACTTTTCTGTTAACCTTGCTGCTAAATGTTTTAACGTAACGAATGTTACAGATATAAAGTAACCTACAATATTGCAGTTCATATGTTTTATTCGGCAAACGGGAGGAGGAGCTTGCGGGTAAATAATAACAGCCGCTCAATACAAATATTAATTGCAAATTGCAATACAAACCGTGCCCCAACCTTTCGAACAACCCGCAGCCCCGACCTTGGCTGACTTTTAAAAATCTACTGAATAAATTACTACAGAAAGTAAAGAAAGCACTGTTTCATATTTTTTCACGAACCAAGTTTCAACGAGAAATGAAAATAGAATAAGAATTGACGGCACGGTTGGCGCAGTGGCTGAGCGATTGGACTGCGTGTCGCGGGTTCGATCCCCGCGCAGAACAAATATTTGTAAGGCCTACAGATAGTTGTTTCGGGTCTGGGTATTTGTGTATGTGAGTTTGAATGTTTGTAAACGCATCCACGATACAGGAGAAATTCCTAGAGTGGGGCAACAAGTTAAACAGCATAAAACGGCCGTAGTCGGTAAATCAAGTCATTTATAGAGTCCATAAAACATGGAGAAATTATAAGCGAAGCGATTCAACACATTTTCAAGTTTAATAAGTTTACGGGAGCCAACGAAAGCGTCCAGTGCAGGTTGTCCGACGGCTTCGTGCGTCGTAGCTGGGCCGCGGTCAACGCTCGGCAAACTGCCGGACTTACAGGTTGGACATGGGGCAATGGAATCCGCGGGGGACAAAAAAGAAACGCGCCCGCGCCGCCTGCCGCTCGCTTCTCGACTACTAAACAACGGCATAATAATATGGCGAACTATGAGCATATCCAATAACGACGCTACCACCTTTACATTTTCAATTTATCACTAAACACGACGCATAATTGGGGAACTGAGTTCCACCATATTTTTAGAATTATCATCACAAGCTTTGTATAAACGTAATGAAAGGGTATAATAACCGTGTTTGTAATTTTGTACCATTCTTCTTTGTTTTTCTATGAACGCAACATCCAATTTCTTTTGTTATCTACTAGGTTTTTTATAAATAGGTCCTTTTAAAGATTTCGCCAGTCCCATCAAACGTTAAACCCATTTTGTAAACAATATATTCTTTTAAAAAAACTTTCACGCACTAATTCAACAACATGCGCCGTTTGACCCTTCTGAGAAGACTTTTCTTGCGCGCCCGTTTCTCGGAAGAGTGGCCGCTTTTTACGCGCCAAATTCTTATTACAATGAGGTACGGACGCTACTGCGCATTCCGAGCCTGAGCCTTGCGACAGCTCGCCTTCAGCAATCTGGAATGGTTACATCCCGCTATGGTGCCATTGAACCCATCGAATTGGAACATTTAAATAATTTTAATATTTTATACATTTCAAATCAAATAAACGCTTTAACTATGCAAATTTCACTCATGCATAAGCCTATGCTTCTTATTTAGAATGATTAATAAATATTTAATGTATATTCTATTATTTTATTCGGCCTCTGAAAGTGAAGATAAGTTGTGGATTGAAGGAAATGCAGAGAAATCTACTGAATGCCGCCGTAAGTAACGCTGAATGTTACACTACTAACAAAACATATTAATTTTAAATATGACCACTTTGTTGATGATGAGTGCGAGTGCCAATAGTTAAAGACTGCACCCCACCAAATCGTTGAACTATAGTTCCGGATCGGTGTCATTGACCGCCCACCATCGGAAATAGATACTCCTCCCAGAGTTCCGGCGGGGTCCTCCGTGAGTAAATAGAAGTGGCTTGGTAATACTAATCATATACGCACGTAATACTTTTTAACTATGCAAATACAAGTACAAGCGTGAGAGATATCCAGATATAACATGAAACTTTTTAAATACGTTACCCCAAGGCAACACATTTTTTATGACATTTAGTGGAGTAGTTAAGAATTTAGATACATTAGTATGATATTTATATAGTGTTTACAACCTCCATTTATTTTTTTTGGTGAAAAGAAAGAACGGAGAAGATAAAAAATGTCAATTAAATTCGACAAAGTAATAGCAAAAGTTTAGATTGCTGTTTCAGAGGAGTTGATTAATCGACCTAGGTGCAGGACAACAACTTGTGAACGTACATTTGGGACACTCCAGCAGATGGCATTTACGAGAGGAGTACCGCATTCGCATTGGGTATGAAAAGTATATTTTAGTGAATGACATAAAAAAGCTTGTGCACTTACTCAATATTTTATCTCATTGACTTTTTATTGAAATTAGTTAATATGTTTTAACCTTACTTCATTGGAGTGGGATGGGCTTAAAATACACCCCCATTACGATTTCCATGTACGTACAATATTATTTATATCTACTATTCATTAGTTACACGAATAAGTATGTCAATAAAAAACAACTATTAGTTCCGTTTCCTACTTGTAGTGACTTATGTTGGTGCTCAATGTCAAACATTGCTCGTACCTCCCACCTGTCATAGTGTTGTCAGATTGCTGTAGGGGGGGGGGAGGTGAGAACAACCTATGTCTATAGCGCTGTAGGCGGCCGGGAAACCTCGCCAAAGTTCGTGACCTCTAGGACTCGTGGGACACTGAGCTCGCAATGTCTAATCATACATAATGTTTGTACTATGATTCGATAGAGTTTTTGGAAAAGTGTATTTAAGTAATTAATTTGGAATATTGTTCTATAACACCTGTTACAGAAAGAGTATAGTCATATGAAAGAAAGTGCGACAGATCATCTAACTGAACAACTTGCTCCATGAGAACAACATCATAATCTCGCGCAAAATCAATTTAGGTGCCCACGTTTGGGGAGAGAAGGTATCTAAACTTTTTGAGCGACTTAGGTTAGGATAATTATGCAAAAGATTTGGCCCTTGACTGGGGTTATGAAGACCCAGCTCAGGGTTCGCCAAAGAGAGATGGAGCATAGCATTTAAAACACCTCGAAGGTCGATTATTGCACAACACCATCATGTCTGGAGAAGGGAAAACTAAAATAAAATTGCGAAACTAACTTAAAACCAATTAACGATTCGACATTCATGACGTATCCTGGGAATTTAAACAGCGATAATATTGGTGTTTACTGGAATCTTATGATTTTTTCTGCTCTTAACATGTCCTGCGAGGAATACGCCAAATTACAAGACAGTCAGCCGACATATAAATGGTGACTTAACTGGGCTGTCTGCTCTTTCAGGGTACTTATTAACCTTTCAAACTATAACCGATAACTTGTATTATTATGAACCGAAGATGTTGTCAATTTATCAGACAACTTTGTAACTTTTGTGAACGTCCTACAAGTAAACACTAGTTACCTCCTATTCCATCAATACCTTGAAGAAACGAAAAGAAAATATGACCATAACCATAAATCAGCTACGATGCAGATAAAGGTGACGGAGTCAGAAAAAAATCACGATCAATTACGACGGGAGGGAGGAGAAATGTAAAAATCACGTGTATAATTTTTTCCGGGGACGAAAAATGTTTGTGTGACGTGTAAAGTAATTTTTCATCATCAGCCTATATTGTTCCCACTGCAGGGACTCATAGCCTCCTCTCTTGGAGAGGGACGGGGATAATCCTGAGGAAGCTTGAGTCCCTGCAGTGGGGGAACATTGTAGGCAGATAATGTTAATTAATTCAAAACCAATCAATCGAATTTTAAACTAAAAAATTGATAAAAAATATATTTTTTAAAGCAGATTCCAAAACGCTGTTGATCTAATCTTGTCAATAGTAAAAAATACACGCGATTTTAGAAGGAGGGAGGAGAGGTAACCCAAAACCTTACGATGCATCACCAAGGGGGGCAGGGCTATAAACGTGGCCCGAAAAACCTCACGTGATGAATGAAGAATGGTCCTCAAGATACTTCTATGAAACCGCTATTATATTGCGACACGTACATAAGACATTATTGATATTAACTTGTTGTATGCCGTTTATATGAAGACAATTAAAAAGCCATTGTGTCTCGCGTGGATATACGTTCCGGCACGCGAAGGGTTAAACTTATACACACTGTGCTAACTGGTGCAGTTGTTCCTCTTTTAATAAAAAAAAATAACAAAAAATAAATAGTTTGTTAAAAAGTTTTTATTTTTCACTTTTCAGTGGTTTACATGTGCTTATCCCTTCACAGCGTACCGGCGTGATGTTATGTTATGAACTGGTGTAAACAATAGATAGACATGGGATGTCAGCAATCCCAGTCCATTTGCTATCATTTATTGAGGAGTTCCGTTGCCTATATCCGAAGTTCTTCATCAGATCTTCACCAAATAGAAATGGAACCACTCCGAGAAAATATTCTTCCAAAAATTACTCAAATCACTTCAAGTGTGCCTAAAAAATTTGAAGAGTCTCTCTATTTCTTCAAGATTCCATCATCAGATCCTGTCTTGATGATCATGGGACCACCTGGGAAGTATACCCCTTCAAACATAACAAAAAAATCCAAATCGGTTGGCCATCTTCGAGTAATTGGGGAAACCAAAATAAAAAAAAAAATAAAAAAAGTTCGCCGACGAATTGAGAACCTCCTCCTTTTTGAAGTCCGTTAAAAAATAAAACATAAAATATAGATACTTAAGGATACTAAGACATTCCGAGAAAATGTTCATAACCAATCAATCATACATAGAGCATCCAACTCTAAAGGTTACACTCGAGACAGCGTGACTCGAGGAATCGGCGTCGGACTTGGTGGGTGACATACAACTTCATACAAGACAAGCGATGGCAGACCGCGGTGCAGCATACGTATTGGCTTCAAACACTCAATCCGAAAGGTGTCGTGGTGTTCCGCGAGTAGTGCGTCGCCTGATCTCTCCGGCGGCAATGCAATGCACATCCGGGGCGGTCGATATGAGCGGCGACTTGCGCGGTACCGCGGC
The DNA here is from genome assembly GCA_949774965.1 of Diarsia brunnea. Classification (NCBI taxonomy): domain Eukaryota; kingdom Metazoa; phylum Arthropoda; class Insecta; order Lepidoptera; family Noctuidae; genus Diarsia; species Diarsia brunnea. The sequence goes on from OX458996.1 coordinate 17,277,879, forward strand.
GTCCCTCGACACCCCCGCACCGTAAAAACGGCCCCCTCACGTCTTCAAGCCCCCTCCGCGACGATTCACATCGATTCGCACGCTTGATAATTATTAAGAGCTTGCTGCGGAAATTTATCATCTTACACCAGCGAGGAAACGGATATCGAGTCAAGAGTTGCTGTTTTTAATGGAAATATTTTTTGTGACTATGAATCATAAATAAACTTAATTAGGTACCTTGACTCCGCTGTTTTTGCAACAAAATTCGAAATGAAAAGTATGATGCAACTTACCGACACATTTTAAAATACTTTGTGAGATGCAATTAGAGCTAATTAAAACATGTTATCGTAGATAGCAACTTTCACCATTGCGCCTTATTCTTTATTTTTTGGTTGAGCATGTCCACGAAACAACCATTCGTTAGGACTTGAACAAAATTGTATTTTTAGAATTATCCCCAAAACTACCCTTTCTAATAAAAAAAACATTTAAGTATATACCTGGAGAAGTTAACGCTGGACATCGCCCCAAATGAAATATTTATCGCCAGTTCATTTTCGTTTCTTTAAATTGTAAAAGGTTTTTCGACTTCGCGCCAATGGTGACATTGCATTATCTTCAGATAACCGAAATTTAAAAAAATAAACAGACACAAAACAATCCTCTTAAACGTTTAGGGGCCATGTGTGTAATTCATCTTAATCTCGTCCCCAACGGTTTCGATTAAGTAAAATAAAACACGGAAACTGTAACGTTCTTGGTATGTAAGTATTTACATCCTTCTTGTTTTGATAAAGTAAAAGCTGCACGAATGTGGGCGAATGAAACGTACAGTCAACAAAGGGTTGAGTGGATAACTCATGGAGCATACCAAAACATCAGCTTACAAAGCAAAACCAGTGTCGAATAATTATGTCCCTTGTTTCAACTTCGACCTGCATCTATATATCATCTAATTTTATTTGAACTGCGGTTTGTCATCATTTATTTACAAAAGCAGTCAAACCTAACTATGCTGAATTGCTGAGATCAAAACTATCTTACGGAATATAAAACTGACCCTTGAACCTTGAACTGATACAATACAAACATTTGTGTGAGTACATAACTTCGTCGAACTTCTAACACTACGAAAATAAATTTTTGGCCGTTTTGACATGTTGATGCCTTTTGCCGGCTTTATTTACCGAAAGACGTGTCGTTTCAGCCAATCAAAAACAAGCAACGTCTTTATCTAATTTGAATAGAACCAATTTAAAAATTGCTTTTATACCATACCTACTCTAAAAAGCTTATTTTATTCACGCAAAACAGTGAATAAAAAGGCCTTTTATTCACTGTTTTGTTTTTATTCACTATTTTGGTGTTTGAATTTGGAACACAAAAATATATCCGGTCTCTATTTTAATGCTTACACAAACTCCTTGCGCTAAGATTCGAAATTCAAAACTCTTTGGTGCAAATAAATTCTCGAGATTTGATTGGTCGATATTTGCGACAAGGAGTTTGGCATTAGATAAATATTGTTTCACAAGTTGACCACCCTAATGATAATAATAAGAAAATTACGCTTAATTTCAGTCATTGCTCTAATTTTAATGTCCATTTCAATTAATGTAACAATTCTTATTTCTTGATTAAATTTCTATTTTCGCTTAAATTATGTCTTTTTTCGTAGTCATGATATAAAGTATAGTATGCAACTCTTGAATAAAGTACGAATTTATATCGAGGGCCATGAATCACTCGCGTCGTTCAGGATTCTAACAGTTGAATCACTCGCTGCGTTCGTGATTCAATCATTAGAATCCTTCACTTGCTCGTGACTCATCTACGGCCCTCGCTTTAAATCCGTCCTTTATTCACTAGTTGCATAATATACTATTATACCATACCTACTCTAAAAAGCTTATTTTATTCACGCAAAACAGTGAATAAAAAGGCCTTTTATTCACTGTTTTGTTTTTATTCACTATTTTGGTGTTTGAATTTGGAACACAAAAATATATCCGGTCTCTATTTCAATGCTTACACAAACTCCTTGCGCTAAGATTCGAAATTCAAAACTCTTTGGTGCAAATAAATTCTCGAGATTTGATTGGTCGATATTTGCGACAAGGAGTTTGGCATTAGATTAATAAATATTGTTTCACAAGTTGACCACCCTAATGATAATAATAAGAAAATTACGCTTAATTTCAGTCATTGCTCTAATTTTAATGTCCATTTCAATTAATGTAACAATTCTTATTTCTTGATTAAATTTCTATTTTCGCTTAAATTATGTCTTTTCTCGTAGTCATGATATAAAGTATAGTATGCAACTCCTGAATAAAGTACGAATTTATATCGAGGGCCATGAATCACTCGCGTCGTTCAGGATTCTAACAGTTGAATCACTCGCTGCGTTCGTGATTCAATCATTAGAATCCTTCACTTGTTCGTGACTCATCTACGGCCCTCGCTTTAAATCCGTCCTTTATTCACTAGTTGCATAATATACTATTATTCTTTTGTCTAGGTAGGACAATGGATGGACTGTGTTAAAGATGATATGGCAAGAAAGTAGCTAGGGAGCGGGCGAGCAAAAAATCTATATGATTTGCTCATGTGGCAGACTTTATTAATAGCGATAATTATTCGATAAGAAATATTAAGAACCGCGTCTGCCACCATGGTAGTGCTGCGTTATCAATTGACAGTCCTTAAAAATGTTTAAAAAAAATAGGTATACTATACAGGATGTAAATCAACCCATCACACAGCCGTTAACCAAGCATTCTGTACATCAAACTGAGTACCTCCTACGCAAAATGTTTGCTGGGAAATGACTTTTTTTTTGGGGTCAAAAATCACATTTTACGGTAAAACTCAAAGTAGCACTCTTAAAACATTGTGCTAGTGGATGCTTTGAATAATAAACGGGTCATGGAGGTAATTTAAGTAAAGTTATAACCTGAAAAACTAGTATTTACAAAAACAGCTGTGAAAAATTTGGAACTTTGACCCCCAATATCTCCGTAACTAGGGGGTTCCCAGGTATGGTCTAGAACCAAATATTATCGCAGTGGTGGGGAGAACAAGTGCCCTTCGTTTGCGTTAAGGGTACTTTTACACCCTATATATCATTGGCTCGTGTCTGCCTCTAAGGATGATGTTTAGAAACCTTGTCAAAATGAAAAAAATCGGAAAGGCAGACATCTCGGACTCTGACTTTTGAAGTTATGAATTTTTAAAGATTTTTTTATGATTTAAATAAATATATGTTAAATGCACGCTCGGCAGACCTGCAGTGTTCGTTTAAAACCCCTGTGAACAACAGCAGAAAAATAGTCTGCCACCATCGTCGTAGCGCTGCGTTTTCAATTAAAAGGGCTTCAGAAATGTCGGAAAAAAAGGAGGCGATTGATGAAATGACGAGTAATAGAAAAGTATGGAACTGTTACCTACGTAGGTTCATGCAGTTTTTTCACAAGTTACTATTTTTGACTTAGGTTCGTGGTGTTAGAACTTCAACGACGACATTGCGGCTTTATGTTAGTCTATTCGAATAGAGTGAACACTCCACAGGTTAAGACGCCAAAGTAAACATTTCTAAAGATTGAATTGTGTGGACGTTTTCAATTTTATTAATGTTGGTTTTCAACATTTCTTAAATTGAAAACGTCTAGTGCTCGCAAATGTGAATGCTCAAAATGAGGTCTGGGTTCGATTAACAAGTCGGGCAAAATGTTATTACGTTATTCCGGAAAGAATTTCTCAGTAGCAATTAGGTTTGCCTCTAACTCCTGGGCTTGGGGAGATTACAGACGCGAGGCTACTTTTTTTTAAGCCTTATCTTTCCCACTCCTGAGCCAAGGCCTCCCCCCATTCCTTCCACTTTCCTCGTTGTTGCGCCTTTTGTCGCCAGTTAACGAGAACGATTACGTTACCTACTTATTATGTGAAAAATATGACACAAATAAAAATGGGTTTTTGACTGTGGGCTCGTTTAATCGTAATCGTAAAAAAGCATTATGCCACAACTAAAATTCTTGCATAGATCGCGACAAATGGTGGGACCGACAAATAAATGAATGAGTGAGTAGGTATCTGAATTTTTTACTTTATACGGAACCTAAAAATAATTTTGGAAAAGCATTTTCTGCATATCATTTATTCGTATAATTTTGTAACTAGAAAGTCTCGATTGAGGCTGATTGAGGACGCGGAGCGTATTTGTCAATCACATCGGCGTATTTTCGCTAGCTGGGAACCTAAACGTAATAACATTGTAATTTGGTGTGCGAGCGTAACCCGATGTAGGATATCACCGCCCGGCGCCGAGGGCGGCAAATTGGCATAATCGATATTGCTTTACGGGGTGGTGTGCTACGAACGACAAGCGACGGCCAGACCTCGGGAGATAACATCAGGTGATCTCTGAGGTGTTAAACGTTGACCGTCGGTTAACGTTCGACGTTAGCAATTTGGTGAAACTGAAACCTGAGATGTTGGTGGTTTGTACTTGATGGAGCGAATGGAGTAGTTAATTATGAGGTGGAAACTGTTTAGCTACTATTTCATGCTGCTGATAGATTTTAAGATGATGAAAACTGGAGCTGCAATGCACTTTGTAGTCCGTCTGTATGTACGTTATGCTTCTAGTTCTTGTAAGTGGTAAATATGACTAGAGATGCAAATCATTATTATTTTTTTATTAAGTACGGGACTGTTTTTTTACACGTTTTTTTCAAAATTTTCGAATTACTCGTAAACCTACTTCACAGCGAAAGTTTATTAATATCACGACTGTAATATCTGAAGGGTTAGGCAGAGGTGTACCTCTTAATACACCCACATTTTGCCAGTTATGTTTAAGTCCCATATAATAGCGGGCGAGCCTATTGCCACAAAATATTAGTATTGGTTTATGTCTTTTGAAAAAATATGTGAATCGATCATTATGTAGGAACTACGTAGTTACCTACATTATTGTTTAGTTTAAAAATGTTCCTAAGAACTAGAACTACCAGTGGTTTCATTTATTGTCGTATGGTCGGCACCAACCTGTATAATAAACATCGTATGACTACGCTTTCGGACGCTGACGGACCTTTCTTTACCCTTAAACCTTTACCCCTCTGTCAGTTCAAATTACAACAGACTACAGAATTCCGGTCGAATCGGGCCGATACGCACACGAGATGTCCAGTCATTAGGTCAGGAAGACATTTGACCTAGTTTTCACTAAAAATAATGATGCAGCAATGTTTTGGCTAGACACTGGTATACGTAGCGTAACGAAGTGGAATATGATTCCGCCTCCATCGCATCGCCTTACTCGCATTTCCACACGCCATTCACTAATCGAAACGATTATTTCCGGATACAAGATGGTAGTAATGAGCACAAACAATACGTGATGCCGCCAAGTTGATGGCTTTATTTCAAAGAATAGCGTCGTTCATGTTCTTTTAATATTTGTTTATTGAACTCTTAGCGTAGATAGATTATGTGCTACTGACGATAACTTAATTGTTAATTGTTAGATTCATTTATATCTGTACTAATACACAGCGTATTCGTAAAAGGGTTAATAAATAATTCTTCTGGATTCTCCAGATGGAATGCATGCGAATTGAAAAAACTATGAATTTAAATACTGAATATGAGATGAGCCGGGTGAATGAAAGAAGCAAAAATGTTGCTGAAAGACGATGATACGACTGTACCTATGCGCGCTCTGTGGCGTCACAACGATTAGGGTAAACGCGTAAAATAGAACTTAGGCTATAATTAATCAATTAGTCTATATAAACCTTATTAGTCGCGGTTTTTTAAACGCAATCAAACGCTTACACGTATAGGGCAGACTGTCACAAGTAAAAGCCGGTGAGGTAATACACCCATCAGTAGATGAAGTCGGATTGCGGATAATGATAATGGATATAAAAAGAAAAATAAAAAAGTCACTTTGTACTGAACATCGTTAAACGACAGCTTCGTTTATTTCTGGCAAGGTGCTAAAAATTGAGAGCTCGCTTCGCTTTCTCTTGCAGGAAGGACCTCTCTTTTGTAAATGTTATTAAAAAAGCGGAAAGCAAAATGGCTTTCAAAAGAACTGTGCGAAAGCACTTTTTAAAATCGGACTGAATCAGTCATAATGTAGTCATGGTAATTAATTATTGTTTGGTTTCTCGTATTTTGAATTATTTGTATGTATTATAATATATATTAGTTTATTTAATTCCATCTTTATAATTATATGTATTAGTATGTACCATTTATGTAGGTAGGTATTTGATTTATGTTAACAAAATAGTATTCTCCTAGTTTATTTATATTTGTACTCTACCACAGTGCTGTCCTATTTGACCCTAAGGTTGACTGGTAGAGAATGCCTTGTGGCATTAAGTCCGCCTATGTACCACGTTTGTGCATGAAGTTTAAATAAATAAATAAAAACGTGCCTAGATCCTCTTATATGAGGAAGACGTCGCTTTCCTGACTGCAGTTACGGCTTGTTTTCTTGCGAAATTTATGGTATAAGTATAGGTATATGTGCTACAATTGAACGAAAGTCAAACCTATCACCTATCGGGCTAAATAATAATTATGAATGACATGCTCTAGCTGAATGAAGGGCGACCTTCCCATCCCACATAAGGGTAAGCTCTTTGGTCCTGCCTATCCTAACCTATGGCCTTGGTTTTTGACAGAGGCTCAGAAGTACCAACCTAACGTGCTCAAAGATAGATGGAGCGTAGCATTTTAAACATGTTGTAAACAATATATCACCGATCCAATACGCAACATCACAATAGGCTCCAAAACAGGCATCGGCGATGTTGGCTATAAGTCTCCTAGGGAAATGGAACCAGACGGTTTGGGATAGCATGGATGGGCCAGTATCGTCACACAGTGGGTAGCAGAAGACAGTCGATGACATCGGGACGGAGTCATGAGACGCTGGCGTGACGATTTAGACTCGTTTCTGACTGATTGGTCAGAGAAGGCGAAACACTGAGAGAGCTGAAAAGGAATGCGGGAAGCCTTTGTCCAGTAGTGGGACCGAATAGGCTAGTTCAAAAGAAACCAGGAAAGTTTTAGCACGAATTCCACAAATACAGGCGGAGCTAATTATGTAAATACATGTCACAAATTCAAGATCCGTAAAATTGCCTCCCTATCATTTTCACGTCACACTATATCAATACCAACCGCCGTACACCACGCTAAGTGTGGCTCTACGCCACCAGCTTATTAGTGACAATGAAGCGGGAGCGACGGATATGCCCATCGATTTGCATGGTTCGCGGCCTTTTGGCGTCAAATTTGTATCACACGCCTATGATACAGACATTACGAATGGCAGGCTTTATACACAACGTTGCTCATAAATAAAAACACTCACATGACTTTCTTTGATAAACAAAACGGAACGAAACAAATAAAGAAAAAATGTGTTACGCTGAACCAAAACCTCGTAAAATTAGATATTGCTCGATTTTTAATTTTAGCAGCTTTTGGTTCAAGCCTTATGTTAGCTGTATATGTTCATCATCAGCCTATAATGTTCCCACTGCAGGAAGTAAAACCTCCTCTCCAGGAGAGGGATGGACTTATAATCCACCAGTACGGCCCAGTGCGGGTTGTTAGATGATGCCACATGACTTCGATTTTTTTGGTTCTAAGACATGCCGGTTTCCTCACAATTTTTTCCTTCACCGTTTTCAGAGCAGCGGTGATGAAAAAAATTACACAAAGTAATGCGCCTGCCTGGGTTCGAACATCTGCCAATTAATTTAAATTTTTAAGTTTATTGCTCGTGTCGTTCAAGTTTGATTGAGAAAATATTTCAGTTTGGGACACAGTCTCATCTCATGTCGTCATCTCTGTGAAGAGGTTGGCTGTAATCCATCAGGCAGGCCTAGAGCGGTATGGTGGATCATGGATGTCATTTGTCCTAGAACTTTTGGTGCGACAAACAGGATCATATCCATCACTTTTTTAGTCACACACATCTCATTAGTCAATAATAAATAATGGAAAATAATAAGTCAAATCACGAGCCACGTGATCAAACTTCTAATTTTATAACTAAGCCACGGGAAAATGAGATAGCCTCTTACAAACTAATTCGTCTTTTTTACAATGCCAACTAAATATCTTACAGAAAGCGTCAAATAAAGATCATCAATTATCGTAACTTGTCCTTCTTATTTATACACTAGCTGACCCACGCAACTTCGTCTGCAACACATAATATAGCTTATAACCTTTCTAGATAAATCCACTATCCAACTTATTAAATTGAGCTATATCGTACTCGTAACAAACAAAAAATCTTACCTTTCCTCTATAAAATACCTATTAGTTTAGATTGACTTCGATTATATTGTTAAAGTAACAATTACTATAGGTATCTCTTACTGTTTAATATACAGTAACACCTTGTACTTATAAACATTATGGTGCAGTAAATATTTTGAATTTGAATTTCTCCGGAGCCCCCAGAGGCCAGAATCCCCACGTACCAACCGCACCGGACCGAATGACTCATCATCTGCCTAGCCTTTTCCCAACTATGTTAGGGTCGGCTTCCAGTCTAACCGGATGCAGCTAAATACCAGTATTTTACATGGAGCGACTGCCTATCTGACCTCCACAACCCAGTTAATACTAGGTAATACGATACTCTTTGGTAAGACTGGATGTCAGAATTTCAGGTCACTGACTACCTGTAACGACTGCCAAAGATCTATATATGGCAGCCGGGACCAACAGCTTAACGTGCTCTCCGAGGCACGGAGGAAACTCGGTATGTCGGGCGGTCACCCATCCACAGACCAACCTAGGCAAGCACAGCTTTACCTAAAGATCGACCCGAGTGGCAGTTCTTATTAAGCCGAATGACTGCCACGCGCTAATTATTTTGTCGCCCGTATATTTTTACATTGCGATATCTTCTAAGATATTTGTTTAAACTGTATAGAGTAAAGGGCACAAATATTCTATATTAAATTTCCGTGCCAGCAAACACATTTATTTAGATATAGATTAATACCCTAAGGGTTAAATAAGCCTCGCAAAATATAATTCTTTTTAACCTAACAATTTAATATTAAAAAAATGGTTACAGTGAGTCGATCGTAAAAGATAGACATATGCTGTCGCGGACTTTTTTTTAGAACTTTTAAAAAGGAACTATTCCTTCATACATGATATTTACGTAACTTAAACCGTTTTCACAGCGCACGCAACGGAAGCTCTCAAAAAGGAATACCTTTTCCCGTTTTTGCAACATTTTTCATTTATGCTCCGCTCCTATTGATTGTGGCGTGATGTTATATAGCCTAAAGCCTTCCTCGATAAATGGACTATCCAACACTAAAAGAATTTTTCAATTCCAACCAGTAGTCCCTGAGTTTACCCCGTTCAAACAAACAAACAAACAAACAAACTCTTCAGCTTTATAATATTAGTATAGATAGCCACCTTATTTACTACCACGGAATTTATATCTCTTCACCATTTTCCGTTTTATAGCTTGAATCCGATAAAAATAAAGTTTTGCAGCGATTCTGTTGGTAACTATTGATGTGCGTGTGAACTGAGGGACCAAACTGGGAATACGCGAAATGAAAATCCTAAGATTTAGTAGAAGACTTAAAACAATTGTAGAACAAATCCGTATAAGTATAAGTAGTGGGCAGAACAAGTGCCCTTCGTTTGCGTTAAGGGTACTTTTACACCCTATATATGCTATAAAAAAAAACTAGGCCTTCATAATCTTTCTGATTCTGATTCATGAATAATCATCGAGCGGTAGGCAGTGTCAGACTTCTACTGACTAAAAACCACCCATGTTCCTTCTTAGCGCTTTGTGCCGAGGCCGCGGTGTCTCTTTCGTTTCGAACAACCCGCAACCCCGACGGGAACCGTACAACCTTGTTTTCGTTTCGTCTAAAAAATTTAAATTATATTAAATAAAGTATAATAGGACTGTCTACATTTTGTTTTATTGTGTGGTCACGCTGGTCTATCTATTTTCATAGAATTAAAGAAATAATATTATCTCAGCTAACAGGTAAGAAATGCCCAATTTTAGATACCTATTATTTAGAAGAAATTTACAACTAAAAGTTAAGTACACTAGACTTTCTGATATTCCTCTAGCCTAGCAGCTAGCACACGCACATAATGTCAGTGGAGTGGAGGATTGAGGGACCAGTTTTAATCATCGCTATCTTCAAAATGCTTCGATATTTAAGCTTCATTTTTTTTTACGAAATGTTTTAAGACTTTTACTAAAACTTTATGTAGAAAAAGAACGGTTTTATTACTTTTATTCAGTAATATTCACTAAAATATTTATCTTTGTTGTGTGGACTGAGGGACCACAGTTCAGTCGTTATATTTTTTTTCCTCTTTAATGCTTTGTGGTCTGTTATTTTGTAAATATCTTTCCAAATTCTTTACTAAATGTCTGTATTCACAAAACCTTCTTTTTTAAGATACTTTCCGAGATCTGGCTAACCGTCTGTGAGAACTGAGGGACCACACTTTATGGGTCGTAGTTTTTAATATATTTGATTACAAATTCCCCGGATTTGTTCTACAATTGTTTTAAGTCTTCTACTAAATCTTAGGATTTTCATTTGGCGTATTCCCAATTTGGTCCCTCAGTTTACACGCACATCTTTTGTAGCTCGAGTAAATAAATATCGATTTTTAGGACATTCGATACTCTGAACTTCGATATTTAAGCCTTTCGATGTCACGCACTACTGTAGTTTCTACGTACTATTAGTGGCCATTATTTACTATTTGATGACAATTTTGACGATGTATTAATTGGAGATGAGTTACATTTTAAACATACTGAGTTAGTATAGATAGATAATATACTAACATGGTATGATATTTAGATGCTCGTTAATTGTGACTGACTAAATAATTTAGAAGGTAATGTAGATGTTTAGAGGCTGTTATTAAAAAGAAGCTGGTTTAATTAGCACCCATAAAGGTACATCATTTTGAAGTGAAGTCCATACCTACCTAATCCATAAGTAATAGTGATTGAAAACATTCCAGATAATTGTTTGAAAACGTATTATTTTACCTTCTCATAAACTAACTGGAACCGTTGGGGAACGACTGACTCCTCAACCTTAATCAACAGGTGAGCACAACGAGTAGAAGTCCGGCACTCCCTACCGCTCTGCCCAGAGCGGGAGGTCTCGGGCTACTATTTATACCAGTACGAGCAGCAGCGGTGGCCCAGTGGTGGCAGTCCCGATTTACGAACAGTAAGTCGTGGGTTCGAACCCAGGCAGGGGCATTACTTTGTGTAATTTATTTCATCACTGCTGCTCTCAAAACGGTGAAGGAAAACATCGTGAGGATAAAATGTCTTAGAACCAAAAATTCGAAGACGTGTGGCATCTACCAATCCGCACTGGGCCCGCGTGGTGGATTATAGCCCATCCTTCTACTAGAGAGGAGGCCTGAGTCCCTGCAGTGGGAACATTATAGGCTGTTGATGATGATGATGAAATTAATGTGGGATAATTTTCGACTTCTACATGTATGAAGACTAGTGTTTTAATAAACCACCACAAAGGAACTGCTCACCTGGCAGCGGCTACAGCAATTAGGTTGGTACCAAATGGGTGATGCAACCACAAATCGCCGTCCCCGGAGAATAAAATGATAACTGCAAAAACACAACTTTTCAGGAAAAATAAAAAACTGATTTTTGACTATAACTTGCCAAGCAATAGACGTAGAGAGATCAAAAAAGGCTCAATATTAGCTAATTTTTTAACCTTATAAAATGTTTAAAAATAGTTTTAATTAAGTTACACAAACTGAAGATATTTAAAATTTAAAAAGAGCAGTAGCATTTGACTGCTGTCTTAATTCACTAATATACACTTATCATTTTATTCTCGTTACCTTTAAAAGACTGTAAGTATTGCTATAGTGCATTACAACAATATTCAACGAATAATGTAGCCCTAATATACGGAAAACATAATCCGTCACAATTTTATTCTCGTTAATATTGGGCTTGAACTTTTATTCTGGGGTATTTATAAAATGATAATGGCGTTCATCAATATTTCGCCGATTAGTTTTTCCGAGAATATTATTGCAAAAGTTATTGTCACAATATATTTGTAAAGAAACTATTTCACTATCATTACACTATCTTTTTTTTATAGTACGCATCTGTTCTGGGAAAAAGTAGTGAATATTATTGTATTATTGTATTATTGTATTATCTTATAACTTTGTGGATTTTTTTGTGATTTTACTCCTCTAGAGTAAAATCACAAAAAAAATTGAGCAGATGTATTAGGCTCCGTAGGTTTCAAATATGGCATAACAATAAAACTATGGTAGTGGCAGTTATCATTTTATTCTCCGGGGACGGCGAAATGTATCCAGCATTTGATTTTCTAGTAAATTATGACCAGCTGGAAGAGAGTTGTACTATATTGTATTCTCAAGTACGAGAGTGTAAAAGATAAAGTCCTTAGTTAATCATTAAATTATTTAAGTATTTTTTTTTTTTAAATAAACGTTGCCCCACACTAGGAATTTCTCCTGTATCGTGGGTGCGTTCACAGGCATTTAACTTACATTCACAAATAGCCAGACCCGAAACAACTATCTGTAGGCCATACAAATATTTGTTCGCACGCAGCGCAGCAGTCAACTGCTTGAGCCACTGCGTCAACGGTGCCGTCGAAAAAAAAATTATAATATTAATTAAATAATTTTAAGTAGGTACAATACAAATTCTTACCTTTTCTTTGCCAGCAATGAAGTGTTGTAGTCTTGTCACGTCGGTGATACAGGGACTGGACTGCAGAAATCTGCAAGAGAAAAATGTTTAATTTATTTGACTCACAAAGATAATACATTTACCTATTTAACTATGAATGGCACAAAATTTAATCATGTACTTGTACTGTAAGGGTAAGTTAGCTATCTTAAGTACCCCAAATACAAGGTCTATATTATTTGGTAAAGCAGTCTGCACCTAGTTGGATTGCTGTCACCGTCAAACTTCCTCTATTATTGAGTATGTTATAGATAGGAAGTTTAAAAGTCACGGCTTCCTATATTTATCCTTTTTTGTCACTCTACACATACAACAATTCAGGCCAACATTCTCCAGTCTGTGCCACCAGACTTTTTAACTGCTTTGGACTTCTTGGACGCTTCCAGTAACCAGCACAATGTCATTGGCCTCTAACAGCATACACTAGTATGCCTGTTACTGGATGTCAGATGTGATAGCATCCATTATCACCAGGGAGAAGTAAGGGCTGAGAGCTGACCCTTGGTGCAAGCCTACAGCCACATAGAAGCTGCCGAAAATGCCTACTGTAGACCGAACTTGGTTACTGCATCAACTGTATAATGCACTGATTAACTGCTTAAACTTCCCAGGCACACCACAGAACCTCACAGGGAACGTCAAGGTTGACAAACAGTATGTGCACCTCTGTATTTCTTGCACAGCTGGTGGATACGAAAAATGCCATATGTAGTTCGTCAGGCACAAAACTAAATTGGTTCTGTGGAATTTCGGCCTCTTCTCTCAGTCGTCTTTCAATAACTTTCTCCCAAACTTTCACACTATGTGACATTCTCTGGAACTAACAGTTAATTAATAAAAATGATTTTGTGTTTAAAAGCCTAATTCTCAGGGAAAGTTATAGGATATGGTTGTTAGGACCTGAGCAGTTACATAAACCATTGAGTGTGCTAGTATCCTATTTTTAGTTAAAATATAAAATAGCTGCACCCTTGCTTTTTTTCAAAACAGTAATATTGACATCTGGCAGACATAGGATCTAAGTCAAAGTTCACTCACTTAGTAATACTATGACTTAAATTAATTATTTTTGTCACTTAAAACTTTAATTTACAGTCATTTGTTTAAATAAGTTACTACCTATTAAAAATGCAATAAGGTAATTTGCTTTTCTATTAAAAAAAAGGAATGAAAACTTTTTGGTAAGTTATTAATCAATATTTAGCTGATGGGCAATACATTTGTGATGGTTCGGTTGTAGAGAAATATGGCAAAAGAAGACATGCTGCGGAGTAATAGAGAAGTATGTAAGAATATCAGTAAGTGGAAGTATGTAAGGAGAGCAGTGGTGGCCCAGTGGTTGCGGCCCCGACTTACGAACAGTGAGTCGTGGGTTCGAACCCAGGCAGGCACTTGGGGGGGTTTGGGTTTCCGCACTTGGTCCTTGAAGTGGACCATTGTGCGTGACCCAGGCAGACACATTACTTTGAGTAATTTATTTCATCACCACTGCTCTCAAAATGGTGAAGGAAAACATTGTGAGGAAACCGGCTTGTCTTACACCCAAAAAATTTGAAGACATGTGACATCTACCAACCCGCACTGGGAACCTGTGGTCGATTATAGCCCATCCCTCTCCTAGAGAGGAGGCCTGGGTCCCTGCAGTGGGAACATTATAGGCTGATGATGATGATGATGTAAGAATGAGACATGCTGCACCAACTTCAAATATATTGGGATAAGGGCAGGAGAATGAAGATTGTTGTTGGTCACATAATGATGTCAATTCAAACCTGTAGTCCAGGATAGGAAAGGTCCATTGGATGCCTTGTCTTGAGCCTGAGATGATTTATTTTCAGAATCAGCTTATAGCAATCAGTACTTGTTTGGAATAAAATTATATAGGTACTGTGAAAGGCGCATCTGCTAAAACAAAGAAATTAAGTGGTTGAACATGAGTAAAAGAAAATGAAAATTTATAGTATTAAGTAAGTAAGTAAGTAATATTTTTATTTGTTTAAACATGGTGTACATGATACATTGCATGCAGGATAACAATGAGATACAGAAAGTGAAAAAGAATGCTTGAGTAAGTCAGCATTTTTTTAAATATGATCTTTTTATTGAGTTTCTAATAATGTACATACCGCAAAATGCCACAGGTTTTGTTTACTTTTTCTTTATTACAACTTCGTACCAACACTTCATACTTTAGCATATTAATATTAGGATTTTGTATGCATTGATCTGTTTACCTATTTGTTTTTCATCGATTTATTGTTAGAGCGTACACGTACGATTGGTACGATTGGTACGATTGTGATTTTGAATGAAGAGTTGAAGTCTGTTGAAGATAGAATTTACATTGAGATGGGACACCTAGTAAGTAGTGATGGGAACAGATATAGCTACGCTTGTCACTCTTGTCAGTGTGTTTGGGCGACCGAGAACGAATAGCGAATGGCTTGTCGAAAAACTATCGATGTAGGTACCTACCTATTAAAATATTTTACTATATAGTTTCCATTATTTTTTTTATATTTAATATTTAACCCCTTACCGTATAGCTATTGAAATATTACTTTAATTTGAAATGTTCAGAATACAAAAATATTATTTCTCTTCTTACTTCCAAAGTTCCAAAACTTTTCAGAATGGCATGACATACCAGGCAACTTCTTAGGTTCAATATAAACACAAGTGCTGCCATCTAGTATAACCCGTAAAAAAACTATAAAATTTACATAATTGCAATAATCGCCATCTGTTGCTCAGTAGGTGTACTGTATTTCTGAGAGTTGCTCGTTTATCGATCTGATAACCATGTTTTATGTTATGTCAACTTATGTTGGAAATAATTAATGATTAAACGAACTTACCTGTAAGTGAAGTTCGATCATAATTATGTGAGGTGTTTCGTTCGAAGAGATTAGATATTACACTTGTAGTCACACATACAATGTCGCCACTAATGCACTAAGTTTAAAGACAAACAAAAAAAAAAATATTAAGATGTGGGTAGACCCCCATCCTATACATTTACTGCCTTCAATTCATCATTTAGTTCAGAGAGACAAGTAATACCATACTCATTTCACAATTTTGGGTGCTAAATTTGGGAGGGCGGGATGCTAATCTCTTCGAACGAAACACCTCACATAATTATGATCGAACTTCACTTACAGGTAAGTTCGTTTAATCATTAATTATGCTTCAGTGTTTCGTTCTCGAGATTAGATATTACACTTGTAGATATTGAGAGTAATTTGTGAAATGAATGCATTTAGGTGTTAGATAAATCAGTGAAATATTTAAACAACAAAATATTTAATCATAAGTTAACCACAAATCATTATACAATTAGAGAGGCATTTAATTATATACCTACATATCACAATTTATATAATTAAACCAACCACAATTTACATCATGTAAGTGATTTCTCAATTATCATCTAGTAAAATGCTTCTAGCAAATAGGTCTCTAGAATTAGTTGATATAGGTCTATTGTAAAACTTGGCAAAAGTTGTAGATGTGCCAGACCAGCCGGCAGTTTTTCAAATCAAATCTAAATTGACACCCATCTTATGAGCACGAGAAGTACTAGCATGTCTAGTACTGTGAGCAGAAAATTCGGTAACATCGATTCCACTGACCTGTAAGGTACTCTTTATCCACCTACTTAGTGTTTGAGCACAAACGTTATTATGTGGTTTTTTGGTGCTAATAAACAGAAAAGTGTGATTACTTCGTAACGATTCGGTTACACGTAAGTAATCTACAACTAATTTAGCTGGGCATATTTCGGGTCTTTCCTGAAAGTATGGTAGTATAAGCATTGGCTGATTTGATTTTATACTAGATGTCTTTATTAAATCAGAAATCTTAATAGATATTTCACTAGATGAAATACTAATATTTTCTACTTTAATTTTGGATAGGGTTTGGACCCTGTGGGCTGTAACAAGTGCAAGTAAAGTAGCCAATTTTCTTGAAATATTTTCGAACTGTAAGTTATCGTGGGGTACCCAGCTCGCCAGAGTCTCTATGACCAATGAGGTATCCCAGGTCGAGTCGTATTTGGGTAAGGGTGGGCGAAGTCTAAACAACCCTTTAAATAATCTTTGTACCCGATCATCTTTAGTGATGTGATTGCCTAAAATTAAAGTCAGTGCTGACCTGCAACTGTTCAATGTACCATACCGAGCACCAGAATCAAATAAATCAGTAAAAAAATAAATAATTTTTGGGATAGAGGCTTCATAAAGATTAATGTTGTTTTTCATACAAAGCAGAAACCATTTTTTCAAACAACTATCATATTGTTTGATAGAATTTTCCGATAGGGACGCTAACATGATGTGAACCGATGCTGGAGGAATACTTCTTCTTAGTAGAGATTCCCGCACAATACTCCGGCAACCAGGGTAATCCGCTTGTGTATCTGACGGTTGCTGGAATGGGAGATTATTAATTCTTTAGAATAATGGAATATCAAAGGTTTACTTTCTAATAGCTTAGTAAACAAGGGATACCACGGTTGTGACGGCCATACCGGGACGACAAGGATTCCTCTAGCTTTGTCCCTAATGATCTTTCTTAATGTTTTGAGAATGATTGCGAATGGAGGAAATCCATAGAAATACAATTCAGACCAACATATTGAAAAAGCATTTATATTATATGCGTCAGGGTCTTTGTGCCATGATACATATCTATCACATTTTTTATTGATACGACTAGCGAACATATCTATATCTGGATGGCCAAACGATTGAACTAATTCTTGAAAGGCAAAGTCTGATAATTCAAATTCAATGTCCGGGTGAACTCGTCTCGATTCAGCATCGGCGATACTGTTCTCGATTGATGGGATGTACAGAGCAGAAACGAAAATGTTGCGAGCCTCACACCATTGCCATATACTTTTAGTGAGTTTTGTTAAATGGGGAAACTGTACACCTCCCATTCGATTTATATAAGAAATCGCAGTCGTATTGTCTATTCTTAAAATAATTTGACAACCAAATAATTAATATGCTGTTTTCTTTCCTCCTGACTCCAACTACCACTTGCGGTTTTTCCCTCACAAGCTACACCCCATCCCGTAGTTGAGGCGTCAGTCTGAATTTCTAATTCATATTCATCGAATTTTATTTTGCAAACAGATTTATCGATGCAATTTATCCACCAATCAAAATCAGAATCTAAGGTAGACGATATATTCATGAACTTTTCATAATTAACATCGCCTTCAAGACTTAAGAATTTACATCGCTCAAACTCTTTAGTATAAAGCCAGCCATATTCAATAGCAGGGCAAGCAGATGTTAAAAGTCCAACTAAGCGAGCAAAATCTCTAATTTTACACCTACTAAGGTTTTTAAATTTTAACAACTCTTTCTTAATCTTGAGACGTTTTTCAAAAGGCAAGCTAATATCCATTGTTTTAGAATCAATTATAAATCCTATATATCTACATGAATTACAAGGAATCATACAACTTTTAGCTTCATTTATAATGAAGCCCAAGGAACAAAGAAATTTCTTTGTAATTTCCACATTAGCAACGCAGTCGTTATAGCATTGTGATACAAGGCATAAATCATCAAGATAGATTGTTGACAGATTTCCGGTACACCGCAATAATTTGACAACAGGTTTCATGATTTTTGTAAAAACGTAAGGTGCGGTATTGAGACCAAACGGCAGAACATTAAATTCGAATAGATTATCTTTCCATTTAAATCGCAAGATACTTTTTCGAATCTTCGTGAATTTTTATTAAAAAATATGCATCCTTAAGATCAATCGTTGTCATAAAACAATCTTTTGAAATAAGTTTAATGATTGTACGAAGGTCTTCTAGTTTAAAATGCTCAGTATTTATAAAGACATTTAAACTTTTTAAATTTAGAATAAGTCTAGTTTTACCGTTTGGTTTCGGAACCAAGAATATATTTGATATAAATTGACCGTCACAAGGTTGACATTTAGAAACAGCTCCAATAGAAAGTAAACTATCTATAGCCTGTTCAAATTCATATTCTTCAGAACGAGAATATTTTTTAGGTGGTGGTATATTAATCTGAAATGGAGTGTGTGTAAAAGGAATTACAGAACCCTTAATCCATGACAGTACAGTTTGGTCCGATGTTATTTGTGACCATTGGTTATAATAATGACAAAGCCTGCCGGCATAGTTTACCGTGATGTCTATTGACGGTTGCGGCTGTAGTTCGGACGTGACGCTTTGGATGGCTGCACGTGCTGCTGCCTCGTCGAGGGTGCAGACTCCTTCGTCCTCCGAGGCGCCGTCGGTCTGCGGTACGGCGCTGGCTTCCAGTTTAAATTTCTGTTGGGTGGTGGAGGCTTGGGCTTGTTCGAAAAAGTCTTGGGCTGTGGACCAGACTTCAACTCGGCTCCTGACTTATTTATGGCCTTAGCCGTTCGCAGCGTCTCGGCCAGCTCTTGTCCGAAGAGTAAACTATCAATTTTAGTTAGCTGCACCTGATCCTTTAAGTCCTTTTTTAGCACAGCAAGTATGAAATTACGCCTGGTGACAGAATCATTATGTTGACAGTCGCACAAGATGCGCCCAGTATCTACAAGTAATTTTAATATGTTCGGATCTTTTGTCTCTTGAGACAAAAGAATTGTAATAACTTCACTTAGACATGAAATAGCGCTAGCAATCTGCTTCTGTTTTGCCTGCATAGCATTATCTCGCTTCACTATAACGTCAGTGACTGCTGCCTTAATCTCAGGATTTAGGGATGGTGCGTCAATTAGCTTACAGTTGCCCGGAGGCAAATGAGAATCTAAGAGCTCCTTGCGAAGCGGTTTTGTCAAACCAGAAGTAGCTATGTATTCATAGCGTACGGCTAAATCCTTTTGGATGTTTTTACCGAAAGATGTAGTGGTTGATGGATCAGATCCCAATATTTCCATCACAGTTTCGTCTAACTCCTGATTGTGATCCTCCTTTTCCATAACATTAGCTTCATCAGCTGATAACTGGACAAGAGGTTCATGTGCCGCTTCAAGTCCTTTCGGACTCTGCAGTGACCCCAAGCACGAAGCACTAGTTGAAGGTACGGGTTCGTCAAAGTTAACCGGTAGGAATTCGTTATTCTCAGATTCCATAATTGTGTTATCTGCAATTGGAAATTATGCAAAGCTGTAGGTACTTTTCCACTAGGAAAATGAACCTTATTTGTATCGTGATAACAATACAATGATTCGTAACGATATAGTCGTTTTGTACTTAAAGAAAAATATCAATGTTTATGTGGGTATTCGTCTTTTTATTTTGGATCCGACGCACAATTTTAAATAAATTACGGGTAAGATGAACTCATAGACGTTGCATCGTAAACCCGAATTTAACGATTACCAATTATTTTGTGGTTACAGTTACCTAAACAGGTAACAAGACTTATTTATGTACGTGATTAGGTGTAGGTAGGTACCTACAGATAACAGCGGGTAAGATGAACTCAAGGCGTTACATCGTGAACCCGAGTTTGAACAAAGGATAAGATGCCACTCGTGCGTAGCATCGTTAATCCATTAATCACCAATATAAAAGTAAATAAAGATACTCGTACCTTTAGGTGTTGACAACATTGGCTCAGAATCCGAGGATGACGACGATCTACGGCGTCCTTTTAACAATTTCCTTTCCAACTTCTTAAGTTTCTTCTTAATATAACTATATGAATCCTTATCATCACGTTTCCTCTTCGGCATTTTGGTTTATGAGTACTAAAAACACTAAATTGCCGAAAAAACACTGGAACGCAAATTAGAAATACAAAGTGGCGGAGCACTGGAATGTGAATGATGAATTGAAGGCAGTAAATGTATAGGATGGGGGTCTACCCACATCTTAATATTTTTTTTTTTGTTTGTCTTTAAACTTAGTGCATTAGTGGCGACATTGTATGTGTGACTACAAGTGTAATATCTAATCTCGAGAACGAAACACTGAAGCATAATAAATAAATATCAAAAACGTAATTATACTGTCAGTTGACTGCTGTAGGTTATTGATGGTGAGTCGTAGAAACCCCTCATCGTATTCGAATTCGAAATATTGAAAGATAATGTTGTACGTTAAATGTAAAGAGTAAAGACAAAAGGAAAAATATAACTTAAATAATGAGGTTACTAATTATGTCTTAAAAATTAATAGCTAACGTTTCACGTACCAGTGTAACGTTATCGATATCGTTTGTCGATCATTTGTCGCACATCCCTATCACACTAGCGCATCTACCGGAGAATAGCTGAATTAATTGTTTATATTCGAGCTTTTCATGTGCATCTGGATTGAGGGCCCATTTTTTTAAACCTTGCTAAACGAAATAAGACTCATAGGGAAATTACTTAAAAATAGTTAAAACTTAAAGCATAGGGCCACGAATTTCTTAAACGTGAATTAAAAATGTTATGATTAAATAACTTGGGCCCTCAATCCAGACGCGTGCATAAAGTGACATAGCCTAAATCTCAGTAAGTCCTATCTATGGGTTCATAATTTTTATTCAGGAATTTAGTTAAGAATTTCTTAAAGATTTTAAGAAATTCCCAAATCTGTAGAATGTGACATTACAGATTTATGGCGGTATTTCTAGGGCCCTCAGTTCAAATGTGTCTGTACTGAGGAATCTGCAAAACATGGATTTATCTGAAGAAATACATAAATGCGACTTTAACATGTTTTACTTAGATACTTAGGTGAATTAGTTAAAAAGAAATAATGACGGAAAAGTTCATTGTTACGTAGTAAATGAAAGTCAAAATTTACTAAAACGTCTGAACTGAGAGCCCAACATTTTCGGCTTTATTGACTAGGCTCAACCTCATAGATTAACGCAAATTAGAATAAGATTTTTAACTATTCTTTAATTAAATTTTAACATATCGTCCGTTCTTCTTAATATCATACTTAAAGAGAAAATTGATTTTATACTTTTTATAAGGGAAAAATTTGTAGGGTGACCATAATGGTCATAGTTAGTACCAGTACATTTTGCAAAGCGCAGTCGAAAAGTCGTAATATTTGCAGCTAAACGTATTATATATGTACCTACAGTTTACAATTTTGTTTTCTTTATTTGTATTACTATTTTTTATAATATGATATTAGTCCTTATTGTCCTTAAGGTTCTATTATGGGCCTAGTTGCAGAACAGCTGTGAAAAATTGGAAATAATTAATTAATTGTTCAATATCTCCGTAACTAGGGGGGTTCCCACGTATGATCTAGAACAAAAAAAATATCGCAGTGGTGGGGAGAACAAGTGCCTTTCGTTTGCGTTAAGGGCACTTTTAAAAATAAAAAAATGAGAAAGAAAAAACAACGAACGGTCTGGCTGGTAACTCGCCAAAAAGAAAAAAAGAGCAAGGCTAGCAGACACACGCGATAATGGCGATGATCTTGTTTTGTCAAATTGTAAACATATTATCGAATTATATTAAAAGCTATGTTATCTTTGAACATGTAATAAATAGACCCTATGAAACCATACTGACTGTGGATTATTTAAAAGCAGTGATCTAACAAATTTTTATTGTTAGATTGTTGATAATTGATTATTTGTTAGATCACTGCTTTTAAATAATCCACAGTCAGTATGGTTTCATAGGGTCTATTTATTACATGTTCAAAGATAACATAGCTTTTAATATAATTCGATAATATGTTTACAATTTGACAAAACAAGATCATCGCCATTATCGTGTGTGTCTGCTAGCCTTGCTCTTTTTTTCTTTATTTTTTATGTTTTTTTCTCATTATCTTGGTGAAGACGTTGTAAAATGGTAAACATATTTTATGAATTAGAATAAAAGCTATGTCATTTCTGGAAAAGGAATAAATAGAGCATAAGAAAACTTACTATATGTGGATTATTTCAAACTAGTGATCTAACAAATTTAGACATTCTAAAAATTAGGAATATGATCTTAGTCGGTTTTTCATGTATTGACTTTTTCGTTTATTTGTATTTACGTATTTTCACTTGTTAAGAAAATTTCCTTTGAAATCACTTAGTAGATTTTACCTACACAAAGCAATTGTAATTAATGTGGTTAGATATTTTACATGAAAATATATTTTGTGACATTGTCATGTGTATGAGTTAACCAGAAATAAAATGGAAGAAAAAAATAATTTTGTGTGGTCGGCACTACGTAGCGTATTTGTTTATTTTTCAATAAAGACTTTTATTCAATAATAAGTAATTGATTTCATTTATTTTTGTGCATGATAATAATTACATAAGAGTTCTTAGTTCTGGTCAGTTACGAAGGGAGATTTGGGGTAATTTTTAACCGACTTCCAAAAAGGAGAAGGTTCTCTATTCATGTGTATGAATTTTTTTATACATCCGCGCATATCTCCGTCAATTGTGGACCGTATCAGGATCTGATGATTGAGTGAGTGAGCTGGTTATGGAAGGTACTCTCCTCAACGATTAGGAGTTGAAAGCAATAATAAGGAAATCTTGAAGTTTAAGGGCTTGGTTTCTAGTTTGAATATTCAATGCATAGTAAATATTTGTATAGGATATTACAACTCATCATCATCTGCCTAGCCTTTTCCCAACTATGTTGGGGTCGGCTTCCAGTCTAACCGGATGCAGCTGAATACCAGTATTTTACATGGAGCGACTGCCTATCTGACCTCCACAACCCAGTTAATACTAGGTAATACGATACCCTTTGGTAAGACTGGTTGTCAGACTTTCAGGTCACTGACTACCTGTAACGACTGCCAAAGATCTATATATGGCAGCCGGGACCAACAGCTTAACGTGCTTTCCGAGGCACGGAGGAAACTCGGTATGTCGGGCTCGGGCGGTCACCCATCCACAGACCGACCTAGGCAAGCACAGCTTTACCTAAAGATCGACCCGAGTGGCAGTTCTTATTAAGCCTCGAGCTCCTTATATATTACAACTAATAAAGGAAAAAAAAAACCGACTTCAAAAACATAAAAAAGTGAAAAACACAAAATCGAAGAACACAAAAAGTGAAAAACAAAAAAATTAAAAATAAACTTCACAAGAAAAAACAGCGCCTGAAGTCGGTGGCAATAAACGGAAATCAAACAAACAAAATATGTCACCAACTTCAAAAGCTGATTTTTTTAAATATTTTTTTTTATTATTTTTAATTTTTCACTTATTTGTGTTTATCGATTATGTGTTTCTCATTTTTTTTATGTTTTTGACGTCGGTTTTTTTTTGCAAAAAAGTTTTTTAAGATACATTGTATTTAAGATACAATTTCCGAAATCACGAAAATCATTAAATAATGCTTAGGTAAATTTAATTGTTTTATTTTAAACTGTCAGATCTTTTTAGATCAATCTTGAAAATGTACCGGTACTAACTATGATCATTATGGTCACCCTACAAATTTTTCTGTTATATAAAAATAGAAAATCAATTTTCTCTTTAAGTATGATATTAAGAAGAACGGACGATATGTTAAAATTTAATTAAAGAATAGTTAAAAATCTTATTCTAATTTGCGTTAATCTATGAGGTTGAGCCTAGTCAATAAAGCCGAAAATGTTGGGCTCTCAGTTCAGACGTTTTAGTAAATTTTGACTTTCATTTACTACGTAACAATGAACTTTTCCGTCATTATTTCTTTTTAACTAATTCACCTAAGTATCTAAGTAAAACATGTTAAAGTCGCATTTATGTATTTCTTCAGATAAATCCATGTTTTGCAGATTCCTCAGTACAGACACATTTGAACTGAGGGCCCTAGAAATACCGCCATAAATCTGTAATGTCACATTCTACAGATTTGGGAATTTCTTAAAATCTTTAAGAAATTCTTAACTAAATTCCTGAATAAAAATTATGAACCCAAAGATAGGACTTACTGAGATTTAGGCTATGTCACTTTTTGCACGCGTCTGGATTGAGGGCCCAAGTTATTTAATCATAACATTTTGAATTCACGTTTAAGAAATTCGTGGCCCTATGCTTTAAGTTTTAACTATTTTTAAGTAATTTCCCTATGAGTCTTATTTCGTTTGGCAAGGTTTAAAAAAATGGGCCCTCAATCCAGATGCACATGAGCTTTTCCTATCCATGGCTAGATGGCGATACAGACGCACGAGATGAAAATATTTGAATGACAAATGCCCCAATGCCAGCTCTATACCTATCTTAAATCTCTTTGCTGTATACTGTTAAGTTTTGATAATTATTTTTGTAATTTGTGTCATTTTTTATGTAAAACATCAACATTTACATTAATTGTGGCTATGTGGTAAAACTAACTTGGCATGACGCTGCCGCTGCATTGGCCTTATGTCTCCTCCATGTCATGTAAAATCAACGATTTACACATTTTTTCTTTATATTTTTATATTGTGGTAAAAAGAAGTGTGTAATGTGTATATTCCTTGAGTTTAATTAAAGTTTAAGCCGTTAACAAAGACTTTATTTTGAGATCTGACCCACCCCGACTATAGAAAAATTTTCCTTTCTGATTATAATGAGAAATCTACTTCAAATGAAGATAAGCCATGCATTGGTAAGTCACGAGTCCATCGTGGTCACAGGCCATAGCAAACAAAAATAATTTAACATTTTTTAGGACAATGGTTTAGATTATAATGTAACTGGTTGGTGTTTTAGGAAACAAGGCTATTTCTTAAACAAATAGAGATATAAAAACCTATTCAATTGTATTTATATCTATTCACTTCGGAAACAATAGACTACATAACAAAAAAAATTAATTATTATTATGAGCCAACACAAGGGTTAGAATTCGACAAAAAAAAATTGTAGGTGTTTAGGTATGTTCCTAAATGCAACAGTTCTCGTTTGATAAATCTTTACTTCTGATTCTCTTAATTACAAATTATATCTTTTGCAGTCGTTACAGGTAGACAGTATCCTAAGAGGATGACAATCAGTCTTACCAAAGGGTATCGTATCACCCACTTACTGTGTTGTAGAGGTGAAATGTAAAATAAAGGTATTCAACTGCATCCGATTAGTCTGGAAGCCTTCCCTAACTTATATGGGAAAAGGCTAGGCAAATGATGTTGATTTCAGATTCATTTAATTTACTAACATTTTGACGAATTAATAACAAAAAATCTTATTACATGAGATGTCAAATATAACGCGGTATCGTTTTTTTTTACATAAAGATATTAGTTTAAAAATATTATGGACAATTACATAATTATCGATACGATATTTTCATCCCTAACGAGAAATGTCAAAAGAGTAGGTACGTCAAAACGGTCTGAAGTTCTGAACCATGGAAATGATTAAGTAAGTACTAATCAGAAATTCAACCGTAAAAAGATTCCTTTCATACCGTGGTTACGGTAGAAGTGCTAAGTAGGCGTGGCACGGCTGTCATAAGTGCGCGATTAGGGTGTATCAATGCCTTGAAACATTTATACTACAGTTTAATCGAAACAAAAATATTAATATTATATACTTGTCACTTTACAAATTAAGTCAGGACCACTTGGAGCTTTTTTTCTGTAATATTAGAGCACAGGGAGGATCCAACAATAATCCCACTGCCAGACAATTTATATCTGCCTATAAAAAAATATTAACTCCTAAACAACTTAGAGATACAAACAAAGGTAACTGTGTGGCGTTAGAACATATTATTATATCCATTTTAAACTGTTCATCAGCTGTGGAACGAATTGACAGAAGTAAGAGTATAACTCAAGATATTATGTCACAGCATGAACAAATTGACGACAAAGAAATTGAAGAACTAGGAGAGCACTTTAGTGACTTCAGTAACCAAGCAATAGGCTATATTGCTGGTTACATTGCCCGAATATTAATTAAGAAAATAAACTGTGACGTCTGTGTTGATGATGATGATGATGTGCATTAGTGACACATCATTTTCAGCCCTTCCACAAGTTTATAATAGCAAGAGATCGAGGTGGCTTATTGTATCCTTCGCCAAACAAATAAATACTACTGTAGTATTTATCATTTTCAGCCCTTCCACAAGTTTATAATAGCAAGAGATCGAGGTGGCTTATTGTATCCTTCGCCAAACAAATAAATACTAACTGTAGTATTTATTTGTTTGGGTTTGTTTAATAAATAGTTTTATTTAAGCAATAAAATATTGTATTTTATTGTATTATTGTCTATTTACATTTATTATTAGGTATAAAATTTGTTTATAACACTACAAACTTTTTTTCAAAATAAATTTGGTATCCATCGATATCGATGATATAGATAAAAGCTCATTGTGTCACTTCCTTGACCGAGTAGCAAAAAATATAGACCACGGACGCGAATATAATCCTTATGTCTTTATGCATTAAGTTTATAATTGCGTCCATTGAAAATACTGCCATCTATAGGCGAGTAGCGGAATTTACTCGGCAATTGGTTCTCGTTTGATTGCCGATTACAAAACGATGTATATTATTTCTGCCTAAAGCAAAAAGAAACCTATACTAAGAGCAGGAAGGTATATTTTAAAATGTAGAGTCTGTGAGTTATGCTAGTTGTGATTGGAATTTGAACAACCGTTTATATATGTAGTGCAGTGTATGATTGATGGTTTGATTGTGTTAGTTTGGCGATACTGGTTTCGATACAGATTTCGTCGATTAGCATTTCTCTACCTGTTCTTTCTGTTCTGTGCACAGAACACTATTACTCCTAACGGAGAAGAATGTCAACTTAGAGCTCTTACACACGAGCGGCATGTTCTCAACGGCAGAGGTAACTGCAGCCGTCGACGCGTCGAAATACATTACTAAAAAGAAAAAACGGAAGTTGCTTCTAGCGACATCTAGTTTGCGCCTACTGAACCGCGAAATTTAAAACGTCTTGCGTTTTTCACGGTCCTCGAATTACCGCGTTTCATTGACTTAAATATTACTGCGGCGTGTTTCAAGTTTTCTTGCAAGTGAGAGTACCCTGAGTATTAGAAAAAATAAAACAACAATAATAGAATATAATATTAGAATTATTTATTTTTCTGACATCAACACACAAGTTGAGACATTTTCTCTCTATTTTACTTTAGTTGAGAGTTACGTTTTCTATATTCGTTCTCCAATTTATAAGGTATAAGTTTTTTTTATCGCAAAAATGTTTTGTGTTCACCAATAAAAAAACACAGTAAGGAAGTTTCTGGCCTACCTGTGGGCCTACCCATGTAGATTGGATTGGATTATTCAGATGTACCAAACTTTTATGTCATTAGAATACCAAGCTTTTCGTTACATATCCACAACAATTATTTGATTATTTCATTTTGTTACAAAGGTAATTAATAATGACAAGTTTTGTATCTTTGATTAATCTTAATGGGTTAGCGACAAACGCTGGTCAACACAAAACATTGTGGCGACAAAGAAAGTTACAGTAAAGTTAGTATATAGGCAGAAATCTTTATTTTGAATTTACAATTTTGTTTTACAAAGCGTGATGTCAAATGCTGATCGTTTGACAGTCAGTCAGATCAGATCAGTCTCTAATAAGGGTGGGTTGCACCATATTACTATAACGATAACCAAACCGTAACAAGCCCTCAAATACCCGGTTAAGTAACATTTGCGTTGCACCATTTTAACAACGGTTGTAATGACGTCATAACTTGACACTAACGTTAACAGCTCGATTTTGGCCGGTTATTGCTATTGTTACGGTCAAGTCTCAAACTGTCAAGTTTACGACAGGTATCCTACAAATTGTGTGGATAAGATAATTGTTTATATTGTAAAAACGTATCATGGCTTTAATTCGAGAAATTCTGTGGGAATCCAGTTCTTCTGATGACGACAATGATAACAATATATCTGAATTGCGAAAGAGAAAAGTATATCAAATCAACCTCGCATTGATCGATTTCGAAAATGGGATGACATATTTTGTCATATGCCCTAGAAGGGCTCAATGTGCTATCGTTGCAATGGCTGCGCTCCATAATTTGTCTAAGAAAATCAGAGACCCAATGCCATCACCACCTAATGATACCGATGATTCCTCAGATTCATCTTCATCTGATGATGAATTGTATATGCATAGAACAAACAGCACCAACAACGAGCATAATAGGGATATCTTAAATAATAACTATTTTGGAAGATTGCAGTAAATATAAGTGGCATTATGCTTACGTTTGTGCTACAGTAGGTATACAATTTCTTCATCAGATGAAAACAAAAACACAAGACACAACACTGCTCACATTAGTGCTTATGAAGTGCATGTAAATGAATAAATAAATACCCAATTTGTTAAAAAAATATGTTTTATTTAAAAAAAAATCTACAAAGCTCTTAATCTACACTCGTACTCGCACTTGACCCCCTTTTTTTTTCTTCGAGTAAATCAATTTCTAGCTGTATTTTTTTCAACTCAAGCTTATGTTTTTCTTCATTATGTCGCATAAGTTGTTCGTGAAGTTCTGTTTGTTGCCTCATGGTCTGTCTTATTTTGTCTAATTCTAGGTCGTGGAGACCCTCCAAAACTGCGAGCTTTTTTTGGTTCAAAGCTTGTTTTACGATGTTTTCATTTTGTTTTTTCTTCATCATACCTGAAATTCAGAATAAAGCATAACAATAGGTACATTCAAAGTTTTCTTACGACGAAAGAATTTTAAAGAAGAAGAAGATAATTATACTAAAAATATTTACGCTTTAGTTGTGGTGCCACGGGTTTCCTTAATGAGGAATGAGGAGCACTGCTGTCAAAAATGGTAGATTCTGCCTCTGCAATATTCCTTTGGCTTTCATTATTGCCATCTATTATAATTGGCACATCACCAACACCATCCAACACTGCATTCTGAAACAAAAACAGTACATTTATCTTTGCTATGGTTGATATCTAATTTAACTAATGTTATAAATAAGGTATGGATGTTTGTTTATTGTGGACAAGTCGTGGGCAATAGCTAGTAATGAATAGATGTTAAATAAAAGAAAAAAATACCTTTTCTGTGGACATAATTTCATCGAAATCGCCAATATTGATGACAAGCCTTGGCTTCTGTAACAAATAATAATAAATACATTTTAAATAACATTAATTAGGTTCTTACACATATTTTGTCATACAAACAATAATAAATTATAATAATACCTTTGGAGTTGAAAGAGTATCATCACAATCTGGATTATTCTTTTTATTTTTTGGTTCTTGTTTTGGAGTCTGTAACGATATTGTTAACATAGTCAATAGTCTATTTCATGGTACAGAACACTCACATTGAAGGGAACAAGCATAGACCTCAAGTGTCCTAGCCACTATGTTAGCAATGCTGACAATGATCGTCACATGTCATAACCATAATGATTATAATTATTTACCTCAATATTGAGCAATAACTCTGTAAATGTGAAGTCAGTATCATATTGTAACTTACAGAAATCGAATTTGGAGCTATAAAATCATCGTCATAGACAGCCTCATTGCCATCAATGGAGCCTGACATGATTGATCGCAGCCAGTCGGTAGCTTCTTCTGATTGCGGAGGAAGGCTGGGAGGTTTACCTCCCCCAGTGCGAATCATTTCCTGGCGCTCTCTAGAGGCCTCCTGCAGACAGTTATTTTAACAATATTACTAATAACTTATTATGTACCTACTTACACCAAGATGTAAATAATAATAAACATAATGAAAATATAAGTTTTTAAATTGACATGGTCACTGACACTACTATTAATACTGATAACGGGATATTTACCATGTTTACTTTTTGTTTCGAGTTCCTGATATTTCGGTGCTGTTACAAGCACCATACCACCGTATCAGTGTGTCCACTCGCGAACTTTTTTCCGCACTTTTTCGGTTTTTACACAGTTGAACCACTGGATTCCAGGCTCTCGACAGGTGGGACCCATCCTCCCGGTTAAAGTTCTTATATTTCAATGGCCTCTGTAACCAGACGAGGTACGACGAGGGACGAGGGTTATGCAACTCAATCCAGTGGTTCGATCCCGATTCAAGTAGATATTCAGCTATGGCCGGTTTTTTAAAACCGAAAAAAATTCGCGAGCGTGTAGTGACTGACCATGGTAGAGATGGTAGTGTTCGTTTTTTGCGCTAGGTACTACTGTACCGAACGCAAAAAACGAACAAGAAAGAGGGTAGAACGATTTGTCTACTCATAAACATCCACCCGCAATGACTTCAGTTCATCTGTGATCATGGTGCTTGTAACAGCACCGAAATATCGGAAACTCGAAACAAAAAGTAAACATGGTAAATATCCCGATTTTCAGTATTAATAGTAGTATAATGAATAGAATTAACACAAAATATTGCATCACCCTTTTTGCACATCTCTTCATATTTTCAAATTTGTATTTTAATTGTTTAATACTTCTTGGTGTTTGGCCAATGGCATCGAAATCTTTTTCTATGGAGCACCATGCAGCGTCTTTTTGTTTGGCGCTACTTCCATCAGTTTTCTTGCACATTAACACATTCTTGTGTTTATCCACAAGTAGTTGCAGTCTATTCTTCTCGTCATTGCTAAAATTGCTACTTCTTTCCCTGGAAAACAAAAATGTGATATTATGAGTGCGTCTGTCACCTAGGTATTAGTTGGTGGATTGTAGAAATTACCTAATTTTATCTAAAATTGTATTGATAAAGCTCGTCTAGTTCTATTCATAATAAATTATCGAGGCCAATTAAACTCATAAGTAAAAAAACAACAAGGGTAAACTTACTTTAAACGATAGTCTTCCATTCTAGTTCCAGCACAGTACCTTATTTTGTTAAATATAAAGAATAAACAAGCTTTATTTATTTCCAAAACACTTTAAATTAACCGCACAATTTTTTCGTCAATCCAAAACGTCAGACATGTTGACAGCTAGCTATACGTTTTGCCATATCAAAATATATTACCCATATATTTTTAAGGGAAAATAGGTATCCATCAATTTGCAACCCTATTAACATCAACGCTGACAAACAACGTCATGGTGCAACCATATTTTTTTTAATACTACGGTCACCGTTATTGTTACCGTTAAAGTTAACTTTGACGAAAACTATAACAAAGCCTACGGTGCAACTCACTCTAAATGTATCTGTGTAATCTTAAAAGTAAATTAAAGTTAGCTGGCTGTTACCAGCTAACTTTAATTTACTTTTAAGATTACACAGATACATTTAGAGTGAGTTGCACCGTAGGCTTTGTTATAGTTTTCGTCAAGCGACTGTACTACTATTTGTGGCAGTGTTGCCGCTTAGGAAAAAATAAAGTCACCAAACTCCTACTAAAATGTCACTAGAATGGGTGAAAAATTAAATTCAAAAAGTCACTAGAAGTCACTAAATTTACTGATTAGAAGTAACTTAAAAAACCTGAAAAATCAACGAACAATAATTTGAATTAACCAAAAACACTGTTTAAAAATTATTTAGTTGCATTAAATCTTCATCTATTATCACTGCATTATCTTCGTCCAGCATGGTGGAAGTAGACGGCTCTGTAGTTGCCGTGGAAGTTGAAGCTTGCGGTAGTAATATGGAAGTAGATGGCACAGTACATTCTTATTTATATTTTTAACGGTTTTCGTCATTTGGGACAAGACTTCACTTGGTAAAACATAACTTTTGCAGGTTTCTTTTAAACATTCTAGCTGATTCTGTATCATCAGTATTGAATTCAGAGTTGTTGTTGCTAATCTATTTCGTAGTTTCGATTTATCAATGTTCATTATACTGAACGTCCGCTCTAATTCTGCGTTCGAGTCTGGCAGCGACAAAACTGCAATGACTAAATCTCGTTAATAGTAATACTTGCAGCATATTTGTATTAGTACTAGTAAGTATACACAATTTTCTGGCTAATTAAATATGGATTGCATCAACAGGATAAATAATTATGTAATGTTGTGTCGATCATGAAAAAGTCGCTAGAAGTCACCAGACTTTTTTTTGTCACTAAATCGTGAAAAAAAGTCACCATAAACCTCAAAAACTCACTAGATCTAGTGACAAAGTCACTAAAACGGCAACACTGATTTGTGGAGAATGATTTTCATTTTGAGATTGAGTGCAGCTGTTGATGCTTCTTGGGAAAAAGATGTTTTAAGAATACAAAAACGTTTGATATTAAAAACACTGTCTATGAAGTATTCAATGTTTGATTCTTTGTGTTCTACACATTCATTTCATTCAGGAAATCAAAGTTAATGTTCGAAATTATAATTTCTTTGATATATTTTTTTTTACAGTTTGTTTGGCCAACTTCTTTTAAATTTTTTTACAAATATATGTTGTGGTTCGATTGTTTCGAAAAAACTTTGTGGCAGGTTTTGCAGTTTTTTGTTTCTTTTACAATATAATATATTGTGAAATGCGGAAATTCCGCATTCCCTTCTTCAATATTGTCTTCTCCTATTTTCAGCATGTCCTCAACTAAAAATTCAGCTTCTGTGCTTGTGTTAGTAGGCTGCGATTGCGAGACTGATAAAAAAGTTTCAAAGTTATTAATAATAATTATTGTGTTGTTATCATTCTCGCAATTTCCCGACTTGCCAATGTGGGGCAAATTGCTGAGAATAGCCATTTTTAAACCTGCCACAGATTGGCCACACGAAGGGTTAGTATTGGATCCACAGTTGCCCCGTATACATCCAAACAGATTTTCAATTGGGTCCTGTTGCAGCCTTCTGGTAGCCAGCCTGGTAATATTAACCGCCCCCAAATTTTTTCGAAATCATAAAAACGCATTAATTGTTCTTAGCCATCCATCTTGTGATGGCAGTTTTCTGGGACTTCCAATAAATTTCATTGTTTGAAAAAATCCTTTCATTTTCGTTAAAAATTCTGAGTGTGGGCTTGTTGAGGACCAATTGGTGGAATGAGGTTTTCCATGTCTGCCACCAGACTGGCTGTCACAGCAGTGTCAGTACCAATCAAACCTGAAATTTAAAATTTATATTATCTTTAAAAAAATGCTAAGGAGGTGTGAGGCTAGGTAATGAGTATGACTAGCTTTTTATCAATACTACAGTGATATTACTAACTTTGTATTTTAACATTACATAGTTACCATTTGATATTCTCGCCAACATTCCTCCTCCTACAGAGTGGCTCAGCACTTGTGCAGCTAGGTTCACTTTCAAAATAGCCAATCCAATATCAGCAGGTGTGATCAATGCTCATGCGGTCTCTGAAATAAAAGAGGCCTATGCCTTACAGTGGGTCAATTGTAGGCTAATATTAATATTACATATTAAATTATTATCTTCACGGGACCACCTTTTAATACCTATACAATAATTGTATGTACCTATTTGCCTTAAGATAAGCATTTTTGTAAATCATTACGTCGATAATATGTTGGAAAGTGTTTGTAAATTCTCAAAGCTGTAATTTCTTCTTCTTTTGACCATCTCCGGCCAGTAACTTTATTTTTAAATTTTCTTATTTTTTCCTTGTAAAAGCAGGGCAAATGCAGGTGTAATTTTTTCAGACAACTTTTTTACTGCTATATCTTCAGTAATGACATTTAGTATCTCCTTCTTTTTGAAATTCTTCAATCAGTTTGGCAGCAGCAAACTTTTTGCATACAGTTTTTTCGACATTTTCCTAGTAGTGTTTTCTCTCTAGTCTGTTGTGCTTAAAATAAATTATATTAGGAATGATTATAACATCATTTTGGTTGATGTTCGTTGTTAGCTCAGTGGGTAGTAGTTCCGCCTTCTGAGCCTTTTTTTTTTTTGGGGAGGTGGGAAATCATCAAATAACCTCCCCTCCCGCTCTGGGCAGAGCGAAAGGGGTGTCAGATGACTTCTACTAACTAAAAACCACCCATGTTCCGTCTTAGCCCTTGCACCGAGGCCGCGTCTCTTGCGAACAACCCGCAGCCCCGACGGGCGTCAGCCCTTGCGGGCCTCTTCCATGTTACTGACATCTCTTTGAGGCGCGCGTGGTACACGAACGCGCCGTCGACACGATCACGTGGCCCCCGATGCCCGGAGCGCCTCCATGTTACTGGTTCTGCCTAGGGGCCTTGTGTGAAATGTCAGATTTTTATAATTGTTTAATATCTTTTTACTTACATCATTTGGGACAGCAGATCTTAGAAGCTTTGTCTTTGAATCGTCAGCAAAATCTGCATTCTTAAAATGTCGCTGACACAACATTCTGTGCTCAATAAAGTTGTTTTTGAAAATTTTAAGATGCATTTTCCTTTTCAGGGAAAATATATTTCGCCCACAGTAAGGAGCTGAAAATAAAAACAAAACAATGTTCTTATCAACAGTGTAAAACAATGCCTAAATGTTAACTTATCCTCAACGTTGTAAAAAAAAAAAAAAAAACATTTATTTGGTAAAACATAGGTATGATTACAGACAGTGTTTTGAAGTATAGTAGGGCTTCTTAGCTTTTCAAATAGTAGGTTGTTTCCTTTTTAATCTTAAAACCTAATTTAAGAACCCTTGCTATTTGTAGAAATAGCAAGGGTTCTTAAGTTAGGTTTGCAATTTCATTTTCATTATGACTATTAGAAAATGAGAAGTGGGTAATGTTACGTACCGAATCAGGTTAGTTACTCCAGGTATAAGAAATCACACCGTCTTTAGCAGGTGAGCAGCCGCACTTAAAACATTTTCTTTTGTTTTCCTTGGTATCATTCTTGGTATCAAATAAACACAACACAATAGTCACTTTCTCACAAGAGCCAATTTCTCATTCAAAACAATTCATCGCTGCAACGGAGGAGCATTAGCTCGACTTGACGTTGGTTTGATCACGTGAAGATCTTCAAATCTGTCGAACGAAAATACCACAAAATTAACGCAGAGACAACAAAACAACGCACGCAATTTTGTTGCTGTTGTTTGTTGACAAGTTTGACAAAGAACATTCAAAGCGACGCCATCCATTGTCAACTTGGTGTTTTATACACAAATAAAATTCCTACACCTTAATTTTTTAACAACATTATTGTTGGGTTTATCGAAAAGTAAAATATTAGGATGGTAATGTCTATGATTATTTTATAATTTTTAACTGTTACTGTTGTTACTGTTTGTTTGTGTTTTACTGTTTTGTTTGTTGTTGTTACTGTTTGGTACTGTTGTTTTTAACTGGCGAAATGTGGGTGTACTATTAGGTACACCTCTGCCTAACCCTTCGGGGATTATAGGCGTGATGTTATGTGTTATGTTTTAACTGTTATTCCACTAACAAAAAATTAATGCAGTTTCGATAAAAAACTACTACATGGAAGTAAAGATAATTTTGTGCCAACATTTTGATTTTTCAAATGACGTTGTGGATGGAAAGTGTTACCACACAAAACATGTTTATTTTTGTATAATGGCAAGCTGGAAGTTGTGCCCCCATAGGTATTTCGTTCATTCCTCAAAAGTTAACTGGGGCTGGATTCTAATGTACTGCCCAACATAGTTTGACTGTATCATAGTAATCTGTGAACTGTACATACAAACACGAAAGCCGTTACAGTATGACCACTTTAACAGTTTAGATCACAGTAGCGCTGCTTGTCAAGAAAAAATGCATTGTAATGTCAAAATTGGTACATTTATTTTAGTTCCGTGTTTTCCCGTCTGCACAGATAAGTTGGCAGAAGCATACTTGATTATTCATTTTGTACCGACGTTGATGTCAAGACACTAGCGATATCAAAATATTTTGTCCACTCGTTTACTTTGGCTTCGTTAGCGTCGAATAAACTGTTGAAAGTGTTCACTAATCGATGATGAACACTGTTTTTTTTTAATGGGTGTGAAATAAAGTACCTTGACGCGTAGTGTAGCGCTGTGCGCTGCTGCTGCATTCGATCGCATGGTATTCTGTCGCCACAGTGTGTAGTCTATGAATAAACTCTATGGTGTCGCCTCTGTGGTGTCGCTAACCATTTCCAAGAAGCCGATTAGTTTTGACATAAATAAATTAAATAATTTGTGTTAGTTTGATTTATTGAGTTTATTTATTTAAAAGTTAGTTTCCTTTCAAGCAAATTAAAATGGTTTGGGGTTTTGTAACGTGCGGGCCTAATGAGGCGCTTGTCGTCTCCGGTGAGTAGAAACTATTTACACGATCTTATTTTTTGTTGTTTTTCGGTGCTGTATCCAATTCAGAACACTTAACACTGTTCTGGCTTCATTAATTTCTTGTTTGATTTATTGTTGATTACTTAGTAGGTGTGTCTTTACTTCAGGAAGGTTAAGGATGACATCATTGCACCAAATAAATGAGTGTCGGGCTAGCGCGAAATGTAATTGTATAGGTACATAACTATGTATAGGTAAACATTCCAGCTCTATTTAATCTATTCATTTGAGGGTCACTCATCAATTGTGTTAGAATGACTATTGAACTGTTTGAGACTGTTATAAAAATAACATGCAATAAGAAAATAATAACAAATTAATTATTGAATTTGTTATATTATTTTCTTGGATAGCAGCATCTTTAGTTGATAATATAAAGTGTAAAGGTGAAACAACTGCTCCACTTCTTGGTTTAGGTGGTTTACTGTACTTTACCATGCCCCTAAGCCAACTTTGGGTCAGTGGGTCGTCTTAGGGGCGGATTTGAACTTTGTCTAATAAGAGTATGGTGTTGTCATTGATAAGTTGGGTAGGTACCTACCTTGGTGGGACACTTAATACAATTCTTCTGTGTCATCTTGTTTGCATGTTGTAGGAGCTGATAGATACTACTGATAGTTCTAATACTTTAACTATAGCCGAACAGTTAGAACTATGGCTTAAATAAGCTGAAGAGTTAAAATCCCATCATACTCCAATCTTTCCTAACTATGCTTACTGAGGCACAGAGGAATCTCAGTATGTGATGGGATTTCTCATCCCTAGATGAACCTAGGCAAGCACTGCTTAACCTGAAAATTGGTGTGAGTGACCGTCATAATAATAAAGTTTTATCACCTTAAAAAAACATGTTGAACAGATTTAATATGGTAAGAATTAAGCACAATGAATTTTAAGCAACTGCACCAGAGCTAGGCTGAGCTTATATTTCAGGTCACAGTTCTCTTATCAGAGTTATAAGCCATATTAACATTTTCGGTGCCAAGGATATGGGTTAAATATTAATTTGTTTGTGTTCCGATAACCCTAATCCTGGGTCCAATTCCCATGTTTTTCTTGGTGGTATCCATGATGTATGAATTTCTACCCGGTTGATGACAATAGACTTACCCCCTATTATATGGAACTTCCATGATTTGGCTCCATGAATTTTCAGAAAACAAACTTAATTATAAGTTTATTAATGCTGTGCTGATAATGATAAAAGAAATGAAATGATAACAACTAAAAAAAACCAGTTAAGGAGGATGTTCTAAATTATAGTAGCTACACAGGTTGTTTTTCTAGGTAAAGCCATACTTGCTGAGGTTGGTCCGTAGATGAGTGATCATTGCTTACATACCGAGTTCCTTCTGTACAATATATATATATTTTTTTATTACCTTCTTTATTGCAATCTATCAATCTTGCAGATATTCAGCAATATGTGTACGATGCTATTTAATTAAAGGGCTTTCACGAAAGCCGTCCAGTGACTGCTCCGTTTTATCTTGTGCCTCTCAAAGAAGGTCTTGTGGAATCTTTCTTTTCAGTCTGCGAGCAACTGTTTGGGTGTTCATTAAATTGGTAACCAGTATATTTGGATGATTATTGATTCACTTCTTGTAAGCTTTTGTCCTTTCTGAGATTTCTTCTATAACACTTTTGACGCAGAGGTCGTGTTGGAGTCTGGTGTTTGAGACATACCATGGTGCGTTTGTTATTATTCTTAGTGTCTTTGACTGGAATCTCTGTATTATTTCTATATTTGAATTTGCTGCTGTTCCCCAGAGTTGTAGGCCATAGGTCCAAATGGGTTTAATTATGCACTTATAAAGCAATAGTTTGTTTTCAAGTGAGAGTCGTGATTTTTTATTTAGGAGCCAGTACATAGTGCGCAACTGTTGACCCATAGCTAATCGCTTTGTGAAAATATGCTTCTTCCATGTTAGACGTCTATCTAAGTATATTCCAAGATACTTGGCGTGATCTTCTTGCGGTAGAGGTGTGCCGTTGAGAGTGACGGGTGGACATGTCTTTTTCCTGTTTGTGAAAGTAACCTGGACAGATTTGGTTTCGTTGGCTTTGATTCGCCAGTCTTTAAGCCATTTGGAGTACAATATGAATTGTTTACTTTCATCAAACACCTATCCTCCTACCTTAGTTTAGTTTAACTGGGCTTTTGTCCGCACTTAGCCTCTTGATTGGGCCATTGTGCGTGCTGTTTAAAGAATACCTACTCCAACCAACATAGGTCGTCCCAGAATTTTAGCAGCCTTCCCAGACTGCTGCAGGCTTCTGGGAGAGTTAATGGGGATCGTAGAGTTTGTGCCCGGTGATCTGCCACGCTCCTGCACTCTAGGAATACGTGCCTTGGCGTTTCTTCCGCCTCCATGCATCCTCTGCACAGTGGGCTGTCTGTTACACCTATGTTATGTAGATGTTTGTTTAAGGAACAGTGTCCCGTTAAAATTCCTATGATTTTACGGATTTTGTCCCTTTTAAGTTTGATGAGATTGCGAGTAAACTTCATTGGTGCCGCCGGAACTGCATCTTTTGTTTGCCTGCATCCTTCACTGTTTCTCCATTCGGTGAGGTGTTTTTCTGTGGTTCTTAAACGCAGCCATGTTTTTATTTGGGCCTGAGGTATGGGCAATAGTGGTTCCGGTCTAAATACTGTATCGCCTGAGCCTCTCTTGGCCAGCTCATCTGCTGCGTCATTGCCCAGCGAGTTGCTGTGTCCTTTAATCCATTGCAGGGTTACACTGTTGTTGGTTGCAATGGATTGGAGTGCATTGTGGCATTCCAGTATTAGGACAGAGGTAATTGTGTTGTTTTTTAGGGCTTGAAGCACCAATGCACTGTCGGAGATGATCTTTATTTTAAAATCTCTGACGTCTCTGGCTGCAACTGCTTGTGCCGCTCTGGTGATACCGACACATTCGGCTTGGAAGATTGTGTTTAATTTATCTAGGGTATTTCATATAGAGATGTTGAGAGAAGAGAAATTTAAATCTAGCTTTTAGAATATAACATCATCATAACATCACGCCTGTAATCCCCTAAGGGTTAGGCAGAGGTGTACCTAATAGTACACCCACATTTCGCCAGTTATGTTTAAGTCCCATGTAATAGGGGGCGAGCCTATTGCCATCAAGTGGGCACAAATCGAGACTCCGTGGCCGTTACTGATAAATTTCTGATGGAAAAACCTAATAACACTTTGCCCGACCCGGGAATTGACCAGGGCCGCATGCTCAGCAGTCGCGCTTGCGACCACTAGACCAACGATGCAGTTGAGCTTTTAGAATGTGACTGATAAATACTCACCTAACCTAACCTTGGAGAGCCATTGTAGACAGGGCTAGGTCAGAGATTGCTTTATTTTTTATTTATTTAGGGACAATAAACAGCTACATTAAGTGTTGAAACATACACAAAAATATTTAAAAAATAACGATATTGCAGCCCACTACATTATCCGCAGTGTCACTAGATAGGCAAACACAATTATAATAATTACATCACATTAATAACAAAAACAATTTAAAAAGTAAGAAAAATAAATATTAAAAGCATCATGCAAATGAATTAGCAGTAGAGTAACAATAAACACTAAAAGACAAATAAATAATAAAATCTAGATTAGCTTACATTCCTAATAACATATCGGTTCATAATAAGTTTCATGACATTGGATTTAAATTTAGATTTTGACCACACAAAAATATCAATATCAACAAAATTACAATTATATAATTCAACCATTCGACGGACAGGGAAGCGTAAACCAGAATTAGTTCGACAGGAATAGACCGCGAATAGGAGGGTACCACTGTTTATAATGAACAACACCATACAAGGCTCAAGAAAATAGGTGGATCATTTAGATGCCAATGTATTCGCTTTTATAATAAACTACCAAGCCACATTCAAAATTTAAGTCTTAATAAATTCAAGTCTTTTATAAAACGTAAACTTTGCCAGAAAGGATTTTATACTGTTAAAGATTATATAGAGGACAAAAATGCTTGGGATTGAACTGCTCCAATTCGAAATTGAATTGACTTTATACCTATTTTATTTTCCTTTTCCTTTTACAATTTGACATTTTATGAATTTTCTTTATACACAATGACATTATTTACTTTTTCAAGTATGATATTATTTTTACTTTTGTTTGATGAATATTTTTTTTTGTTTTTCATTTAGTTTTGTGTATTTTGACATTTAATAACTTGACATGAATATTTAATATGATAAATATTTTATTACTTTTATATTGTAAATGTGAGGACCATGTGGGTCTTTCTGTAGTTTTAACGTTTGTCTGGCAGTTTGAGTACTATAAGCGACCCACCCAAATGTCCTTTCTTTGGTATTGTTCGTCGTGACGTTGAGCTCCTTAAGTTACAAGTCGAGCTCCACGATAAATGACAAATGCTTGCACTGACTGGACGGGTCCACTCAAATCTGTGTGGTGCTTTCATCAAAAGACCATCTCGGACACCAATCTGCATAGTCTTCATGTCTGTATAACAAGTTTATGTCTGGACCTTAAAAGAGACTATGACCTCTGAGTTTGTTTCGGATGTTTCTTCGCGGAGTAGTCAGGTACGAAACACCGGCCCCATCTAGTTTATAAAAAGTGACTTGTAAAAGTGTTTGTTAAAACCTATTTGCAAAATAAACATCATTTATCATTTATCATTAGTTAACGACTGAAAGCATTCTTGTTACATTATTTATAGTAATATCAACTTTGTGTTATGTTGCTGAAACAAACTGCAACTTTCCTAATGAATACCCAGCTAAGCTGTTGAGTCATGAAACAAGAGAAATAAATTACTTTAAGAATTCACTAGACTTTTTATAAATTTCTCTGCTGATGATAGAAATGTACTACAGGCTGGTGTTAACAAATCCAAGTCTAAGCGCGTATCATGCATAGAGTACTGTCTTGAAGAAGTGATGTAATTAACCCTATTTCTTATGAATATTTACAATATTTGTAAGGAATTTCATCTAAGTAACAAAGAAAAGATATCAAAGGAACTTTTATCTGTTATCAGCGACAATGTCAAAACAAGATGAATATTATTATCAAAATAGTGCTCAATTGCTCATGCAAGAGATAACTAGCAATGATAACATTTATGATTACGAAAATTTTGGCTAAACACTGTTGACTCACTTTTCTTTTGCTTTACCCACACCAAAATGCAATTCGCTTTGCTGCACAAACGAACAGCATTAGCTTGCGCTGACTTGTTTACATAATTATAATCCCCCTTCCTTCGTTCCTTTCGCCATTTTAAGTTTTTCCATCAGATATTTCTCAGTAATACCTCAGAGTTTGGAGGATGGCAACATACTCGGGCTCGGCTTGCCGATCCATAGTACTATGAGAGTGAGAGTTCAAGAGAGATGAGATCAGAGTTTGCGCATTGCAAATCGAAAACTAATCAGGAGGCCTATTACATGCAATGTAATGCCAATACAATGCAATCTTTTTGTACTCAGGATGCTGTTACTCAAAGCCTCTACTGGTGCCGGGCGGACGTGCGTTCGTCTGGCCGAAGATACAAACGGTCCAGCGTATTTCCCTGAACACCATGACTCTACAGGTCGAGTCACCAACTGTTTATACCAGCCAGGGTGTACCAATATCCGTGACGGGTATAGCACAGGTAACTACATTGCCAAATATTGTTTGTTACGGGAAAAAAAATGTCAAATATCAACCACTTCCTCGTTTGGTTTCTAATCGATTATCTTGTGGACGGGCCATCGTTTTCACTTCTTTATTCGTAAGTGTCAAAAAGCCCTTTAATTTACTTAGTACAGGGTAATTACAAAGGAGTTTTTGGGCCGGCTAATTGTAAATACGGACTTTATAATTATGTTGTACTTCTGCTACTTCTTTTGCTGTATGATATAAGCTGCATGACCCTTTACAAGTGTAAGCATCAAGAAGGATTTATAACAACCCGAATTTGGGAGAGTAATTAACGTGGTTGTAACACTTCTCTTACCATATAATTGAACGTAATTACAGGTCAAGATCCAAGGTCAAAACGCAGAGATGCTGCTCTCTGCGTGCGAGCAGTTTCTGGACAAAAGTGAAGCGGAGATACAACATATAGCCCTGGTGACCCTTGAAGGTCATCAGCGTGCTATTATGGGTTCTATGACGGTTGAAGAGATATACAAAGACAGAAAGATCTTCTCTAAGAAGGTTAGTTTTATGAAAATAATTTTATACTTGATCATCTATAAATATCGTTTAGAAGAAAATTTATATCAGGTTTAGACAACAATACGACCTCAAACTCTGGCAAGATGAGTTCTTAGGAGTATGTTTAAACTATCAAATCATCAAATAAAAAAAACCACCATAATCATTCTTCCTCCCTTATCCTAATTTTTAGAGGGGGGGGGAATCATGTCTTCTTCTTCTGTTTTTCTATTACTCGTCATCTCACCAGGCACCTCCTTTCTTGCCATATCATGCTTCAAGCAGTCTATCCATCGTGCCAATTAAATTATTGTAAGCAGGCTGGGCACGTATAACTAAGTTTATGTATTGTCATCTCCACCTTGACTTTACTGTTTTTTCTTAAATGTAATACAGCAATTTGTATACTTTTCAGGTGTTCGAGGTAGCTTCAAGTGATCTCATCAACATGGGCATAACAGTTGTTTCATACACACTAAAAGACGTCCGAGATGAAGAGGTATGTAACATTTACCTTGTTACAATTTTTCCTTAACTGCCTATTTAATTAATAACCATTTTGATGTTTATAGCTCTTGATAAGGAACCAGCTTCCTGTTTGACTAAATACAAAAGGATGATAACATGCTGGGTTTTTCCATTAATATTTTCACTTTCGGTCACTTTATCACTACTAGACAAAACACTTGACAATTAACTAATTCACAAAATCATTTAACACTGTAGCAAGTATGTTATACTTAATGAAGCATTTAGTAGAATATTTTTTCCTTTCGACATGGCTACAGGAAGCTAAGGTATGTGGATTTTGAAATGGCGTTGAATGTACACATCATTTTATGAATTTTGATAGATGCCACTTCAATGTAGGCCTTGTAAAGCGTGAATGAAACACAGAACGGGTGCGGGTCGGGCGCGTGTCAAGTCGTCGACATCACACAGATACGCTCGACCCACGTTCTATAGCGAACACTCTCTGTGTACATCCATATAAACACACCGCCCGTTCTCGTCTATTTATTGCTCTACCCCCGACACGACATGCGCCCAACCCGCACCCTCCCGCCCGTATATTTCACGCTTTAACGAAAATATTTAAAAGCAGACAATATTCATTAAACACCCATTTTTTTTGGGGTGGGAAATCGTCAGATAACCCCTCCCGCTCTTGGGCAGAGCGAAAGGGAGTGTCAGACTTCTACTGACTAAAAACCACCCATGTTCCTTCTTAGCCCTTTATGTCGAGACCGCGGTATCTCTTGCGAACAAACCACAGCCGCGACGGGTTCATTAAACACCCTTGGGTGTGTAATGTCATGATCGTGTGACGTTTGAGTTGCTTCTCTATAATATGTTGAGCAAGAGCGATTTCTTTGCGGCGCACATTTGTGGCAGCTTCACGCTATACTGGGCAATTAGCAGTGTTCGTTTTAATCAAAGCAGCTATTTTATGTGACTAGCTCTAATAAAAAAAAAACAAATTGAAAACTTAGGGCAAGCAAAATATTTTTTTTATTTCTTTGGAACTTGTCTTTCATGCACATTATTTTCATAAACACTTTACACATGCACATCGCTTTTGATAAAGTTA
Source organism: Diarsia brunnea (assembly GCA_949774965.1). NCBI lineage: Eukaryota > Metazoa > Arthropoda > Insecta > Lepidoptera > Noctuidae > Diarsia > Diarsia brunnea. Next base: position 17,322,596 of record OX458996.1, read on the forward strand.
ACTGATTTTACATAGATCTTTAGGTTAATTAGGAATGGGGTGAAGAGTTTCTCACCCTCAATAGAAAAGGGAGGATCCTCCGACCAGGGATTTGTGCCTGGCAGGCTTCTACCCCATAGTTTTTGTCGAGCTGTTGTATATTTTATCGTCGCGGATAACGTCTTGACCGATGTAAGATTAGCGTGGTGTCTTTATAGCTAGGATAGGTAGCTTTTAACTGAATTTGAGACATTCTTAGTCTCAATAGGTACTTCCGTCCCCTACGCAAGTATTTTTTATGGAGCGTTCATTTTATATTTTTTGATGAACTGGATCTTGGTTCTCTGACGACTTACGAAATTTTATTGCAAGCTATTCCAATTTGATTCCAAAGAGCAATGTCGTTGCAACATAACCACCAGAGAAGTTTTATGTCCACGATTAATTAATGCTTCCAAAAAAGGTTTTCTAATGAGTACTCGCAGTGTATATATGCATTATGCACCCCTACACTGCGGCACTTACATGCAGAACCTACTCGTAATTAGCCTGTGCTAATCCACCTTGTGAATAAAGATTGACGAGAAATCGAAACGAGATTTTTTATAAACTTTCACATAACTTCACAAGCTTTGAATTTGTATTTATTTTAATGAGATTTCATAATATCACGCCTGAATCTTCCTGAGGCGTTTGGCAGAGGTTTACCTATAGTACAGCCGCATTTCGATAATCTACATACACTGTGTTAAAAAACCCTGTCCTATCCGTGAGGGTATTATTAGGTACCGAGATAAGATTCTATATAAATAATCCTTTTTCGATAACAAGTAAAAATAATACCCCGATAAAAATGAAATAAAATGAGGAATTTACATTACAAGGGCACGGGCGGCATAAACAAACATTTGACGATTGATCATACTAACATCGAAGATGGTGCTGTCACATTGTCGAATCGCGGCTTCAAGTCCGTGAGACGTTTGCTCCATCATCCGTCGGTTCTTCAATAGACATTGGCAGCTCATTGCCACTTCAACTTACTTACTCTAAAAGCTAAGTCGGTAGCTCCAGTTACGCCACGGTAAACTCACCTTCCGTCTGACGTAGGTCCTCACCGGACACGGTTGTTTCGGGAGTTACCTGCACCGAATCAGGCGGGAGGAAACGCCCGGATGCTACCATTGTGAGGATCGGCCGTAAGACACGGTGGAGCACACCGTGGAGGTCTGCCCCGCCTTGGCGGAGGCCCGCCGTGTTCTCGTAGCGGCGATCGGCGGTGGCGACCTCTCCTCCTGGTGCAAGCCATGGTTCGGGGCGAGAGGGAAGGGGACGCCGTCTCCTCCTTCTGCGAAGCACTGATGCTGGCGTAGGAGGTGACGGAACGTGAGAGGGAAAGAACCTTTCGTCCCAGCTGCCGCGGGAGACGCTCCGGGCGTCGGGGGCCACGAGATGGCTTCCGGCCACCGTAGACGCGAGCCCGTGGACGGTGAGTAAAGGGCTAGCTCGCCGTCCGTCCGTCTTATGACGACGACAGGCCGTGTCGACGGCGCGTTCGTGTTCCACGCGCGCCTCAAAGAGATGTCAGCAACATGAAAGGGGAGACGCCCGTCGTGACTGCGGGTTGTTCGAAAGAGATACCGCGGCCTCGGCACAAGGGCTAAGAAGGAACATGGGTGGTTTTTAGTCAGTAGAAGTCTGACACTCTCTACCGCTCTGCCCAGAGCGGGAGGAGTCATTTGATGATTTTCCACAGCCAAAAAAAAAAGGCTAGCCACCGTTTTGTTAAATAATGAATCCATATTAATATTTTATTGCTTTGAAACTCGACTTGTTACGAATTATAATGTACACACGTGGAGACCATGGTGGAATAGGGTTTGGGATACTTTTTATCCCTGTGGTAAGTTCTTTTGGTATAATTTCCAACTATCGCGATATCGACTTCGCTGACATTTCTAGTAATCATAATCTAGTATTCTATAATCTTGCTTATTTTAGTATTATATTAATTTTGTTATTAATACCATTAGCCTTAGAGTGTTAAATTTGAGCATCAGCCTTTATAAAAAAAAAATATGCTGTAAAAGCTGTGGGTGTATTGCGTGCTTCTTGGCAGCTTACTCATTGTTTAAATATTGATACGATACATAATGGATCTTATTACTCTAATAGACAATGTTTCCTAGTAATTTAAAACATCACAATGCCCACCCATCTTCCCTCTTTATAATGTTATGTTGAGATGCAGATGTATTTCAAGATGATGATGAGATGCTGGTCGTCCTGCATATCAGCCTATATCGTTACCTCCACGGCTGGGACCCGCCGCGCCGGGTCTTTTCTCTGAGAGAGTGGGTTGTTCCAGCACGCGACCCAAGTGGCTTGGTAGATGTCACAAGTATCGAATTTTTGGTTGGACATGTCACCGGTTTTCTCACGATGTATCACTTTACCGTTTTGTGAGCAATGGTGTTATATAATACACAATGTTAAATTCCGCCTGGTTTGTTTCGAAGCCTTGTCCAAACAGAAAAGTATGGACAATATGGACATGGGTATTTTTCAGAATGAAAAGTGTGGTAATCGTTATCGTTGTAAGGACGTATGATGCGAAGAAATGAGGAAAATGTTGAGTATGAATGTAGGCTATAAAAGTAGAGAAAGGCCAAAGAAACGATGAATGGACTGTGTGAACGATGATATGGCAAAAAAGGAGGTGACTGCTGAGATGATAAGTAATGAAAAGTATGGAAGAAGAAGACATACTGCGCCAACCCCAAATAAATTGGGATAAGGGCAGGAGAATGATGATGTCCAAACAGCTGGAAAGTCGGTGCCGATACTACTGGGCTACTATTGTTCTAGCATTCTTGAACGCAAAATAACTTCTTGCGCTAGACACGAAAGTAATATGTTAGTCTCTAGAGTTTATCAGTTCACTTAGGGGATCTATCACTACATATTCTGTGTTTGTAATCTCACATATAGGGTTACCATGATTCGGCGTAGCTTCGGGAACGGCACTAACCGAATGAAAGCCGAGTATGTGTAGTTTGGGTCAGCTTTGTTATCTAATAACTGCTTCTGAATGGAATGTGGCGATCATATAATAATAAATATGTCTCATTTATCTGTCAATTGACATGTGTTTCATCGCTGGCAGTTAAAAACACACTTTTTTTTAAATTATAGTCCAAAGGGACAAACCTTGACCCCAAACAAAAATGTTGGAACCCCTAATGCGAAAAGTAACGTAGAAGTATGTAGTAGTATATTGGGTAGTGTTACAAGGAAGAAACAAAGTGTGACCAAAATATACATAAATATTACAAAACTAAAGTTCTGGCAACGCTGGCATGTTGATAGTACAAAACTGCAGACTCCATAACCATATTTAATTAAAAACATGTGCTTTTCTAATTATAAAACTGTAGACTTTCTGAAAATAAATCTAGCAGACGCATTGCCTCGAACCTTGCTTGCTCTTGCCTGTTGGTGTTGCGTACCTTTATTATCGTAATACAATGCTTGCAAAATATACAGTTGTATTCATTCAACTTATGAATACGTGAAGAGTAAACCAATCAATACAACCACACATGCATACCACACCAAACATTTAGCTTTTGTGTATTCAAGTCTTGAACAAGCGGAAAAGAGTCTTGAGACTAATCTTATGTTCATTGAAAAATATGCAACATACCTTCTCACATAGTTGCACTGGTATTGATTTAGATAAAAATAATTAAAAACAATTATTTCGTATCAAGATTAAGATTTGCATTGCCTTAATTACAAATTCATTAACATAAACACATTAAATGTGGACAAGAGTGAAATCACTCATCTATTTTCGTTATTTAGTTAATTTTAGGTTGATTGCTAAATCTTAAAAAAAAACGAAGTCCATATTAACACAAAAAGTGCCATAATATGGCTTTTGGAAGTCAGTGGCCAAAAAATGCAATGAAACAAGCTGCCGACTTCCTTCGAAAGGTAAACTTATTTTCCGATTATAAGTGTTTTTTTTTTTGTTTTAAAACGTTATCACGTCTTTAATGTGACTTCGCAACACGAAATTCAACAACATAATCTCAGACTCATGCCGTGCGGCGACAAATAGTCATTTAATACCTATGATGGAGTTCGTAATGACCTGCATCACATTTGCACGGGTACATACTACTGATGAATACCCATACTATGTCAAATCAACGAGATTTCTGTGCTATAATTATCTAAGTTAAATATGGCTGTAATAACGACACCCATATAACTTCCGCAATTAATTCTAAATGCTGGTGAAAACCAAATTAAACACGAAGTGTGTCATTTTTATAAAATAGAGATTTGATTGAGATAAAAAAAATGATACGATCTAATTGTGTAAAACAAATTGAGATAATATCGAAATTTTAATTGATACTTCAATTAACATTCCCAACGCCTACTTTATATTTCATCGATTCTTATCTTTTAAATGTTCATTATGCAAGTAGGTACACTGAGTTCGTCCAAATTCGTATCGTTAGTTTAATTCTTAATTGTATTCTCGTTTAAATAAGTTGATAATATGCGAAGAATGACTGTTTGACGTGTAAACGCGTAAAACTGGTTAAGATAATAAGGCCATGAATCTAAACTCAGGCATTTGATAAAAGGCGCACTACCCTAATATTATTCAGATAGGTAGTTTTCTCAGAATTTGCTGTACTGGCCAGGGGCGGAAAAGTTTCCAAAAACTTTTTGATTTTATTATTGCCAATCACCCTCCGGTATACATAGCTCTGGTTCTGAAACACATGCTTTTACTATATTTTGAAGCTTTTATCTTTTAAACTGCACGTCAGTTTGCAGACTTATCTCTAATATTAACAGTAAAAACGGGATATTTACCATGTTTACTATTTATTATTATGACTTATGAGTTCCCGATACTAATATTATTATTTTAAGCTTATCATAACTTAGGGTCATTTACGTTGGCCTTGTCTAATATTAGCTGTAAATAAAAGTAGCTGCCAAAGTTAATAATGGGCAAGGTAAGCGTGCCCCACCCTAGAACGCATAATTGCTTTACATCAGGCGAGTTGTGGCCAAAAGCAATCTTATTAAGTGGAAAAAAAAACATAAGTAACGAACAGTCGACTTTTTAATGTTAGCTTGTTGTTCTATCTAGATGTACTCAGTACTTAGGTACTAATAAATACTAACAAGTTACTGTCCCGTGACTGTGACAAAATGCCGTGTATAATAAATCTAGACTAATATTACAAAAAGATAACATTTGTTTGTATGTAGGATGTAAACTGCGACTACGGATTAAAGAAAAAATATTTCACTGGCAGAAAGGTCCATTATCCGTGAGTGCTTTAATAGGCAATAAATTATATTTATATCATGCATATTACCCGAGTATATTAGCGTCAATTGCCGAGCATATATGCACTAAAAAATACGCTAGTCAAACCGATCTAACGTGAACCAACCTTATTTTCTAATATTGATGTCAATCCTCATATCTCATATCACTAAGTTTTTTTTTCTATGTAGGAAAGCGGTTACCAAAGTTAGGTGTTAGCGTTTCCTATTGGTGGAAGATAACTTAATGCATTAGAAGCTTTCATCAATAAATGAACACTAATATAGCGTTAATTTGATTCATCCCCACTGCTCTTAAAACTGTGAAGGAAAACATGTAAGAAAACGGCATATTCCTCTACTACGATATCCCACCCCCCATGGGGCCCGTTTGCTGAATTATGGGGCCAGTCCGTTTCTCAGAGGAGTCCTGTGTGCCAGCATACTAAACGTTATAAGCTTGTTATGTTAGAGAGTCTGAAAACAATATCAATAAGAATTGCCAGAATGATTAGCATCTCAATTTATTCACATTAAAAAATATGAAAATAAAATAGTATAATAATCAGGGCCTGAATAAGAAAGTAAAAATCGAAATATGAATTACGCTGATAAATATAATCATCGTTAAGTTGTTAAACACCCCATTATTTTGAAAGAAATTAGTCGCTTGAACTTGCGATTTGTCAAGCTTAACAAGACCGTAAACCATTTATAATTAACCTATTTGATTGTACGCACGTGTTATGGTTGAATGTTTGAGTGTGTGAAAATGGGCTTATCTGAAAACATTCATTTGAACATGTGTGTTTTATATTCAGGGTTACCTGCAAGCTCTCGGAATGGCGCGTACTGCAGAGGTGAAACGAGATGCCCGTATTGGTGAGGCAGAAGCACAAGCCGAAGCCAAGATAAAGGAAGCGATGGCAGAGGAACAGCGAATGGCCGCCAGGTTCCTTAACGACACCGAAATTGCGAAAGCTCAGAGAGATTTCGAACTGAAAAAAGCTGCTTACGACGTTGAAGTGCAAACAAAGCAGGTACGACCACAGAAAAATTATTATCTTCATCATTGTGTCCTTATCCCAATTAATTTGAGGTCAGCGCAGCAAGTCTTCTTCTTCCATACTTCTCTATTACTCGTCACCTCATCAGACAATTCCTTTCTTGCTATGTCGTCTTTAAACAGTCCATCCATTGTTTCTTTCGTTTTTAGACAACACACACGTGCGCCTATAAGGATTTCGTTTTAAACTTCGTGCGTACGGACACGTAAAAATATCGATTAATTTAAAAATAATGTTTAGGCTGAAGCTGAAATGGCATACGAGCTACAAGCAGCGAAAACTCAGCAGCGCATCAAAGAAGAAGAAATGCAGATTACTGTTGTGGAGCGTACTCAAGAAATCGCCGTACAGAAATGGGAAGTGCAGCGTAAGGAAAAAGAACTAGATGCCACCGTACGCAAGTAAGCACAATTCCTTACATTTACTTAAACATTATGTCGTTCGGCTTTGGATCATTTAGTACCACAATGTTTCGGTTTCTTTCGTGGATGTATTACATACAGCAGCATTTGGTACATCAAACTAAATTCCACTGTTCTTTTTTGTTGCGAAATAATCACGTTATACGGTAGCCCTCGGTGTAACCAACTCAACACATTATGAGTCATTGATGTATTTCAAGTAAAGTTATAACAATTAAAACGTGTGATAAAGTTGGATTATCAAGACGGAAAAAAACGAACTGACGGGTAAAACCCGAGAGGCCACTTGGTCTCGCGGCTCATTCAAGGGTGTTCTACACCCTCGTATGACCCATTAGCTATCCACACTGTGCCCTTTTCTGTCCATCAAGGGCATGCGTCAAATCGCAGTCAACAGCGCACGTGAGGTATGCCTTTGACGCATGCACTATGACTGTTGAACGTGTCGCGCGCTGTCATTTACGTTTCTGTGCAACAAAGCGTTCAACAACGAGATGGAGGACGAGGAAAAATAAACACCATTGAAGTTTATTGAAGATTACAGAAGCTTTCCACAGCTTTGGGATCCAAATAATAAACTTAAAAATAATAAACACATATAACGTAAAGAGGAACGATAGTTTGCAAGTTATGACTAATAAACATAATATGAAAATTACTGGAGTTAAACAAATAAAAATCTAGTAGTTTTTCCACCAAATGTTCTCGTCGCACGACTCGACTAAATGTCTATATTGGCGTCAATTATTGAAAGCGATAAACGAAAGTTACATAGAAAGATGAAGATGAAAGGGCACTGTGTGGACGTGGTAGCTAATGCCCTTCGAGGGATTCGTAGTTATCTTGTCATACATACATAAACTCCCACCTTTTTCCCATGGGGGTAGGCAGAAATCACCGAATGCCACCTGTTACGATCCTTACTTACTCCTTTTTGCCTCGTCCGCCATACATCTACACAAATGCATACATAATACATTCATTGTATGTTGTTTTCTGATGGATGTGCATAAACGCACGTTATTGTTTAGGTTTAAGAGCCACTCATTTCCAGGCTTGTTTTCCGTTATCTTGTGACTTTTCCAATTAGCATTAGGTATGCATAATAATGTTGATTTCCAACCTACTTTTTGTAAGGACAAAGTTTTCCTCTTTATTCCTTTGTTCTGGTTTTTTTCAATGCAATATTTAAAGGAAAACTTAGGTGCAAATGTGTATCCTTCCTCAATTTACCTAATAGTAGGCAAGATTAATATGAGGTATGGTGCGTACTTACCTCTTGCAATACTGCGCAGTTGAGAACTAATATTTTACGTTTGATTGATTGACTAACAACGGGAAAAAGTCTGTATTAACTTTATTAGCATTTAAAGTTAGACTCGTTTTAATAGGAATCGAATTTTGCCATAATCATAATTTTTTTAACATAATCATAATTATGCCAAATGATAAATAGTGTTTGCGTCATTAGAAAACATGTCATCTTTTGGAAAAAATAAGTTTGTTTGTTTGATGGATAGCGCCACAAATAGAATTTCTTTATTAGGTATCTCTCGTCGCAAAATTTCACATAGGTATAATAAATATAAATGTAACAATAACATTTTAATAACATGTATAATATATGTTACTTTATGAGTGACTGGCGTTCATACTAAATCAATAATTGACATAATTTTTATGAGCTGTATAAACACGAATCTCCAATAGATTTTTGTATGACAGTTGCCACCTAAGATGTCACAAATTATTCAACTTTTTAATCGAAGCCATTAAAAAACTAATTTTACAGTTGCCTAAACACAAAACTAATCAGGTTTTCAGACCTAGAATCAGCTGTTGTTTACAGAAATGGTTTCTTGGAGATATTGATTCTTAACGAAGTTGAAACCCACTTGTTTTCCTTCTTTTTTGTTTTAGAACATATTTTTGAACATTTTATTTTTTTCACTAGTTGTTTTTCTTAAACAAAGGTTTTAGCATAGTAAAGTTATAAGTAACGTTTATTATAACTTCACTTTAAATACCTCTACGTTTCCATCAGCACTATACTTTGAGTGCGTTACACTTAGCCGTACCGTAAAACGTGAGTTTTCACCCAAAATAATAATTTTACTGAATGCTTCATTAATGACTTCGTGAAGCGTCCGTTTGCACTTTGTAGTTTACACCTTGTAGTTTCCACTTAACTGTAGAAAAACTCCAGAAGTTAACCATTGTGTAATACTTACTCACAGGCCTGCAGAAGCTGAAAAGTTCAAGCTAGAGAAGATAGCCCAAGCGGAGAAACTAAAAACTGTGCTGGAAGCCGAAGCACATGCTGAGGCCATCAAAATGCGCGGAGAGGCGAGTATTAACAATATTATCGACCATCATTTAATAGATTTATCTCTGACGTTGACAGGAGAGAGAGGGGAACTTGTGGCTAGATAATAACAGCCGCTGGGATCAATCTGCAGGTTAAGCCGTCCTTACTATGCTCTGAATGGATGGGTGACCATCCATCACATACCGAGTTTCTTCCGATCCTCGGAAAACACATTAAGTCGTTAGTCCTGGCTGTCATTAGTAGACAGTCGTAACAGGTAGTCAATGGCCCGAAAGTCTGACAACTAGTTGTACCAAGGGGTATCATATTACCCAGTACGAACTGGGTTGTGGAGGTCAGATAGCCAGTCGGCCCATGTAAAATACTGCATTCAACTGCATCCGGTTAGACTGGAAGCCGAGCCTAGCAGTTTTTTTTCCCCACACTAGGTATTCCTCCTGTATCGTGGGTACGTTTACAAACATTTTAACTCGGATCACATACACAAACACACCCAGACCCGATACAACTATCTGTAGGCCATACAAATATTTGTTCCGTGCAGGGATCGAACCCGCGACACGCAACGCAGCAGTCCAATCTCTCAGCCACTGCGCCAACCGTGCCGTCTGTATATATACAGTTGAGAAAAGGCTAGGCAGGTGATGATCACTGACGGTTGGAGCAGTTGTAAATACTTAACTTCTTTATCATAATGTTAATAATGGCACAACCAGCAATCACGAAAGGCGTAAACACACATATACACACAAACACAGTCACACGTACAGACACACTTCATTAAAAACCACACTCATTCATTATTATAGTCACACATACTTACAATTACAGAGCGGCTAATTACTTAACGAGCTTTTGTTAATTTTAATTTGTTTTCAATATATCTTTATTTTGATTTGTTTTAATTAGTTCCTTATTTTAATTATATATGTATATAGGGTGTAAAAGTATCCTTAACGCAAACTAAGGGCACTTGTTCTCCCCACCACTGCGATCATTTTTTTGTCCATACCTGGGAACCCCCTAGTTATGGAGATATTGGGGGTCAAAGTTCCAAATTTTTCACAGCTGTTTTTGTAAAGGCTAGTTTTTCACATTATAATTTTACTTAAATTACTTCTATGACCCGTTCACTATTGAAAGCATCCAATAGCATAATGTTTTAAGAGTAGTATTTTTGACCCCAAAAAAAAAATCGTTTCCCATCAAAAATTTTTGCGTAGAGGTACTTAGTTTGATGTATAGAATGCTTGGTTAACGGGTGTGTGATGGGTTGATTTACACCCTGTATAGTCTCAATATTGTTACCTATAAATTAAAGGAAGGAGCGAAACAACCCCAACAAGTATTCATTATTACTTGCTGGGGCTGTTTCATTCACATGTGTAAATTTTACCTTTGAGACACAATAAACTATTTAATTTTATTTTTTAGATAATATTTAAAGATTAAAACTCAGTAACGTACTGGAACAAATTGCGTAATTCTTTACTCTAGGAGTATTATTATTTGCACTATTAGAAGTATAAACACATCGACCAAAGAGATTTTAATGAATATAATTCTGTAGTTACCATAACTTATTTGATGTGACATAGTTATATTTGTACTGTAGGCGGAGGCGTTCGCTATCAAGGCAAAGGCGGTGGCTGATGCAGAACAGATGGCGAAGAAGGCAGAGGCTTGGAAGGAGTACGGATCGGCCGCGATGGTCGATATGATGCTCGAGACTTTACCTAAGGTAACTGCAATCGTTATGACAATGGTTTTTTAACAATATTGTCTGTTTTTTTTGGAGGGTGGTGTACCATCAAATGACTCCTCCCATTCTGGGCGGAACAGAAGGAAGTGTCAGACTTCTACTGACTAAGAACCATCCATGTTCCTTCTTCATAGCCCTTTGTGTCCGGGGCCGCGGTATCTCTTTCGACCAACTCGCAGCCCCGGCAAAACATATTGTCTTCATTTTTTTTTAATAGCTAGTTTAAAGTTGGTTCGTTGATTGTGGTTTAGGTTGCGGCGGAGGTAGCTGCTCCGTTGTCGCAAGTGAACAAGGTGACGATGGTGTCCTGCGGCGGAGGAGAGGTGGGCGCCGCCAAGCTGACCGGGGAAGTCCTCAGCATCGTGCAATGCATTCCTGAACTCGTCAAGGGAATCACAGGAGTCGACATCACCAAGGTTTGTTGCACACTGAATACTGCACGACTTAATACACGGTGATATATAACGTGTCTGAAAAGTCGTCCTGGAAGTCTGGGTTGTGAAGGTCAGACAGGCAGTCGCTCCATGTTAAATACTGGTATTAAGCTGCATCCGGTACGACTGGAAGCCGACCCAACATGGTTGAGAAAAGGTTAGGCAGATGATGCTACAACGTGTATCAAAATGGTGTTTATCCATAAAGATATTATATATTTTAGCGTGTGGTATGGAAGACCATCAAACTGACCAACTTGCTGCAACGGACCTAAATCGTATTCGCGAAATAATAATCAGCTTCTCATACAAAAGTCAATCAATACAATACCTACTCGACCCAAATGTTTTCGACAGCTGATTATTTTTGTCTAATGTGGAAAGCGGTTCAGTTTGGTCTGTTCCATACCCTTAAATATAAGCACACCTTTATGATGCAAGCTACAAAGCATGTCCAAAGACTTTCCGCCATTCACGTTCATTTCAATATTTCCACAAAATTATAGGTTTATTTTTCTGTTATTACGTCTTCTTTTTATGTTTTTGTCAAGTACCCTATTCTAGCCTGTAAGGGGCCTGGTGACCTATAACACTGGTTTGCCAGTCTCTCACAAAGTTGGAATACAGCTTACACACTTTTCTTGTACTAATTAATTTTAAGCCGACTTTATGAAGAGAGAATAAATGATCTATAATAATAATAATTTAAGAACATTTGACATCTACACGCTAAGAAGAAGAAGCCATGTTTACTGTAACACGCTTTATCATTGGCTTTATTTAACCCAGCCATTTTACCGTGCAAGTCTGTGTGGCACTTTTTATTGTTTCTAATCTTTATCAGTCAATAATCGTGAGAAAAGTATGACTGTTTCTGTTTTCTGTGTTCTGGGCGCTCACTGACACAATGTTTGATTTTATTTTGATTTAATTTATTTTTCGACTTTTTTTTGGTTTTTATTTTAATTGGATTTTAATTTAATTTATTGTTGTGTGCAAACTGATCTGATTTTTTTGATGTTATGTGTTATATTAATAATCTGAAATAAATGAATTAATAATTAATTAAAAAATTCACCCTCGTAGGGGTATTCTATATTTACTTATATACATATTTGGTATACCGGAAATAGACATGGGAGCAATCAAGACCAAAATCATGAGAGCCAAAAGCCGATTGCTATAAAATGTCTACCTCGTTTATTTAGGACAATACAGTTGACTACGTTTGTATGGGCTAAGTGCCGGTAGATATTCGTCTTGCAACTGTTAACGAAGGATATCAAGCTGAAAATAATAATATAATTCCACCGTCCGGGCGAATCAATCCGTCACATTATCTCTGGGTGTTCTCGTCTGGCTAACGGAGAGCACTTGCATAGACAGAACCTTGTAGCCAGGATTATCCATCAGCAGCTTGCTCTAAAATCAACATTGTGGAATCGGAAGTGCCGTACTACAAGTATGTGCCCGACCCAGTTCTCGAAAATAGCCATATCACACTGTGCTGAAATCAATCCATCATCACTGACAGGACTGTTATAGCTAATAAGCCTGATATAGTGGTGGTGGATCGATTAGAGTGGCGCGCAATGAATGTTGACACAACGTTCCCGCATAACGAGAACCTCGTGAAAGCCGAGAAAGATAAGCAAATCAAGTATCTTGACTTGGCTCGCGAGGTTGTCGACATGTGGGATGTGGACTCGGCGATCATTGTGCCGATAGTCGTTGCAGCCAATGGCTTAATTGCCAATAGCCTCGACCAACACCTGAGGAGGCTCTCGTTAGACAGCTGTATCAAGGGATTGTTATGGAGAGCGGTACTCTTAAACACGGCTCGTATTGTTAGGAGGTTCTTTTCTCTGGAGCCCTGACCGCCGGTAGCTTGGACCCTGTTTCCGATACCGGTGTAAGGAACATTTAAAAATGTACAAAATTTGTTATAAAGTAATTAACCCTTCGAGGATGTGGAGGGGTCATTCTGACCCTGTCAATTTTTAATCGTGTGTAGTTTTTTATTCTGCGATCGAAGAGTTTTGAACGTCACAATAGCTATTGCTAAGGGACCGGCGCGCGCGCCCCGCACCCCTGTTCAGTTGGCCGCCGCCTGCGACGGGAGCAACACGTGCGTGCAGTCAAATAGGGTAAATATGACCCCGCGACAACCGCGATGTAACATTTTTATGTAAGGTTTCAATTATATTTTTTACTTAATATTATTGTAATTTTAAGTTTTTTCGTACACAATGAATAGCCAGGAGCTTGAGGATGAACGCGTCGCGAGAATACGTCTTGTTTTAATGCAGTCTGACAGTGAAGATGACTTGTTATCTATTCTGCCAGGGTTGTGCTGCAGTCACAGACAATAATGATTTGTAATTCATAATTTGATGATAAGACTGTAAGTGCAACTAATTGACCTCTACGTATGTACCAAATTAAAAGTTAATCATCTAAGAAGTTAGTTATTTTTTGTTGTTTTTAGTGTAAGTTTAGAAAGTTTATGCAAAAGTTGATTATTTTGTAGTACTTTGTTAAAAGTTATTTAATTATATTATTTTGTACTCTTATCTGCGTTTTATTTCGATAAAACCGTAAAAGTAACATGTAATATAAATAATATTGATTAATATTTGGTACATTAATATAAATTTAGGTATTCTAAACCCAATTATATACAGGGTCAATAAGACCCTCCACAACCTCCACGTTACTATTTTCACCACATCCTCGCCGGGTTAAGGAAATAATATAAATAATAAACCATTTACCATTTAAAAGATATATATATTCTACTTATAAAATTATCATATATGCTAGTCTGATGTAGGTTTTATTGACATTTAATTAGGCACTTAAATCTGTGTTATTATATCTATGGATATACTCAAAACGATTAACTGCCACTTCAGATATCGCTGCTAACACTGATCCATGAATTTGCCACCTACTACACCATACATATTTTTTTGCAAACAAGCTACTTCTTTTACAAATAATAAACGAATTCGAATCTTTGCGCAACTAATTTCATGTGTACTGTAATTCAATTATTTCACAAATATACATATTTTAATCAATAGTTTTTGAAATTCGATACATTGTTGGTTACAACCGCAAAAAACTTGTATTATTTATACATGTGTACATAACAATATTAAACACTACACTGTACGTAGTTCGACTTGACGAATTCCTATCGCAAAAATAAAATAATTAAAGAGCTGAACCACGATAATGGCATTTCAGTGACAATTACTAAAATGTGAACAGTACTGCCACAGGATGGATGAGCATTCAGTTTTTATCAAGTCTTGTCATTAGAGTAGTTTAATAAACAAGTTTTTTACAGTTCGTTTTTGTTGGTCGCAAATTGGCTAGTAAACGACGAAGGCGAATAAGTACCTGAAACAAATATAATCACAAGGTTATTTTTTTGTAATAAGTTATAGACTTGTTAATGTTCAGACATCTGTTTATACAAAATATTAATAAACCCTGTCCGATCTCATCATCTGCTTAGCCTTTTCCTCGTTTTGGGGTCGGCTTCCAGACTAGATTCTATTCCGATCGCTTCACGGGTGAGTGACGTCATAAACAAACAATTGACGATCATACCTGCGCCGAAGATGGCGTGGTCACGTAATTTATATTTGTTGTTACATCTGATTTTATGTGGTTATGTCATAGGTATACCTATATGTATGTCCCCCCCTTCACATCGGACAGGGTTTTTATAACATAGGTTTTATTGTATATTTATCTGTTCGCTGATTATTAAATTATTTTTTTTCTAATCATAACTTCACCTTCATCAGTAATGTTTAATAGCATCTGAAAATCGTGGTATTAAACTCGAGTATGCGGTGTAACTATGATTTAAATAGTAATCTATAATGGTGACTAAGAATTATCGAAAATAAAAGTAACCTTACGAACAAGTACAGACGAAATACCACTTTTTTAATAACAAAACCTAACTTTGAAAATTGTTTGGATCCAATGAATACGTCCCGTTCTTCCGCTTTGCTAATTGCAGATTAAAGTAATTGTGTATAAATACGCTACTGATTACTGCGCTAAGGTCATATTTGAAAACGAACTTGCTTATCAATGACCTATGACATTTTCTAGAATCCAGTTATATAATGGTCAGTCAGATATTTAAATATTCAAGATCTTGGAACAAACCGCGAAAAATATTTTTTCTTAGCTGTAGATATTTATTAATATAATAAAACCGAGACGAATACTGCCGTTGAGGTGTAAACGATGGATTGTCACGGTGGTTTTACCCTAATATAAACTCAAGGAATAATCATAAATATGCACAAAGTCAAATAAAGAAATAAAGGGAATACTAAAGGCAAAACCAAATATCTAGGGAAACCTTTGATACATTCATTCGATCGTAGTAGAAAAAAAAACCCTTTAATAACTTTATTAAACTAGAATAGAAAATTTTCACTCTGACCGCTAAGTAGACCAAGATAACTATACACCGTTACAAATTAAATAGGGTCTTTATAGTATGTACTTGTGTCTATTATATTAATGATTGTTTACATTAAGCGTGATTCAATGTATTGTAAAATTGTGAATCGCTAATCGAGATTTGCGTTCTTGTTTCCCGTCGCCATTATTATCTGTTTATTTATCCTCCCAGCATTTTAACTCTGACTAGTTTATTTTACGTAGTTGGTGGTAACAGTTAGCTTGTTATTTATTTATCGCTAACATAATAACATGATGATAACTAGGCGCGCATACCTAAACAAGAATTTTAATGATTCTCTAACACAATATGGC
Organism: Diarsia brunnea; assembly: GCA_949774965.1. Taxonomy (NCBI): domain Eukaryota; kingdom Metazoa; phylum Arthropoda; class Insecta; order Lepidoptera; family Noctuidae; genus Diarsia; species Diarsia brunnea. The sequence goes on from OX458996.1 coordinate 17,338,765, forward strand.
CTTAACATAATCGTCAGATAGATTACCAAAAAATATTGAACACGTATTTTTCTTTTTTCACGTAAATAAACTATGAAGACGATACAGTGCTTTGAAAACTCGTGTGACGTCATATTCTAAGACATTAGTATGACATTTTTTACCGGTGAGTGACGTCATAAACCCCCACTAAAATCTTTGACGCGTTTTATCTTAGTCAATGTTTATTGATTTGATAAAACAAAAAATACGTATCCAATATTTTTCGATAATCTAACAGACGGGCTAATTAGAATCATATTTTTTTTATTCAGGAGACATCCCTATTGGTGGCTCGTATCACGTGAAGGGGTCTTATCTTAATCGCATTTAGAAAATATCGATCCGATTACGTACAATCATTTAAATGGTTTTCCTACACATGTCTTGATTGTTCACCTCATCTATTTTGTTTACAAATAACTGTTGATTGTTATGGATAAGTCTAGTCTAGTGACATGATAGGGTACACTTTTCTGGTATGTAACGCTTTGCTTGACTAAAATGTGACGTTGTGAATGTGGTGCACACGCAGGCTGCACTGGAGCCGCCCTCGTTACCGACACCCACCGCTCGCGGAGACTCTGCGAGAAAGCAGCGATAACTGCGCCAAGTAGGTTATACTAGACGTCTACCTAATGCTCATGAAGGTGAGGGCACCCTTGTTATTGCAGCATCCAGCAGAGTAATCATGAGTTTACGACGCTTTTGCTTTATCTTACTGTAGATAGTAATGTTGTATGTTGCGTTTTTTGTTTGCCTGGTTGCGGCGTTGCACGGTGCCCAATAGGTAGGTAATTAATTTTCTAAAATATGTTAATATTTAATCTAGTTAAGTTAATTATTTATAGTTTTATTGATAAGCAGCATTATACCTAAGTACTTGTTTAACTGACGTATGAGTAGTATGTCATTCAATTATTGTTCGTGCATAACAGTAGTCTTATTACAATTCGCAGTAGTTATTATGTAATTTAGCAACCCATGAATTGGTATATGTAGAATTGTGGTCTCTACTTCGGTTATTTCGTAGCAGATTTATTTTGCTTGTATTTTCAGTATTATGTTCGTTGAAGATAATAGACAAGAGCCGTGCGATATTTGAAAAAAAAGTAGTTAATTTCATAGACGATTTTCCGTATCGCTTCGATATTAACTTAGATTAAGTATAGGACCATGAAAAAATTTACCTACTTTTATTTCAATGTCTGTTTGTTTTGTGTGTATATAATGTAAAAATTTCGTTGAGATAATAAGCCACAGATAGCCGGCATTTAAAGTTTTATATTGTTTTTTTTTTAATTATTCTTATTTATCTGTTAGTTTCCTTAAAATCAAATTGGAATTTTTACAACGTAAAGTTGACCATTTACAAAGTACTATTATTATACAGGGTGCAAAGGACACCGACGCACAAACGGTTAACGTATATTCGGTACATCATTCTGAAACCAAAAATCATTCCCACAATCATAATTCTGGAAAAAAATCTGCGTACTAGAATAGTAATCGGGAGTGATGTACCTACTGAATACATGGTAACCATTTGTACGTCGGTGCCCCTTCTACCTGTAAAAGCCATAATAAATTGTCAAAATCACATATGTAGTAGTATTTATTTACTTCTAAGTTATTAGGTTATATTAGGTCGTCATTAATTTTTTTAACATCATTATATTTCGGTCTCTCAATAAAACACAAAACCGAAAAAAAACAATATTGTTGTAAAAATATTTCGCTTGTACTGATAAACGGTGATTAATTATGTTTGCTATACTTTTTTTTGCTATAGCATGACGACATTGTTTAAGAAATCGATATTTTCTTTTCAGCAATACAACGAATCAATCTTTCAGAAAATTTAAAATTGAAGCAACAATACTAACGGTTTCTTTTTTTTCCAGGGTGTTCGCGCACTTTAAAAGCTGCTTACTACATATACCTATCTACCTACCTGCGTTTTTTTGGTTATAAAATGTATTTACGTAATATAATGATATAGATATGATATGTAATAATTATTTGTTCGACCTTAGTGCCACTTTTGGAATGTTGAAAGATACCAAAGCAATATTAATAAATTCGTGTATAAGTTTTTACTAATTCGTTATAATATATAACTAAGAAAAAGAGAGCAATGTTAGTACCATCAGTGTTCGAATTACGCACAAGCCTACTCCATACAGTTTATTGAAGAATTTCATCTTTGCCACATGATTGACAAAACGTTACAACTATTGTATCTGTACTACCATAAAACAATGCATAATAATGTCAGTTTGTAATTCTTGAATGTACTTAACACGATTCTATAGTAGAAAAGTAAATGTCTCCAATTCACCGGCTTTGAGTGGAGCCCGGAGCCCAACTTATTAAACATAGATTTTAATTAATTTGATTTGGTTCCTCTCCCTTATCCGAGCCTGATGAATGTTATGATGGCATAAAATTACACTTCTTATTTTTGCAGGCGGTTGTAACGCTTTTGGCAATTATTATCTGAGGCAATAATAGCCAAGCTTCAAGGAGGTTGGTTTAAAATTTCAGAAGTAGACTAAGGGAGCTGTCAATTTGGGAATCGGTATACCTATAGCAATCATAATGCCATTTCGCTCTAACTCATATATCAAACAGCAATTTAGCTTTTTCCAAATTATTAAGTAGCTAACTGCATTCAATTTGCCCGCACCCTTACTGAGGTCCAACGTTCCTTCATTTGACACCCCACACAATTATTGTGCAATCAACTGCTGTATGGATAAGGTGGGTATAATATAGTATAGAAATTAATGTTTATAAAACTTCTATCAGTACGAATATGTGGCTTTATCGCCATTCGATCAAATTATATTAGTTAAAAAAAAGCTCTTTGTATCTGTGTACCTGTACACCTAAGTACACATTAACAGACTTGGATGTATCTGCTAGTAAAACTTCAAGGACTTGTTTTCTATTTGTTTGAACAAGTGGCATTAGTCGGGCATTCCCGTTAAGAAATTATTATCTTTGCAAACATGTCACAAGAATACAGATGGGCTAAATTATAAGGAATGGTTAGTGCAATCGTATTAGGAATGGCCAATCCGCAAAAAGCAAGTGGTCGACGCGTACCTTGGGAATACATGTTACACGGCGTTAGATTTTTGACATATTTTTATTGCTAATATAATATAAAATCTGTGTCCAAGTTAGGTACATGGCAAAATAACTCGTCAGAATTTTAAATTATTTTTGTTATTTTATTAGGGCAAAAAAGACAAAATTCAAAAGTGCACATAAATAAACTCAATTTATGACCAAAAAGCCTACTTATTCTCAAGGTAGAAAATAACAAATGACTGTTATATACAAAAATGATACCTATATTTTTTTAATTAGCTAAACTGTCGTTAGGGTATATGAAAATATTTGGTGTTCAAAAAGTGCAGTTTAGAAATTCTAATAGTTATTGTAATTAACAAGTTCGTAGACATTATTGATGTCGTTTTCTAAAAAGTTTACTGCCTACATAGGTAGTTTTCCACTTATTTGTATGAAAGTAAATATTTATAATCAATTTTTGGTGTCCGTTTCGGTAATACTAGTAAATTTTTTCATGTCCATAATATTTAAATTGTTATTATTGCGTGTACATACTGTTTGATCTATTATTTAGTTTCTACCTTGTAACCTTCTATATATTTAGAGCTATGATAAGATTATAGTTCTTTCGTGTTTAAATCATTATTAAATTGATACTGGAAAACTTGCGTTTGGTTCTGATAGCTTCAAGTTTTATATCACTTAGCATGTGATTGACATTCAACCCAGTTTTGAAACACCATGTATTTGTATGTATTTGCCTTCCCGTTGTGGCATGTATGTGTGTATGTATGTATTAAGGCAATGCTGAATCTCTTTCTCTTACTGCTTAAGGTTGCAGTATTTTCTATTTCATTTTCAATTTGACGCTAGCATCACATTTTTTCCCATGTCAGCTCGCTAGTGATATCCATACAGCTCTTACCTTTATTAACATCATCTCTTATGTAACTGGCTTACATATTTCATATTAAGAATGGTTTTAAGTAATTTGAATTATTTTACCTCAACTGTATTGGCTGTTTGTGCCATACTAGATTATTTTAAGGTTAATTTTATTACAAGTTTTATTTAGATTTAGGAGGAATGGTAAGAGAGAAACATTATCTTATAAAAACGCATTTATAATATGTTTTGTATGTAGTTAATTATTGTGAGCACAAATAATTATTTTTGTACGAAACTTTTCGTCACTGCCGTGAATTATTTTCGGGCGTAATTTTAGGTAAAAAACTAATTTTCCGTCACAGCTAAGCACTTAAGGAATTATGAGTTTTGTTGCATAATTCGATCGCTAGACTGTGTGAACTGTAGTTCGAATAAAATTAAGTATTTAGCATTCTCACCTGACTTTATGCTAACGTCAAGTCACTGCTTTCTTATAACATGTTGTGCTGCTGATTGTGTAACGCAATTCTATGGATTTTTATATCATCGGAAAGTTGATGCTGTATTAGGTCTTTGTTATATAAATAACATTGCATACATTTACATAACTGTAAATTATGGTTTAACTAGCTAAATGTAAAGTTTGTCTAAATTGATGCACTGAGAGTGGCACAATTAATAAATTACTTTTGTGTGGATCACATTTTTAACATGTATGTACGTGTATTGACGTGGTTTTTATTATATATTCATTAAAAACTGTATACAAAATCGCTTTTTATTTATAATCCTAAGTAGTCGCGCAGTTACTCACTATATTCTGCCTGACCTACTTACGTGTAATGCAAAACGTGTTCCTTCATCTGTCAACTGAGTATTTATTATCACCATTGTATTCCAATCAAGTCGATTTGCTGCAAGCATCACGCCACGTGACGTTTCGATTAAGCAGTTAAATTGAAATGTTTCTTTTTTTAATGCAGATTAAAGGTATTTTAAGTAGGTACCCTTTTTTTTGGGGGGGTGGGAAATGATCAAATAACCCCTCCCGCTCTGGACAGAGTTGCCATGTTCCTTTATGGCTATAAAGGAACATGGGTGGTTTTTAGCCAGTAGAAGTCTGGCACTCCCTTTCGCTCTGTGTCGAGGCCGCGGTATCTCTTTCGAACCACAGGATTTACCTCTGGTTCTCGCTAATGAGTTCCCTAACAGTCAAGATGACAGCTTTGGAAATATTTCTGTATACCTAATAATGGAATTTCGTCATTTTTGTCGATTAGAAATCCCATCGGGCCCAATGCTTGTCATTATCATATATTAGAAAGTAAGTGCGCGTGCAAATTATCAACTTAACTATCAGAATGTGTACTCTCAGTTCGAGTTACGTTTGAAGGGACATATTCGTCAAAGAACTCCATTTCTAGATGCTGTCATGACATTCTATAGGTATGGTCTTGATAAGCATTATATTAGTGTCTTTATTGTGCATGTGCAGACCTTTCATTTATGAATAACATCATGCCTGTAATTCCCGAAGGGTTAGGCAGAGGTGTACCCAATTTAGTACACCCACATTTCGCCAGTTAAGTTTAAGTCCCAGGTAATAGGGGGTGAGTTTATTGGTTTCAACTGGGCAGAAATCCAGACTCCGTGGCTGCTACTGAGAAATTCGTAATAGAAAAACTCAATAACACTGCCCAACCTGGGAATCAAAGCCAGGCTCTTCATACATTGCAAGTTAGATGGCATGATTTTTAATCATGTTGTTCCCACTAGTATAGTACTCGTGGGATTTAAACGGTCCCTCCTCCCAGAGGTTCATTCTAGGAGAATAAGTGCTTCAGGAGCTCGTGGCTTAATAAGAACTGCCACTCGGGTCGATCTTTAGGTAAAGCTGCGCTTGCCTAGGTCGGTCTGTGGATGGGTGACCGCCCGACATACCGAGTTTCCTCCGTGCCTCGGAAAGCACGTTAAGCTGTTGGTCCCGGCTGCCATATCATAGCTATATTATAGCTTTGGCAGTCGTTACAGGTAGTCAGTGACCTGAAATTCTGACATCCAGTCTCACCAAAGAGTATCGTATTACCTAGTATTAACTGGGTTGTGGAGGTCAGATAGGCAGTCGCTCCATGTAAAATACTGGTACTCAGCTGCATCCGGTTAGACTTGAAGCCGACCCCAACATAGTTGGGAAAAGGCTAGGCAGATGATGAAGTGCTTCAGTACAACATTAATACCAAAAACTCGCCAAGACCAATTATACGATCCCAAACTCGATGGGGTTATGTCGTTTTATAGCGGAGTTCCTATCGCCACCTTCCTGCTCCATCATCGGACTCTGTATACAATCTACAGACCAAATACTCGTTAAGACGAATCATACGAGCCTAAACTAGATGGGGTTATGTCGTTTTATACCGGAGTTCCTATGGCCACCTTCCTGCTTCATCATCAGACCCTGTGTACCATCTAAAGACCAAGTACTCGTCAAGACGAATCATACGATCCCAATCTCGATGGGGTTATGTCGTTTTATAGCGGAGTTCCTATCGCCACCTTCCTGCTCCATCATCGGACTCTGTATACAATCTAAACACCAAATACTCGTCAAGACGAATCATACGAGCCTAAACTAGATGGGGTTATGTCGTTTTATACCGGAGTTCCTATGGCCACCTTCCTGCTCCATCATCAGACCCTGGGTCTAGAGATAAAGTGCTCGTCAAGACGAATCAAACAAGGCGGCAAGGTGTCCCCGGCAGCAGCGGACGTGGAGAAGATCCTCAGCTCAGTTGGTATTGAGGCTGATGGAGAGAAACTAAAGAAAGTCATCTCCGAACTCAATGGCAAGAGCGTTGAGGAGCTGATTGAGCAGGGCCGCGAGAAGCTGTCGTCCATGCCAGCTGGAGGCCCCGCCCCGGCCGCCGCCGGTGGAGCTGCGCCCGCTGCTGCCGCCGCTGAAGAGAAGAAAGAAGAGAAGGAGACCAAGAAGGAAGACACCGAGTCTGAGGATGAGGACATGGGCTTCGGTCTGTTTGACTAAATGCACTCCGCAGTTTGCGCGGCGCTGGTCGTTATTCCATTTTCTATGGTGTAAGCGTAAAATGTCAGCATTTATGTTTCTATGAAATATATTGCTAATAAACGTTAAACAAACCCAAACTCGGTGGGGTCATGTCGTTTTATAACGAAGTTCCTATGGCCACCTTCGAGCTCTATCATGAGGTCAGCTCCATCTCACCATAATATTACATTGTTTCGTGACATCTATATGTGTGCAAACTTTCAACTGAATCGGTTGAAGATATCTGCTTCAAAATTGAGGTGCAAGAATCCGCCCGAACATACATACAAACATACATTGCAAGTTAAATAAAAGCTTTTATAAAATTGACCCTAGGTTCAAGAAAACAAAATTGAAGTGTCACTTTGTAATTAGCTCTTTTTAACCGACTTCTGAAAAGGAGGAGGTTATCAATTCGTCTGTATGTTTTTAGGGTTCCGTAGTCAACTAGGAACCCTTATAGTTTCGCCATGTCTGTCTGTCTGTCCGTCCTCGCTTAATCTCTGTGACCGTTAGCACTAGAAAGCTGAAATTTGGGACCAATATGTGTATCAATCACGCCGACAAAGTGCTAAAATAAAAATTGGAAAAAAATGTTTTATTAGGGTAGCCCCCCTATATGTAAAGTGGGAAGTGTTTTTTTTTTTAATTTTAACCCTAATGTGTGATATATTGTTGGAAAGGTATTTAAAAATGAATAGGGGTTTACTAAAATCATTTTTTGATAATGTCAATAATTTCGGAAATAATCGCTCCAAAAGTAAAAAACAAAGCGTCCCCCCCCCTCTAACTTTTGAACCATAAGTTTAGAAAATACGAAAAAAATCTGAAAAGTAGAACTTTATAAGGACTTTCTAGGAAAATTATTTTGAACTTGGATGGAAACTGCAGTTAACCAATATAATTTGGTCCCTGAATCGTATGAGCGCCTATACAATCCAGAGGTCAAGTTTCATTTGCCCGTATTTTTTTTTTAACTTCGTTTACATAATATTTTATTATCTACGGAACCCTACACTGAGCGTGGCCCGACACGCTCTTGGCCGGTTTTTTTTTTCTTTTTTTGTATGTTTGTTATCACATATCTCCGCCGTTAATCAACCGATTTTCAAAATTCTTTTTGTGTTCGAAAAGGTATACTTCCGAGGTGGTCCCATTGTCACCAAATCAGGATCTGATGATGAAAAATCGAGAAATCCAGATCCAGAGAAATCGAGGGCTTCTGTTTCGTGCTTTTTCTAAAGGTTTTTTAAGTATTTGCATCTAGCAGTCATCACTTCACGTTGATGAGTTGATGATGGAAGGTATAACTCCTCAACGGTTAGGAGTTGGAGCATAATTCTTTAGGAAAATATTAAGGGGACGTATATAAAGTTTTCGATATTGGGAATCGCGTTACGGAACTCATATGGAGTTGGGCAGGACACCTAGCAAGGCGCAGTGATGACAGGTGGACTAGGGCTGTCACCGAATGGCGTCCAAGAACTGGCAAAAGAAGTGTGGGTCGTCCGGCGGCAAGATGGGCAGACGACATAGTTGCCATCGGGGGCAAAACCTGGATGAGGATTGCACAGGACCGTGGAGATTGGCACAAGAAAAGAGAGGCCTATACCCAGCAGTGGGTGAGTTTAGGCTGTGGATGATGATGATGATGATGATATAAAGTTGTATTCTTTCAGGTTATCTAGGTGAGCTGATTATGGAAGGTACTACTCCTAAACGGTTAGGAGTTGAAAGCAATAATAAAGGAATCTTGAAGGTTAAGGATTAGGGTTCTTGGTTGAATGATAAATGTATAAATATTTGTATAGGATATTACAACTAAAAATTGTAAAATAAAAAAACTTTTTTACAAAAAAAACCGACTTCAAAAACACAAAAAAGTGAAAAATAAACTTCACAAGAAAAAGCAGCTTCTGAAGTCGGTGGCAAAAAAAAACGAAATCAAACAAACAAAATGTCACCGACTTCAGAAGCTGCTTTTTCTTGTAAAGTACTTTTTTCACTTTTGTGTGTTTTTCGTTTTTGTGGTTTTCGTTTTTGTGTTTTTCGCTTTTTTGTGTTTTTGAAGTCGGTTTTTTTTACTGAATGCATATGACAGTTACGGGTACCAATACAAATTACTAAAACCATTTTTTGAATTTTTGTCTGTCTGTTTTTTCCGGTTAATCTCAATCGAAGATTCCAGAGCATCATGCCTATTGGCGACCCATAATGCGACTATTGTACCTTCCTATAGTACGTTGTTGATGCATGCCGGATGAGAGGAGGATATAATCCGGTCAATCTTTGTGTTGTGTTGTTAAGTAATTTGGCACAGGCCTACACACCCAACATGTTCAATTGAAAGCAAGTTGAAGCAATCATTGTACATACATTTTCAAGTGAATAGATTCTAGAACTTCTGTTTCTTGAAAATGTCCCATCGCTCTTTTTACTTATTAAATTAATTATATTTTTTACCGACTTCCCAAAAAGGAGGAGGTTTTCAATTCGTCTGTATGTTTTTTTTATGTTTGTTATCGCATATCTCCGTCATTAATGAAACGATTTTCAAAATTATTTTTGTGTTCGAAAAGGTATACTCTTGAGGTGGTCCCATTGTCACCAAATCAGGATCTGATGATGGGATCCCAGGGACATCGAGGGCAACCCTCAAATTTTATAGGCACATATGATGTTTTTCATATATTTTCTAAAGCTGTTTAAGTATTTGCGTCTGACCATCGTAATATCATGTGAATTCGCTCATGATGATAGAAGGTTCAACTCCTCAACGGTTAGGAGTTGAAAAAAAATTATTTCTTATTTATACTCACTCATGGAGCGATAATTGTATTCTTTCAGGGTATCAGGTTGACCCGAGGAGGTCCCATTGTTACCTAGTCAGGATCGGATGATGGGATCCCAGGAAAATCAAGGGCAACCCTCAAACTTTATAGACACTTATGACGTTTTCCATATATTTTCTAAACCCGTTCAAGTATTTGCGTGTGGTCTTCATAATATAATGTGGATTCACTGATGATGATGGAAGGTACAACTCTTCAACGGTTAGGAGTTGATAGAAAATTCTCTCAAAACTATACGTATGTACTTATGAAGTAATAGTTGTATTCTTTCAGGGTATTAGGTTGCTCTGATGATAGAAGGTAAATCTCATTAACCGACTTTAAAAAAGGAGGTTCTCAATCTTTTTTTATGTATGTTCACCGATTACTCGGAGACGCCTGAACCGATATAGAAACTTCTTCTTTTTGTTGAAAAGGAGATATCCCAGGGGTGGTACCATGATAAGAAAATCAGGATCTGATGATGGCATCCCAGAGAAATCGAGGGCAACCCTCAAATTGTATAGGCACGTATTACGTGTTTCGTGCTTTTTCTAAAGTTTTTTAAGTATTTGCATCTAGCAGTCATCACTTCATGTTGATGAGTTTATGATAGAAGGTATAACTCCTCAACGGTTAGGAGTTGGAGCATAATTCTTTAGTAAAATATTATGGGGACGTATTTATGGTTGTATTCTTTTAGGTTATTTAGGTGAGCTAATTATGGAAGCTACTACTCCTAAACGGTTAGGAGTTGAATGCAATAATAAGGGAATCTTGAAGGTTAAGGGTTAGGGTTCTTGGTTGAATGTTAAATGTATAGTAAATATTTGTATAGGATATTACAACTAAAATTTGTAAAATAAAAAAAAAATGCAAAACAAAACCGACTTCAAAAACACAAAAAAGTGAAAAGCACAAAAAATAAACTTCACAAGAAAAAGCAGCTTCTGAAGTCGGTGGCAAAAAAAACGAAATCAAACAAAATTAATGTCACCGACTTCAGAAGCTGCTTTTTCTTGTGAAGTTTATTTTTCACTTTTTTGTGTTTTTCGTTTTTGTGTTTTTGAAGTCGGTTTTTATATCATTGGGTAGCGTAACCTTACCCAGACAAAAAAACTTAAAATTTTGCCAGTACCAATGTAAGTAGGTACTTAAAATAATATGTTAATCAAAATAATGATTCGTGAGAGTAACAAATTCGTTTTAACAAAATAATATGTGCCCCGCCAGTCTGCCGTCGAGCAATAAAGCGGCACGGCCGTGCCATCCTTTACTCGAAGCAGTTCAGGCCATTTTCGACCTCCTATAACTTCGTTGTGGATAAAACTAGAAGCCTGAATTTCCAGTAACCAATTAGGCATTGTATAAATACTCACTGACCGATCATCAAAACTCGAAGGCACTTCAAAAAATGCAATTTCCGTCTAGTTTTCTAGATATAATGCATAAATAAAGTTACATTTTCAGTGAATGAATAGTGTACCTGTATATGTATAATAATAATAGATTAATAGGTGTAGGTAGATAAGTAAATCTATGTCATGTACAAATAGAGGTAAAAATCTATAAAGCTTTTATTTGGTTTACTTGTCCCGATGTCTGTTTGTAAAGGAATTTTACGAGTTAAGACACTTCCTGGTTTCCGATTGATCTAAAATTTTATCTAAAAACAATGCAATATTATGATGACATGGAGCTGATCTGATGATGGAGTTGGAAGGTGGCCATAGGAACACCGTTATAATAAAACGACGCAATCCCATCGAGTTTGGACTCGTTTGATTTGTCTTGATGAGTTCTTTGTCTTTAGATGGTTTTCAAGGTTTGTTGATGGAGCTAGGAGGTGGCCATAGAAACCCCGTTATAAAACGAAGCAACCCCATCGAATTTGGAGTCGTTTGATTTGTCTTGATGAGTTCTTTGTCTTTAGATGGTTTTCAAGGTATGTTGATGGAGCTGAAGGTGGCCATAGGAATTACGTTATAAAACGACTTAGCACCGACGAATTTGGACTCGTTTGATTCGGCTTGTCGAGTACTTTGACTTTAGATGGTATCTAGGGTCTGATAATGTTGATGAGCTGGAAGGTGGCCATAGGAACCCCGTTATAAAACGACGCAACCCCATCGACTTTGGACTCGTTTGAAAATATATGATGTTTTAAATAAATAGATTGACTTGGCCACCGCATCACATCATGGCCAATGCGATGGTGATTAGCCATTAGAATGGACTGTTTAACATTGACGAATGCGATGCGATAGCGAAGTCAATCTATTTATTTAAAATATCAAAGATTTTTAACATTGATATGGTCACTATAAGATGTTGTTAGGTTAGATAATTACATAATAACCTTTAGATAGAAAGTAGAAGGTAGAAGGTAAGGATAAGTCGGGACTGAATAAATTAACTGACTTGGTACCTAAGTATTACTACCTACTTTTCTCTCACTAGTTTTTACGTTAGAAGAAAATAAATGCTTTCACTTGGCTTTTTTACAAGTTTTGTTTTTAGTGGGTCTAATCTTTAAATCTAGCCTAAAGTTTTCATGGAGAGAGTTTTCATCATGTTTGTGTCTAATTAAGTCACCATCACCAAAGTGAATAATTGGAAGTAGGTACGGTATAGTTTCCAGAGTAGACCGTACCTGTCACAATCGAACTAGCCATCACCTACAGAGCAGAAACTTGACCCTTACCTAATTAGCGGTATCCGTAGCTACCGCCCTACCTGGCGATTTTCCTATTTTATTAATAGGTAGGTACTCAAAAAAAAGTCCAAAATATAAAAACTGACGAATAATTAAAATAGGTGCTTTATAACTAGCTAACTCGAACTCTTGTATTCAGATTGTGACGTGGGAAAGGAATAAAAAAAAACCGGTCAAGTGCGAGTCGGACTCGCACACGAAGGGTTCCGTACCGTCGCGCGTCGTCTATACTTAAGTTACAACATTAATACCTAAAAAAATATTATTTTTTGCTTCGTATTGCTCGATAATAAATAATGCAAAAAAAATCACGTTTAAATATTTATTTTATTGTTTTTAGTATGTGTTGTCATAAATGTCATAGTGGCAACAGAAATACATCATCTGTGAAAATTTCAAATGCCTAGCTATTACAGTTCATGAGATACAGCCTGGTGACAGACCGACAGACGGACGGACAGTGGAGCCTTAGTAATAGGGTTCCGTTTGAAAAGAAACAAAGATTACTTATTTCAGTTTTGTATTGCGACAATGTGGCGACAGTCCAACAATTATGTTATAAATATATCACTCTGTATGAAATCGATTAGTTACATTCCAATGAGATCAAATCATATTATCTCCAGAGCTAAGGCATTTCATATTGTTGAAAAACAAATTGTATTAGTTAACCTACTCAGTTTTATAAAATGTAAAGTCATCTAAAAATTCAATACTAACAATATTTGTAGCTTAGAACTAGCTTCATGTTTAGGTACGGCACGACTTGAGTATAAAAATAACTGAAGCGATGATTCCATGAAACGTCAACTTATCAGGCTGACATGTACCTGCAAACAAAACAAAAATACGTAAGTCTCATACTTATATCCATCTTATCTTACCTCTGCAAGGTAAACCCCCCTCCTCCCAATATCTTACGATACCCCCAATATCTTACGAAAAGGCGTTGACAACCTGCTGGATTCAATTTTATTGTTCCGGCCAATGCAACAATTATTTAACTAACAAATAAACATTCAAGCAATGATTTTTATTTTTTTCGGACAAGCCCGCCACTCTATTCCCAAACCACCTGAAAACCAGAATCAACGAAAAACAATGAAACTCGACGAAGTCCCAGAGAAACGATCTAACTGTCTTGGATTCCGCAACGAAATTAATCAGAAAAGAATAGCGGAGGAGTAGAGGTTTCTTTAAAATCCTTCGTATCACCAGTGCATTGAAACTGAAAGTACCCATGTTACGCAATTGGGGTGCTGGTGAATGATGAGTACCTCTATCTACCTAGGCAGTTATGCAAAAACCCATAGCAGTTTATACGTATACAGGGTGACTGGTAATTAGTGACTGATACTTAAATACGTGATTGCACATATAACAGACAACTTTGACTTTGTATGAGGTACACTGCCTTTACCGGCAGTGCGCCCATGTCGTACGGCTGGGCGGAACGCCCATTTTGGGCGTTAAATTAAACATATAAATAATAGAGATAGAGTTCCAAAACTTTTTCGTTGAAAATTTTCTCCTCTTTAAGGATCTTTTTTCAAAATTCCTTAAATATGAATATTTTATGAGTTATTGACGAAAAACTAAAGGCCATTTTTTGTTTATCTTTATTTGTTAATAACAATTGTAATTTTTTATGTGCTAAAATATTCTCGAAAAACATTTTTCTAGACGTCATTCCGCATCGAACGAGGTGTCGCTCATATTTTAACGAGCTTTACTTTGAATTAACACGTTTTTGAACTTGTAGACTAGACTATTAGGTTATAAAACATTTTGATGAAAGTAAGCACAGCTTGTTGAATCAGGACAGCCTGCGGCCCCATAGCAGAAGGCATATATGGAGCTGAGAGGCATAGCCCAACCTGTTCCCAACTATCTTGGGGTCGGCTTCCAGACTAACTGGATGCAGCTGACTACCGCTATTTTACATGGAGCGACTGCCCATCTGACCTCTACAACCCAGTTAAAAAACGATACCCCTTCCTTGGTAAGACCGGCACTAATGAGAAATCCTTACGCGTTACGATTGCCGAAGGTAAATTTTGGCATTTTGGAGTCAGAAGATTCTCGTACAATTAACAATAGCTATATTTAAAACCGTTCGGGTAGACGCCAGTATTGATCGTGTTTGTCCTACTTAGAGATAGGGCTCCTTTGGAAGCCATTGAGTTGTAATATGTGGAAATACCAGTAACCATGTCATGTAGGATGTGTCTAACACAAGTGCTAGCAGATAAATGCACAAAATAACACTATAAAAGTATACATTTAACGGACATGCTCTCCGCTCGTCAGACTAAATGTTTCCTGTCTTGGCACAAATTCACAACTTCCTTATTGACTACAACGCTTTGTGATAGGTTCACTGTGCAGTCCAGGAGCATAAATTGAACATACATGATAATCTAAATGTTATATTCCGAAACTAAAGTAGATGTCTATATATAAATACCTATTTTCGTACCTACTTCGCAATAAACTTCGTTTGGTTATTTGGGTAGTCATTGTGGTGGATTTGTTAGCTTTACTTTACGTCATATATAAAACAGATCATTTGTTATGATGATGACCGAGTCCGATCGAGTTTGTAATGACTGATACATCTAATCGATACACATTAACGTATAATTTCAAATCGGCCTAAAATTTAGAAAGTCGCTGGGCAAAAGCAAACACTGTAATTTCACTACACCACACAGCCTTAAAACACTGGACCAGAAATATAACATTTTATATTTCTTTATTAACAAAAACGAGGAAGTACCTACTTAAACTTTTGAACTAAAACATCCCTATAAAGGGGTAAAATAAAGGATGGAAGTTAGTAATTTTCGCCGATGGAAAATCCCATCGGACGTATTCCAGTAATTTTACAGGTTGCTTATTACTTGACCAAAATTTAACAAACTGTTATATAGGAGGGTTGGCAAAGCCCCGAATATAGAAAGAACCTCCTGGCAAAATGACCCTGTTTCACATTCTAATGACTGCATCAGCGAGCGGAGTACGCATAGCTGAATATTGGGCCAAATTTATTTACTGAAGATTTGCCATCGAAACGCTAAGAAGAAGATTTGATCCTTTTTACGGTTTTTTAAAACTATTTTATAGCGTTCAAGTGGACTTTAACCACGTTTTGATCTTAAAAAGTCAATATTTTGAGAAAAGTATCGATACAACATAAATGTTACTTTGCTATAACTACTTCTAGAAGGTACAGTCGAGCTGCCTGCATACCTTCGTTTCAAATCCTTTCGTTCATTTAAGCCAGGAACTCTGAACTCAGAACACATTATGCCTTTTGATACTACGGCAGATTTGATACTGAGCTGATCTTGGGATACAAACCTGTATCTAATTTATACTTTTTTTTCTGACTGTATTGGATTTTAGATTATTTACATCGTTACCACACCACCACTGGGAACGTATTTCAGAATAGTTTCTAATACCTACATATTTAAAATAAATTAATAATTATAAAATCATATAGTGCGATACTACTTAAAAAGCTTGTCGAGGTCTGTAACTCTGTATAGCTACTCTCAAGCATTCGATGCGATTAGATATGAGATGAAATAAATATTTTTGTATTAGGCATCTTCGAACTAATTCGGAAGCGTATCGAATAGGTGTGCTGTTAGTTTATTATGATAGGTACCATAAGTAAACGTTATTATAGAACGTTTACTTATGGAAATTTAAAGTTCGTTAATTAACAATTTTATTGCAGATCTATCTAGATATAAATGCACTACGTTAAAGTTAAACATGGTTGGTTGTCGCCATAACGTCTCTACCTTATACCATTAATAAAACATGTAACATATACATTGGACAAAGCCATACAAATACATCCACCATTAATTCCACCACCACAAAATATAAATTAAGTAGTAATATCCTACTGACCTTAACCGAGAGTCCATTTTCCACTCAGTTGCGATGTAACGTACTGTATGGATGTAAAAATATTATTCATCAGTACATTAAATTGAGAAAACTGGTAAGTAATTAAAACAACTCAAATATCTTCTTACTCTGCCGTGTATTTAACTCAGTCGGAACCCTGTACACTGCGCTGCTAAGGTAACAATACATAGTTTTGTAAAGGCGTAGTTATAGACGCAAATACCTGATTATAAGCTATGAAACGTTTATTTTATGAATTATTTCGCGATATTTGCCAATTTTTTTAATTGTCAGTTCTCATGGGCTCAAGCATTTTTGATTTTTTTAAAGTTTACCTAGATTTTAGAATGCTTTCGAATCAAGACGATTGTCTTTGTTATCAACGAAATATCAAAAATATTTGCTGTTGTAATATTTTCTTATAGTCGAGTAGAATGAAGTGAAAATACGCCTAATAGCGTTACATACGCCTTAGAGCATTTATTCATCATCGATCCGAATCCGAAATCCGATGGTTCGAAAAAAAAATCTTTATTCGAACAGACGGACTTCATAACAAGCCGCTACCCTTCTTGTAAATAGTAGGTACAGTACAACGGCTAATTCATTCGTCATTTCTCGGATTCGAATCTGGTGAAAGTAAATGAGAAAAAATACGAATGATTGAATATGAACATTAAACTACAATACATTCTCAAAGGGGTTTGAATATTTTATATAATACATAAATTCAAAACAACAGTCACTCATAGAACTTGTGTTAAGCAAACGACGCCATACGAAAATATACAAACCCTTTTTGTCAAAGTGATAAACTGAAAAAACAGTTTCGAGCTGAATTAAATGATGATAATTGTGGCGATGGCACATCAGAGAATTCAATCGCAGCCATAACCTATCAAGAACTATATTTTCAAAGATTTGAAATGGTGCGTAACGTGTTTTCCCTCTACAACACTTCACGACATGCATATAATATTTCCCACCAACCAATTTAATTTTGACTTTACGCAAACCCATGATTACCGCCAGTAGTTAAAAATGAGAAATACATAAAAAAACCAGTATCTTACGCAAAATTATTCATAAAACAGTTTTCAATTTAATTGCTGATATTGATATGTAACAATTTTGTAAGTATCATTAATTTGATTTTCAGTTCAACGACATACTTAATATTTATGTAAAATTTTGTAAATGACACTATTATGATATAGGCACTTTAAACTACAAATATAAATATATAAATTCTTTTAACAAGTTTATTACGAATTGATGTAATCGTGTGAATTGGTTGGTTTTAATTTAATTTACCTAATATAAATATTTACTTACTTAAATAACATTAGTATTAAATACAGGATGGAAGGGGACCGACACACAAACGGTAACCTACCATGAATTCAGTACATAATAAAATGTTCATAAACTTTAAGTCACTCAACGACAAACAAGTAATGCATGATGAGCTTACCTGTAAGAAAAGAAATTGGTTTACTAGTCTATCTGCGGTACTCAGAGATAGTTGTTATAAGTGATGGCCTAAGTAATCATTAAAGCTCTCTGAGTGCGGCAGTTTGTAAAGATTTGACATACTTTTGTATGACAAAACTGTCAAAACCTTTACTAACTGCGGTACTTAGAGATATTTAATGATTACTTAAGCCGTCACTTAGTAAAGGTGTGTCTACATTAGTTATCGCACTTTTGTAGGAAACAGCTTTTTTTTCTTTTTAATAAACGATCAAGTTCAGGTCTCAGAATGCTGAAATGTATACATGGTAACCGTTTGTTCATCAGTGTTCCTTCCATCCTGTAACGTTTACTATATAATATAATTATAAGTAGTCAGAGATTACTTCGATCAAATGAATGGTCACAATAATATTATAAATTTCACTAGAATATTATATTACTTATTATGTTCTGTGTATAGGACAATTTATTATAAAAGTATCATAAATAAAGGCAATTTGAAAGACTTAGGTACTGAATCATTTTGTTTACATGCAATAAATCAGTATTTATTTTCATTCTATTATTAAGATTATACCTATTACTATACTGCCTTGTTAGTGAAGCGGTCGCAAGCGCGATTGCTGAGCACGAGGTGCTGGGATTGGTTCCCATGTGGCAGATGTAGAGCAAAGAGTTAATAGGATTTTCTCCATCAGGAATTGCTCCGTAACAATGGAATTTGGATTTGAATTCAGTTGTTAGCAAAAGCTTCATAACTGGCGAAATATGGTGTAATAATTAAGATTCACGTCTGCCTAACCCATCAGAGATTACAGGCTTTTTAAATATTAAATACCTATAAAATAATTTGTGAGATAAATATTTATTTATGTGAATGAACTATTTAATATGTATTAAAACATATAACGTTTAATAATAGAATAACAACAATAATCAACATCGGTTTAGCTTTTAAAACTATATTTGTTTCCAGTCTAACTGGATGAAGTAGAAGTTTATTTATACACGAAGTGGTGATTAACTATCTGATCTCCACATTCCAGGTAAAGACTTGTTTTCAGACTTTCAGGCTACACGTAACGCCTCGCATGGCTGGAAATTAGTTATAGTTCCTTAGTTCGCGTCCCATATTGCCTTATCGAGCTTTTCGGCTATTATTTTACTCTTGATCAACCTTTTATCTATCCCAATTCCACAATCTTACTTATATTATATTCCTAATAGGGTTAGGAATATATTACCCTTACCGTACTGTGAATATACTATAAGTAATCAATAACCAGGTAGGTACTGACTCTGAGGTCAATTTAATGAATTATATACTGGTCTATAAACCGCGGTCCATTAAAGAGAAATATGTAACTACAATGTGTTCTATTGTATCAGAAAAAATCTAACATTTGGATGCGTCTTTTCTAGTGTTGGGATTGTATCCGGATAAATACTCAAAATGGATAAATACTCATAAATGTCCGTTTTTACTTGAGTATTTATCCAAAACAGCGGATAAATACTATCTCCATTTTTTGTAACGTAAATTTTATCAATTTACAAACAAAAGAATTGAAATAAATGAAATCCTGATAAATTGATATGTATCGTACTTTATTAATCACTTTAACAATTATGAAAAGCCTTTATTAACAATGATTTCACCCAATCATGAAAATGTTCACCAATCACTATCCAAATCAGAAAAAACTATACGTATTTTGTGAGATACTTAAATAATTGTTATATATTTGGGGGGTATGAGGAACGGGGGGTAAAGTTCCTCATCCTCCATAGAAAAGGAAGGATCCTCCGACCAGACGTGTGTTGTGTCTGGTGGGCTAACTGCCCGACATATGTAAGTCCGGATTTTCTATATTGGCTAATGTCGCGGTTTATGTTGATAGCGTGATGTAGGATTAGCCAATTAGTTCGCATGTGTTGCGATAGATGTCACTGTCTCCACATCGCTCCCCTCCAAGACTGGAGGTCGGTAGCAGGTTGAGTCTTGATTCTTGCCAAGCCAGTGGGAGGTTTTAGTGAGTTGGAACCGAATGCCGCATAGTTTTCTAGAAAATTACTAAAGTAATAATATAAGCAACCACGGCTTCAACGGGTATCCTGACCACCAGCATGCAGCGGAAGAGCATACCTGGTCATCACCCTCAGCCACATCAGCGACCTTGGCACAGCACACTGCACTTCGGCCGGTCAGCAAGCAGAGACTCACTTCTCTCCTGGTCGACGCAGCAGCTAGCCACTACGTAGCACTGCATCACTCCGACTCACTGGAACATAATGCAGCATCACCCCGACTCACTGGGGCATCACCGCAGACAGTTCCGACTCACCGTGAACTATGCGGCATTCGGTTCCGACTCACTGGAACCTTCCACTGGGCTGGCAAGCATCAAGACTCAACCTGCTATCGACCTCCGGTCTCGGAGGGGAGTGATGGACAACCACATCTATCGCAACACATGAGAACTAAAATGACAAATCCTGCATCGCGCTATCAAAGTTATCCGCGACATTAGCCTATATAGAAAATCCCGACTTACAGTTGTCGGGCAGTTAGCCCACCAGATACAACACCCGTCTGGTCGGAGGATCCTCCCTTTTCTATTGTGGATGAGGAACTTTACACCCTGTTCCTCACACCGGGGGGTGTGACAAAGACCATTAGCATCGAAATCTACTAGTCATTCAATACGAAAAACCAACCCATGCGCAAAAATAATATTTATCCATCATTTTAAGTAAATATCCGATAAAAACGAGTAATAACGAGTATTTATCCATTTCTGATAAATACTCGAGTTTTTATCCTCCGAGAATTTATCCTCCGCCCATCACTAGTCTTTTCAGAGTTATTGTGCGACAGGTTTAGTTATGCAGTGAGTAAAACAATAGTCCATTAATTTATTTGCTTATTTTGTTGGTCGCGAACAGCACAGATCTGCAATTATCATTATCACTGTAAAATGCGTTATTTGTTTATACATAGGTACACATACAAATATAAACATTTAAGGCATTTTAGCAGGAACGTATCTAACATTCTTACTAGGAATTAGCCTAATAGTTGAAAACTTAATAAGGCAATTTTATTGTTATTCATATGCTAATTTTTAGAAATAGTTAATGTTTATCTTTATTTACTATCTTAATATTATGGAATCGTTTTTTTTAATTTTACTATTACAACTAAATATATCTCTAGTTTACCAAAATATAATCGGTAGTATCGACAACATTTCAATTTTTTACGTATTATCCCCTAGATCAAAATGTAATTGCTGTATTTTTCAATATAAGATTCGAATACTTCTCGATCTATTATTTGGGTCTATTCTATACTATGATGTACCATGAAACGAGGACGGTGATGGTGTCCTTTTAAGATGTTTTGTCCGTTGTTTCTAAATAACGGGTAAATAATAAAGGGCTTTTAATATTTTTATATGAAGCATGGTGTGTATAAGTACCGCTATTTTATTATCAAAATAGCAATTTCGCATAGAAACTGGAAGTATTAATCAACAGTTGGTATCAATACAAACAAATACCTATTGTTTGAGACAACATTTTCTAAAGCGTCACGTGTCCGGGATATAATTACGTAGGTTTTCAAAATTACAAAATATTCTCTGATAGCTTATATATTTTCGTATATCTGAGAAACTAGAAATCGAAATCTTTATTTAGAATTCTTTTTTTTTATTAAATATCTTTCAATCAAGCGAATAGTGCAAGTTACATCAAAGTCGGTTCTATATTTTTTAATATAGACGTATTGTCGTTTATTTTGGTGACGGCGGGTAGCGGGTACTATATTAATACCCTAATAATTAGGATATAAACTCTGTCTAACCCTTCGAGGATTACAGGCGTGTTGTTATGTTTATACCTATTGATGATGTTATATATTATATAATATATTATCATCACGTATACTACCAGTTGCAACTAATATCTGTCAAAAATTATGTGGGATATCATAATAATATACGAATGAACTTTTATTGCTAGTAGGTATTAGCAATAAAAGTTGATATGTAAATATTATATATGATATTATAAGTATAATGAAAAAAAACATGAAATGTTGTCAATGATTATTAATTATTAAAATAATCTTGTTATCGGTTTTAGCACCATTTGAAATAGGTACGTCTTTGTGTACCTACTTATATCTTTGATAACGATCAAATATTTTTATTTATTTATAAAATCGTTATAAATGCTACAGCCAGAGAGCAGTATGAATATTATGTAAGAATACCAGAATGTAAAATATCAGAATGATTGTATTTACAAAATGTAGTTGGAATATTGTATGTACTGACTTCCAAGATACAGGTTCTATATGTAGTTTGGAAGTCAGGCATCTATATAGTTTTCTGCAGCCTTTTTGTATATAATCCCCGATGATGTAATTGTATTAGGCTATATTTTAGACCAATAAACGATTATTATTATTAATATTTTTACACGACTGCCCCAAAAAAGGTGTTATGTTTTTGTATTAAGCCTAGCCTACCTAACTTCCGAGCAGCGGTGGCCCAGTGGTGTCGGCCCCGACTTACGAACAATAGGTCGTGGGTTCGAACCCAGGGAGGTGCATTACTTTGAGTAATTTATTTCATCACCGCTGCTCTTAAAACGGTGAAGGAAAACATCGTGAGGAAACCAGCATGTCTTAGAACCAAAGAATTCGAAGACATGTGATATCTACCAACCCGCACTGGGCCCGCGTGGTGGATTATAGCCCATCCCTGTTCTAGAGAGGAGGCCTGAGTCCCTGCAGTGGGAACATTATAGGCTGATGATGATGATGACCTTCCGCTCTTTTTATTAATTATCAAAATAACAGACACGCATAAAACCTGTCCACATATAGGCCTAGGCCTGCATACTAAAACATTCAAACCCTATGTATCAACACCATAGGTAGTTTTTTTTTATCGCAGTGCGTGCTAGACCTAACTATCGTATCCTTAGGACCGGTTACCTACTCCATAATTATGTATCAAGTAAAATGTAAGACAATAGCGGAAAGCAATTACGAGGCCGCGTCGCCACACGTACGTATCAACGCTGACTTACGATTACTTACCTACCTAACCCTAAAAATATTCAGGCACCGAAATTACGACTAAAATAGGTAAACTTCATCGCTATTCGTT
Source organism: Diarsia brunnea (assembly GCA_949774965.1). Taxonomy (NCBI): domain Eukaryota; kingdom Metazoa; phylum Arthropoda; class Insecta; order Lepidoptera; family Noctuidae; genus Diarsia; species Diarsia brunnea. The sequence goes on from OX458996.1 coordinate 17,361,949, forward strand.
AGGCACCAATAAGTATAGCTAAATGTTAAAACAAACCCAATGCATGATTGCTAAAATATTTTTATCCTAGGAAATATTTTAGTCTGACAGTTTCATCATTCTCCTGCCCTTATCCCAATTTATTTGGGGTCGGCGCAACATGTCTTCTTCTTCCATACTTCTCTATTTCTCGTCATGTCAGCAGTCACCTCCTTTCTAGCCATATCATCCTTCACACAGTCCATCCATCGTTTCTTTGGTCTTCCTCTACTCTTATAGCCATCTACATTCATACTCAACATTTTTCTCACAACATTTTCTTCATTCCTTCGCATCACATCATACCACGACAATCGATTACCGCACAACTTTTCATTTACCGGCGCCACTTTCAGACTTCCTCTTATGTACTCATTCCTTATTTTATCCATTCGCGTCACACCACACATCCCCATAGCATTCTCATCTCAGCCACATGCAATTGCCTTTCATTTATCCCTTTTGTGGCCCAACATTCTGATCCATACACGACAGCAGGTCTAACCATGGTTTTATAAATCTTCCCCTTGAGTTTAAGGGGAATGCGGGAGTCGCAAATTGTTCCCGTGACCTGCCGCCATTTCATCCATCGCAATTCATCAAAATCCATCGCCATTTCAGAAATCGCAAAACATGTATTCGGTTTTACTTTGCTGATTTTCAGGCCAACATTCTCCAGCTTCTGTTGCCATTTCTCCAATCTGCTCTGGATCTCAGGTCCATCTTCACCGACAAGAACAATGTCATCGGCAGACAGCATGCACCAGGGTGCCTCTTCTTGTATGTCCGACGTCAGAGCATCCATAATCAACAAGAAGAGGTAAGGGCTTAAAGCCGACCCTTGGTGCAAGCCTACAGCCACACTGAACTCATCGGTGTTGCTAGCAGCTGACCGAACGTAGGTACGAGATAGTCTGACAGTTTTTTGTATGGAAAATCTGCCAAAAATTTAAAATTAATTGGCACTACGCGTATTGTCGCGGTAATTTTTTTTTTCTGTCCCACCCGTGATCCGCAGGATACGTTTTATATACTTAGAGCCTTCAGGGTTTTATGAAACAATTAAAATTAAAATGAATGTCTTAAAACTCCAAGCACATAGGGTTACGTTTTAACCTTAAACACTCGCAGACTAGTACCTAGAATAGCAGTCACTACGCAGAGTAGTACCTACCTAATAATGGTAACTATTTCATGTATTTAGTTATAAATAAAAATCTTTAAAAACAAAGCACATTCCATTGAACCTACCTTTTCATAGGTCATCTAACTTTAATAGTACCGCGAGCGTGATAGGCTGACATTCTAGGAATAACTGCGAAGTTAGCCAAGAAATTATTAAAAACTCGTTATTTAGTCTGAAATGTTAGTATTTTTGCTGTCAAGTCTTTGAAAGTTTTTTTGCTTTGCCTAACATGCGCGTAATAGGGTAGTTAACAAAAAAAATCTAATTAGTCCATCGGATAGATTCCCAAAAAATATTGGACACGTATTTTTTCTTTTTTCACGTAAACTAACAATGAAGACGATACAGTGCTTTGAAAACTTGTGTGACGTCATATTCTAAGAAATTAGTATGACATTTTTTACCGGTGAGTGATGTCACGACCCCCCACTCAAATCTTTGACGCGTTTTATTGATTTGATAAAACAAAAAATACGTATCAAATATTTAAAAAAAAGTTAATTTGGTAAAGTGCCAAAATAATTGTGTACCCTTTGTTCTAATCAAACAGTGTTCAAGCATTTTGCGTGAAACCGTGTCATGAGCCAGAATTGAAGAAATAATAAATGCACAGGAATAAACATTTCTGAGTTATCGGTGGATATTAGTTGGTAGTGTTATGTACTAAAGTAATTTCAGCTGTTTTACATAAGGTAGGATTTATGACATCAGTAAGAGCAAGAGGTGCCTTAACCGTTGTAACTAAATTAAAACGTTCGTAGGAGACTTGTCTTTGTCTTTTAATTAATTACCAACTGCATTACTGTTTTCGCTGTAGTAAAGGGCAGGTGTCATTAGACGCCAAGACATGTTAGTGGTGGGATGTATGATGGGTGATCTATATCTTTTATACAAAAAAATAGAATGGGCTTTAATAAAACTTTAAGGAAAATAATTTACTTTCTGCGTTTAAAGTGATTTTTTGGAAGGCACTTATATTTTTTTATTTGCAAAGTATTTTATTCAAACCTTTTCATTTGAAGCATTTTCACACAATTTCTTCTTATGTGATCATTATGTACTATACGATATTAGAAACTCATCAACATAGACAAAGAAGAAAAAAAACAATGTATTATACTAGCTCTCTCGTAACGTATCTATACCATACGCATAAAAATTTAAAAAACTCTTGGCAGGATTCATGTTATTTACTATGACAGGGCAGCTAAAAATATTCAGTCATGATTGTAAGTCGCGGTAACAATCAAGATTAAAAAGAAACTATTCACCTGATGTCACCCGGACTATGGTACAGCAAAAACCGCATAAAACAGACTTTAGTAAATTAGAAAAAAATATTTAAAGCAATTCTTCGAATAACGTTTTCTTCAAGGTACAAGTTAAAATACGGGCCAATCTCAAAAATCCAAAACATCCTGTATAGGCAGTGCCTATAAAAGTAACTAAGTAAAAAAAATACACATGGACTCAATATGCTGTAGACCTACTAAGAACCCATAACACAAAGTATTATGTGAAACCAATTACTACAAGATAATATGACAGTCCAAAACATAAATTAATATGTTAGTATTTGTACAAAAAAAAATGTATTTGTTTTCTAATTGCAATCTAATAATGTTTAGCATGATTACAATTTCAATATATTAAATCTTCTCAATTTATGCAATAATTGATTCCACAAAAAAAAACAAAATGGTGTTTTGTGACACTTATGCCACACGCATATTCATCAATAAAAAAATAACAAATAACCAGCCAACAGACAATTTGTTGTTACTATTGAAATATATAATTTTTTAACATAGAGTGTTAAAAAATTATGCTATACTTTACCCCGTCCATGTTTATAAAACCGTTTTTTGTAACGTCTGGATAGAAAATATTTAATAACTAAAATAAGAATAATGAAAGATAATATGTACAGGAGACTTAGCATTCCGATGTCCAAATTGGAGAATGGGCTGGGTGGAGCCGCAGATGATCTTGCGCGCCGCAGGGATTGAATGCTTCCACCACCATAAACATTTTGGAGGTACTGGTACACAGCTGGTAGATTCCAAGCACCTCGAGCAAGCCTACATTCAGGGCACCTTGCAACACTTGGGAACTGAATCTTTGGATGCTCAGGATCTTCAGTGATATCACCTGCTAGCCTAAGGTTAACTTCATTGTGTGCTATCCATAGCCAAAGCACAGCCTTATCATTTTCTTTTACATCAAATATTCTGTTCCTGGACGCCATTGCCTGGAAATGTCCAGCACATTCCGTGCAGCCAAAGAAATTCTTGACATAGCCATGCATAGATTTCAAAACTCGAGGACTTTCTGTACCAGGTTTCTGAGCTGCATTTACAGTTAAAGTATGAAAAAGGGTCCATAGTCCGCACGTATATCCGCGGAATTTAGCTTGACTGCCTTTGCACCGAACATATTCCAGATTGGTTGTGTACACTGGTGCATGCACTGTTTCCAATTGTTTTACCAACTCATAAACTTCACTGCCACTCCAAGTATTCCTTGTTTCAAAAGTAGTACGTAATTCAGAGATGTATTCTTTCAGATTACCTCTAAAAGGAAAAGACACTATAATGACATCTAGATAATCTAATAGTGCTTGTAGGGGCTCACCAGTCAAGGTTTTGAATCTTGTGATTTCTGTGTGTAAACTTGTTTTAATGGTTTTTTCCAGGTCACTATAATAAACAAGATCAGTATTCAGAGTCACTTGTTTTTCATCAGAATGCTCATTGATTGGTATTTCTTGACTACCCGCACCCCTGGTGGGGAAAGCATAGTTTTTAGATTTCAAGAATGAATTAACTGCTTTTAGTAATCCTAACTTTTTATTGTCTTTAGGGACAAGTGTAGTAGGCTCAATTGAAGAACTAACAGCAACAAGTCCTGGAAACTGTTTAACATTTGCCAGATCAGCAATTTCACTAGTTTCATGCACTCTTTTAACCCTTACATGTGGGTAATCATTTAAGTCTAAAGCTAGTTCTGAACCCACAGTTGAATTCACATTTTCTAATACAAGGAATGTATAGCTGATATCGTTAGGCACACCTTTAACAGCAGCGGAATAGTCACTGAAGGATTCAATGCTGAGTGATGGTGCAGATTTTAAATGACCATTTGTTTGATCATTTTGCATTCTAGCTATTATTTGAGCTTTTAGTTTTTCATGTGAGTCACTTATCTGTATTTTATCACCAACATTGCCATTTCCTTTCACATAATTCTCATGCAAATAGCGTAAGGATGGATATGCCATGACCTCGAACTGTCTACAAATTTCATTGTTTTCTTCAACAGAACAGTCTATAACTGCCAACTTTATAATGTTTTTCCAGTTAATTATTTCAGCCGCCAAGGTCTTATATTTAGGTGCAAAGCCTCGGCAGTGACCGCAATAGCTATTATAAAATTGAGCCACCACTGCATGTTTCTGGCCATAAATTTTCCTTTCAAAATTCCGGTTCGTTAAAATGTCGACATGGTCTGACTTACTATATAGTCCTTGTTGATCTACATCCCCTTCATCCACAATAACTGCACTATTCACTAATGCAACGACTACAGCAATAAATAAAAGTATTGCATTCCCCAGGTTCATGTTGACTACTGGGAAGCGAGGCACGTCACGTTTGAATGGAATGTACTTTAAAGATAGATATAAAAACACGGCTTTCGCCGGTGACTCCGGAGTCCAGACTAAAGTAGCGCAGAGTGACACCAACTTATGATTAAAACTCAAACACTAAAAAGTGAATGCGTCATTTCTAGATTATTCACAATTTGCTTTCATTCAAATCAAGTGACAAAATGTTACAAGACTTACAAGTAATGTCAACGTCAACTACGTCATGACCGTCAAGTCAACTCAAAGTCAAACATTTTTTTTTTTATGACCTGGTTACTTGGACCTTCAAGTCTTATTTTATTTTCCAAAACAATTCTCTATGTATCACTTCACTTTTTATATCGATTTAATCGTGTTTTTAATATATTTTTATAGCGGTTTGAAAGTGTTTTTATCTTTTAACTAGCTGATCCATGCAACTTCGTCTGCTTCACATAATATGAACCAAAAAATAAATGTGCATGTATTTTTAGAAAAAAATGTTTTTTTTTTTAAAAAACACACGTTGTACACACGGCTACAGATCAAGCTATACATTTCCAGTTTACGCTGATCTCGCACTGTACGGAAATCCTATACAATGCGAGACCAGCTTATACTGGAAATGTATAGCTTGATGTGTAGCCGTGTGTACACGCATATTTTTTACAGTTTGAAAAAATTGTGGTTTGGTTTTTTGCAAATATTTCTAAAACACTTTGCCATTTTTCAACTTTGAAAAAAAAAATAAGTGTGCATGTATTTTTAGAAAATAAGTGTGCATGTATTTTTAGAAAAAAAAGTTTTTTTTTTTAAAAAAACACGTTGTACACGCATATTTTTTACAGTTTGAAAAAAATGTGGTTTGGTTTTTTGCAAATATCTTTAAAACACTTTGCCATTTTTCAACTTTAAAAAAAAAAATCGAAAATAAAACCAGCCAAGTGCGAGTCGGACTCGCGCACCGAAGGTTCCGTACAAACAAAGTTTAAAATTAATATAATTTTCCCTTTATCTAAGACGTTGCTTCGGACCAAATTTCGAGATTCTGAGTTCACGGGAAGTACCCTGTAGGTTTTGATTCCCTTGCGAGTGTCGAAAATTTGCGGAAACGGCTTAAATGGCTGTATCTTTTGATTGCGTTAACTTAGAAGTTTGATTTTTTCACAGCTTTAAAGGACAGTAGACCTGAGTATCCTACTTCCTACTTAATATTATAAATGCGAAAGTTTGTGAGGATGTATTGATGGATGGATGTTTGTTACTCTTTTACGCAAAAACTACTGAATGGATGTAGATGAAATTTAGAACACAATCATATAGTTTATAACCTGGATTAACACATAGGATACATCTTATCCCGGTAGTATCATGCCGTTAACGAACTCCACGCGGGCGAAACCGCTGGCACAAGCTAGTTTGAAATATATTTCAGTTTGATACCTCCACGCGTTCCTGAGAAAAAGGGTTTTGACAGACAGACAGACGAATGGACAACAAATTGATCGTATAAGAGTCCGTTTTTTCCTTTCGAGGTCATCATCATCATCATCTTCCTGCCCTTATCCCATTCTATTTGGGGTCGGCGCAACATGTTTTCTTTTTCCATTCTTCCCTGTTAGACGTCATTCAGTATCGGCATTTACTTCTTTCTCTTTAATATCGTTCCTCACACAATCCATCCATCTTTTCTTTGGCTTGCCTGTTACTCTCCATCCATTAACATTCAGGTTCGAGGTACGGAACCCAAAAATCATACCAAAGATAATATAATATGTCAGTCGTACGAAATGGCGAAAACCAGAGAGTAAATAAAACACTACGTTCGTTCTACGCTATGTTGATATAAAGCACTGCTGTACAGACGAATTGAGAACCTCCTCCTTTTTGGAAGTCGGTTAAAAAGAGGAGGATATATCCCAAAAAGTAGGAGGTTCTCAATTTGTTTGTACAAGGTTTCTTTTTTTTCGAATCTTTATTCAAATCCATATAACCCAGTTTTTTTTTTTTTTTTTAAATAAAAATAAGAGATCTTATTTGCAAAAATGTTCAGTTCTTTTTGAGTGTTTTTTTGTTTATAACTTTTGCAGGCAGCTCTTGATTTTTTTCAAAAAATACTTATACGCCATTCCGAATCGAATGATACCTCGTTCATATTTTTCGAGGCCGTAGAATAAAAAATTGAACCAAAAAGCACTTGTTGACTAGATTACAATTGTGCCCCCCCCCAGAAAAAATCTTATTCCGGCCAGAAATGCGTAAGAGTTTCACTTAATTATGTTCTTTCAGTTATTTTTTTATTTTACAACTCTGGTAATTAGCTTTGCCTGTAAGTATGTACTTAGTCCAGTCATTTTAGGCATTTTAAACCCCAATCTGGGGAAAAAATCCTAGTGGGCTGAATTTTTGTATACACCTTTATTTCGGTGATATTATGAAGATGTGAAAAATCGACATCGATATCGTGCCGGCTAAAAAAGTTACAAAGGTCAAAAGGTCACGAAAAACAGTTTTTTTGCAAATATTTCGCAACCTATTGCTCGGAGGTCAATAGAGGTCTTAATAAAAATTGTTCCTCATAAAATTATCTACAAAAAATGCCTCTTATAGTTTTTTAAAAAAAATGTTATACCCTATAATTTATCTTTTTTGTATTTTTAAAAATTTTAATATAAAATTATTTACTCTTGAATAAAAAAAAACTTTTTATTATACATATATCGTAAATTATGCCTTTATGAGAAACTTTTAAAAAAAAACGCACCTCACATTCTACCTCGACGGTGGTGAGTAAACGAGTGCATCGTCATAATGTAGCCTCTTTCTCAGCGCTTTAATCCGAAAACCGTTAGTTTTACATAAAATCTATAAGAGACATTTTTTATAGATAATTTTATGATAAACAATTTTTACCGTGACCTCTATTGACCTCCGAGCAATAGGTTGCAAAATATTTGCAAAAAACTGATTTTCGTGACCTTTTGACCTTTGTAACTTTTTTAGCCGTCACGATATCGATGTCGATTTTTCACATCTTCATAATATCACCGAAATATTGGGGAGGGCTTGTATTTATGCTTTTGCGATTGCACAACGACACGCTTTGCTTATGCTTTGCTTGGTAGTATAGATGCAGGTCTACCTTACTGCCTCCCTCAGAGGCGGCAAGGTGGCGGGGTCTTGAGGGAGAGCGCCACAGTCGTGTAGATCCTCAAGGCAAGTCTGGTGCGTTCACCTTTACGTGGTTGCCACCCCGTTTTTGGTCTAATTCCATACGAAATAGACGTAACAAAAACCACCAGGCGCATTCTACCTTACCGCGACCATCTGTGACTGGATGGTGGTGGGCTCGGATGCCACTTGAATTCAGCTGGAACCGAGTAGGTACAACCAGTCACCTGCGCTAGGACCTGGGCAGTTGAGCGCCGTAAGCGGGCATGAAGGAGTCCTGGGGGGTTGAGCCGAGCGGCGCTGGTGATAATGTGTCCGCAAGGCAACACGCCCTCTTTGGTCCGGATTTCAAGCGAAACGGTGGCCCTACCCAATAGCCGGGGTTAGGGAAATGGCCATAGTGTCCCGTCAGAGGGTCACGGCGAGGAGTGGGAGGTCCGCGGAGGTTATCTCAGGATAGCCAAAACGGTGGTGAAGGTCATGCTGACGGTGTAAGTGAGGGTTGATCAGTTCAGAAGGGATTAGTCAGTCCCCTATGCCAACCCGATCAAGCACCCGATGTCGCACTGTGAACCAGCCTCACACTCCTATATCTCGATGGTAGTCCTAACGTTCGAGCTAGCTTGTAGCGAGACGTTCCCTGGTGCGGGCTCCAAGGAGGGTGGGAAGCCAAAGAGATGAAGTTTAAATAGGTAACACTATGGATAAGAAAATTGACAATACTAACACACACACACACAACACACATGCAACAAACACACACGCAGACACACCATCCACTCACACACATACAACAACCACTAACACATACACTCACAAGGCACAAACACACACCGGAGCGAAGGCGAAAGCAGAACTCCGAAGGGGAGTGCTCCTAGCATCTCTTCAGCCCCCGGGTGCTCGGCTGCCAACGCGGCGAGCCCCAGTGCGGGCACTGGTCCGGCAGTGGCGAATACCGCGGTCAAGACCAACAAGTCCCACAACAAGGGAAGGACATCGGTGCTGCTTGGGACCAGTTCCGATCCTTCTCCGCTTCAGGGTGCACAGCCCCCCACGACGGTTAACGCCGGTGGTCGGGCTCTGCTGCCGAAACCTCCCCCGCCCATTACTCCTCTAGTAGCATGCTAGTAGCCCCTGTTGGAAATGTGTTGTGAACAGAGCTAGTTTAGTAAAACTCGTAAATAAATGGTTACTTTTATTTAAATAGTTTAGCAGAGTGACATATAGGTTTTATCAATAAAGTTACCTAGCAACCACAGTTAGTCTAAGAAGAATGTATATGTGCGTGTGAACTGAGGGACCAAAAAGGAATACGCGAAATGAAAATCCTAAGATTTAGTAGAAGACTTAAAACAAATGTAGAACAAATCCGGGGAATTTGTAATCAAATATATTAAAAACTACGACCCATAAAGTGTGGTCCCTCAGTTCTCACAGACGGTTAGCCAGATCTCGGAAAGTATCTTAGAAAAGAAGGTTTTGTGAATACAGACATTTAGTAAAGAATTTGGAAAGATATTCACAAAATAACAGACCACAAAGCATTAAAGATAAAAAAAAATATAACGACTGAACTGTGGTCCCTCAGTCCACACAACAAAGATAAATATTTTAGTGAATATTACTGAATTAAACTAATAAAACCGTTCTTTTTCTACATAAAGTTTTAGAAGAAGTCTTAAAACATATCGTAAAAAAAAATGAAGCCTAAATATCGAAGCATTTTGAAGATAGCGATGATTATTACTGGTCCCTCAATCCTCCACTCCACTGACATATGTGCATGTGCTAGCTGCTGGGCTATAGGAATATCAGAAAGTCTAGTGTACTTAACTTTTAGTAGAAAGTTTCTTCTAAATAATAGGTATCTAAAATTGTGCATTTCTTACCTCTTAGCTGAGATAATATTATTTCTTTAATTCTATGAAAGTAAACAGAGCAGTGTGACCACACAATAAAACAAAATGTAGACAGTCCTTTTATACTTTATTTAATACTAGCTGACCCATGCAACTTCGTCTGCGACACATAATATAGCTTATAACAAATAATGTCAACATAAATTGAGTTAAATCGTAACAAACAAAAAATCGTATCTTTCCTCTTTATAATATTAGTTTAGATTATATTAAAGTGTGAATTACTATAGGTATCTCTTACTGTTAAATATACAGCAACACCTTGTACCTTGTAAAAAGTAAATATTTTGAATTTGAATTTCTCCGGAGTCCCCGGAGGCCAGAATCCCCACTAACCTACCGCACCGGACCGAATGACTGCCGCACGCGTAATTATTTTGTCGCGCGGATATTTTTACATTGCGATATCTTCTAAGATATTTGTTTAAACTGTATAGAGTAAAGGGCACAAATATTCTATATTAAATTTCTGTGCTAATAAACACATTTATTTAGATATAGATTAATACCATATGGGTTAAATAAGCTTCGCAAAATATCATTATTTTTAATCTAACATTTTAATAGTAAAAAATGGTTACAGCGAGTCAATCTTAAAAGATAGGCATATGCTGTCGCGGACTTTTTTTTTTAGAACTTTTAAAGAGGAAAAATTCTTTCATACATGATATTTGCGTAACTTAAACCGTTTTCGCAGCGCACGCAACGGAAGCTCTCAAAAAGGAAAATCTTTTCCCGTTTTTGCAACATTTTTCATTTATGCTCCGCTCCTATTGATCGAAGCGTGATGTTATATAGCCTAAAGCCTTCCTCGATAAATGGACTATCCAACACAAAAATATTTTTTCTTTTCCAACCAGTAGTTCCAGAGTTTACCCCGTTCAAACAAACAAACAAACAAACAAACAAACAAACTCTTCAGCTTTATAATATTATATATAGTATATAGTATAGAAGTATAGATAATTTTCATTTTTTAGACAAAACGAAAACAAGGTTGTACGGTTCCCGTCGGGGTTGCGGGTTGTTCGAAAGAGATACCGCGGCTTCGGCACAAAGCGCTAAATAATAATAATAATAATATGTTTATTTTTCTCATCACAAACGCTACAGTGAACAGTAATTATTAATCTAAACATGGGGTAACATTTGTGAGAGACTGGTGCCCGAAATAGGTATACAATACCTGTGTTACGGGTCACCAGGCCCCCAAGATTTTCAGGTATAAAACTAATTTAGATTACTAAACTTAATAACTAATGCGTTATGATTTTACTATTATGCTAAGAAGGAACATGAGTGGTTTTTAGTCAGTAGAAGTCTGACACTCTCCGTATTCTCTCTCTCTCTCTCTATTTCTCTCTCTCTCTCTCTTTTTGTGCAGTGTGGGTGTCTGTGAATGTGTGCGATGATATGGTGTATGTCTATTTGTGACTAACTGCCTAACTGACACTAGCAGGGGGTTGGAGAACACGCGTTTGCTCCAGGATTGTAATTATCTCTTTTTTAAGACGGTTCCGTGTGGTATTGAAGGAGTCGAGTGAAGGGAATTTGTCATTATATAGGGTGTAAAAGTACCCTTAACGAAAACGAAGGGCATTTGTTCTCCCCACCACTGCGATCATTTTTTGTTCTAGACCATACCTGGGAACCTCCTAGTTACGGAGATATTGGGGGTCAAAGTTCCAAATTTTTCACAGCTGTTTTTGTAAATACTAGTATTTCAGGTTTTAACTTTACTTAAATTATCTCCATGACCCGTTTACTATTCAAAGCATTAACTAACACAATGTTTTATGAGTGCTACTTTGAGTTTTACCGTAAAATGTGATTTTTGACCCCAAAAAAAAAAGTCATTTCCCGGCAAAAATTTTTGCGTAGGGGTACTTGGTTTGATGTACAGAATGCTTGGTTGTCGTATGCGTGAAGGGTTCGTTTACATCCTGTATAATGCGGGTAGACGCAAAAAGGGTGACATCTTCAAATAATCGGTGGAGGCCGAAGGGACTGCTAACAGGGAGGTATGTCTGGTACGCCTGAGTGGGAAAATGAAATGCTATAAAAAAAACTAGGCCTTCATAATCTTTCTCTATACTGCCTACCGATATCACTGTTTTCTGAACGAGCTTCTTTTGCTGCTGTGATGATCATTATTTCAAAATTATTGTAAGTACGTAAGTTTTTTTTTTTGCGGCTTGGGAAAGCATCAATCTGTTGATATTTAGTCGATTTTATTATACAAAAAATAATCTTTGGTTTTCTTTATACTGGCAACACTGTCACCAAACGTCTGTTATAAAAAAGACGGTTGCCTTTAGTCGCTCTCTCACTTCTATCGAAACTGTGCTAGGAGGCAGTTACCTTTCTTGTGGGTAATTTTATATTTGAATAATAAACGAGTCAATGTTCATCGTATTTAAATTCAAATTGCTGCTGTTTTCTTGACACCCATTTCCTATACAATCATCATCGAGGGGTAGACAGTGTCAGACTTCTACTGACTAAACACCACCCATGTTCCTTCTTAGCCCTTCATGTCGAGGCCGCGGTATCTCTTTCGAATAACCCGCAACCCCGACGGGAACCGTACAACCTTGTTTTCGTTTTGTCTAAAAAATGAAAATTATATTAAATAAAGTATAAAAGGACTGTCTACATTTTGTTTTATTGTGTGGTCACACTGCTCTGTTTACTTTCATAGAATTAAAGAAATAATATTATCTCAGCTAAGAGGTAAGAAATGCACAATTTTAGATACCTATTATTTAGAAGAAACTTTCTACTAAAAGTTAAGTACACTAGACTTTCTGATATTCCTATAGCCCAGCAGCTAGCACATGCACAATGTCAGTGGAGTGGAGGATTGAGGGACCAGTAATAATCATCGCTATCTTCAAAATGCTTCGATATTTAGGCTTCATTTTTTTTTACGATATGTTTTAAGACTTCTTCTAAAACTTTATGTAGAAAAAGAACGGTTTTATTAGTTTAATTCAGTAATATTCACTAAAATATTTATCTTTGTTGTGTGGACTGAGGGACCACAGTTCAGTCGTTATATTTTTTTTATCTTTAATGCTTTGTGGTCTGTTATTTTGTGAATATCTTTCCAAATTCTTTACTAAATGTGTGTATTCACAAAACCTTCTTTTTTAAGATACTTTCCGAGATCTGGCTAACCGTCTGTGAGAACTGAGGGACCACACTTTATGGGTCGTAGTTTTTAATATATTTGATTACAAATTCCCCGGATTTGTTCTACATTTGTTTTAAGTCTTCTACTAAATCTTAGGATTTTCATTTCGCGTATTCCTTTTTGGTCCCTCAGTTCACACGCACATGAATGTATTCACCATACAACTTCTTTAACACCCCCACTGTATGCCTATACATTTTTTAAAGTAGTCCTGCTCAACTCTAGTAAGTCCTTTTGTGAAGATATCGGCGGGCATCTCATCAGTCTTACAATACTTGATACAAATTTCATTTGCCTCTGTCAATTCCCTCACATAATGGTATCTAATATTTATATGCTTAGACCTCCTACCGACTGTTGGCACGTACACTAATTTTATAGCGCTTTGGCTGTCGCTGAACAGATCAATCGTATTATTCTGACCTGTCAGTTCATGGTACCTTTGGCACAAACTACCTCTTTCGCTGCTTCGCAGATAGCGACATACTCTGCTTCAGCCGTACTGAGTGCGACGCAACGTTGCTTGCGGGTCTGCCAGAAAACCGCAGCACCGCCAAGGGCAAGCATATACCCTGTGAACGAATGTCCATCAGCGTTGGCACCCCAGTCCGCATCGGCATATGCAACCAGAGGATTGCCAGTCTTCTTGTAGACCAATTTGTGATCCACTGTACCCTTTAGGTACCTCAGAACTCTCTTGAGTGCAGCCATGTGAGTCGAATTCCAACAGGAATTAAACTGACTCAGGTAGCTCACTATGAATGTGATGTCAGGTCGTGTGCCGCAGGACAGGTACATGAGTGAACCCACAATTTCCTGGTAGCTCATATCTCCACTCGGATCGCCTTTCTCCAATCTGAGATTAGTCTCTGTGGGAGTCGCGACAACTTTGCAATCTTCCATTTTGTACTTTTGGAGGACTTTCTTTATGAAGTTTCTTTGGTTGAGCTCCACTTCTCCCTTCCTTTGCGTGAGCTCCATGCCCAGGCAGTCTTTTGCCAATCCCAAGTCTTTAATTTTGAAGGCGTCCCCAATCTTCGCTTTCACGGCCTGAATCTCGTCAATGTCATGCCCAAAAATGTAGAAATCATCTACGTATAAGGCAATTGCGAGAAATTTGCTTTTAACCTTCTACAGGTATACGCATGGGTCATATTTTGACCTCGTGAACCCGATCTCAATTATGTGAGCGTGAACCTTCACGTTCCAACATCGTGCTGCCTGCTTCAGACCATAAATGGCCTTCTTCAGCTTGCAAACCTTTCCTTCTTTCCCCCTCATGATGAAGGCGTCTGGGTGTTCCATATACAGGTCTTCAGCAAGGTCTCCATTAAGGAAAGCAGTTGTAACATCGATATGATGCACTGTCAATCCAATTTCTGCCGATAGCGCCAGCAGTAGTCGGACCGACGACAGTTTAACCACTGGTGCAAAGGTTTCGGAGTAGTCCTCGCCCCACTTCTGGGAATATCCTTTAGCCACCAGTCTTGCTTTGTGGCGCTGCACTGTGTCATCAGCGCCAATCTTTAACTTAAACAGCCACTTGCATTTGACTACGTTCGCTCCTCTTGGGCGATCCACCAGCTCCCAGGTTCCGTTCTCGATGAGCGAGTCGTACTCTTGCTTCATCGCATCCAACCACAGGTCCTTATCTCCGCGGTCCATTGCATGAATTGCATCCTGTACCGACACAGGATCGTGCACACTGAGAAAATTATATTCAAAATCTTCCTGTCTATTTGGAACTCTGGTCCTTTGAGGGTATCGAGGCCCCTCTAAAGCTGGTTCAGCTTCTCGTTCTTCGCTTCTGTTAGAATCCGAGATGGAATCCATTGAATCATGAAACTCCTCAGATTCGACTACAACGTATTCGGGTGTGGTGGACCCGGTTGCTGGAGCTGGTACGCTCTGACTTGAAACTTCCTCCTCAGTTTCCATAGCCCTGGTAGTCCCTCCTGTAATGGGGACTACGAAAAATTCTTCAGGAACATCCACCACCAGCAACTTAGTTGACGATTTGTTTGGAGGTCCGAGAAAATCCATATTGTCCTTAGACTGATTTGGCAACCTCTCATCAAACACGGCATCCCGAGCAACAATAATCCGCCTTGGATTATTCTTAACATCAGCAAACTTAAACCCCTTTTGATCCTCGCTATAGCCAAGAAATATAAGTTCTCGTGTCTTGGGATCAAACTTTTTGAGACTTCCATCCTTAATAAGAACCTGTGCCTTTGAACCAAACACTTTTAAGTGCGAAAGGTCCACCGCCTTTCCGGTCCACACCTGTTCAGGAACCTGTTGCAAAATAGCCATAGTGAGCGAGCGGTTTTTCAGATAAATCGCCGTTAGAACTGCTTCACCCCAATATCTCTTATTGAGATTGCTTTCTGCTAGCATGCATTTCGCCTTTTCGACGATTGTCCGGATGGTTCTCTCTGCAACTCCATTTTGCTGCGGAGTGTGCGCTACAGTTGTCTGATGTTGAATTCCACGATTTTTTAGGTGATCCTGGAATTCCTTACTGGTGTATTCGCCACCATTGTCACTCCTTAACTTCTTAATCTTTTGGCCCGTTTGATTTTCAACTAATGCTTGAAACTCACGAAACTTCCCGAAAACTTCTGATTTGCATTTCAGCAAATAGCCATAAACTTTCCTGCTATAGTCGTCAATGAATAACAGTATGTATCTTTTGCCGCCCCATGACTCCACTTCAATGGGACCTGCAACGTCACTATGGACCAGCTCCAAAATCTGTGAAGCTCTATTGAATTTCCTTTTTGGAAACTTCTTCACGCATTGCTTGCCTTGACTGCATGGTATGCAGGGGTGCTTGCAGTTCCCAGGGCTATAATAAAGACCCTTGGCGATGTCCTTAAGCTTGCGCATTCCAGTTTGGGATAAGTGGCCCAATCTCCTATGCCACAAATCAAAGTCATCCTGACTTTCTCCTAAGAGAAACGTCGTCGCCTTGTTACTCTCCGAACCTAAAACATAGAGTCCATTTTGCTTGCGTGGCGCTGTAAACAGTACGTTCCCATCTACAGATACATTGCCATCGAAAACTCTGCAACGATTTTTGTCAAACACTACAACCTTGCCATTATCAGTGCACTTGCCAACAGACATCAAGTTGGTGACTAGTTCTGGAATCAACAACACATTATTCATTGTCAGTCCTAATTGACGTCCCTTGTGACGTTCGTCCAACTTAACAGTACCTTGCGAGGTCGATACTATTTTGTCATTATTCGCGCAAGTAACAGCTTTCGAACTGCTTGCTATAGGCGTTAAAATAGACTTATTTGATGTCATGTGTGATGTCGCGCCACTGTCTACCACCCAGCAATTATCCCCACTAGCGGTAAGTAAAGAAACAAAATCAGTAGAATCATCATCATTAATCCTGCCTACAGCCGCTAAATTGCTCTCAGTCTTGCCTTGATTGGCTTTAAAGAGCTTACATTGCCATTTAAAGTGACCCTTCTTTTTACAAAAATGACAAACTATTTTCTTACGAGCGCTACCACTACCACCTGCAACATTAGCTAACACCGTATCGTCCTTATCATTATTCACTTGCTGTCGGTGACCTTCACGCAGAAGAGCCGCTATAACGTTCTCCGATGATAATTCCTTGCCAGAATGTTCCATAGCCATCACCAAAGGGTCGTAAGAATCCGTCAAACCAGCCAAGAGAATAACCGCGATGAATTCATCATTCAGTGCAGCTTGGATTGCCTTCAGGGCTTGATGCGTAGCTTGCACTTCATTGACATAGGCATCCATATTTTCGAAATTATCCAGTTTCAATGAAAATAGCTTCCGCAGCAGACCTAATCTTCTAATTAGACCACAGTCAGCATAGGCCTTTTTTAGCGCATTCCATGCTTGATATGAGGTTTTGGCATTCTTGACAATGGTGATGCACTGTTCTGCGATTGACAGGCAAATTTTTGCCCTTGCCCTTTCGTCGCGTTTCCGGTCTTCAGGTTTGGTAGTAACGAAATTTTCGCTTACACAGTCCCAGAGCCCCGCATCTATTAATAGCATTTCGATGCTGAAGGCCCAACTGCCATAATTATTTCGGCCTGTAAGCTTTTTGATCGCACTCGTCGAACTTTCCATTTTTATATTCGAATTTACTATAAATAACTGCCCTACAAATTCAGCAACAACGAGGCACGGTCTGGGCCCATAACCTGTTGGAAATGTGTTGTGAACAGAGCTAGTTTAGTAAAACTCGTAAATAAATGGTTACTTTTATTTAAATAGTTTAGCAGAGTGACATATAGGTTTTATCAATACAGTTACCTAGCAACCACAGTTAGTCTAAGAAGAATGTATTCAGCATACAACTTCTTTAACAGCCCCTCCCCCGCTGTCCGTCACTGGTCAGTCGGTGGAGCTCTGCAACACCGAAGACGTGTTCGCGCGTAACTGGCAGGTGCAGAAGGGCAGGAACAAAGGCAGGAAGGGGGGTAACGCTCCGGCATCACGTCGTCAACGCGCGGACCCTGCAGTGCAAGCTGCTCCGGCCCCCTTGGCAAGTGGTGCTAGAAGAAGGAATAGGCCGAACAAAAAACAGCAGCTAGCGGCACAAGGTAAGGGTAATTCCTGTCAATTAACGCTGGCTAATGCTGCAGGTCAAGGGCAACCGACCAGTGGCAAAGTCAACTTCTTCTCCGCAGGTAGGCGGGCGCAGGCCGATGTCGACAACAGCCGACCAGGCCCCAGTCGACCACCAGCCGGCACGGTGGAAGGACAAGGCACGGTAGAAGGACCAGCCACGGCGACTACACAGCGACCTGTTCGGAAGGATCAGGCCGCGGCTAAGCGGACTCTCAACGAGACCTCGTCACCTCGAGGGGAGCAACGCTAGGCCGACGTTCGCTGATAATAATAATAATAATAACAGAAAAATGAAAAAATTACCAACGAAAGAACTAAGATCCTAGAATGGACCCAGAAGTCTCTACATGGAAGACAACGCCAAGACTTATGCCACATATATGTCGACAAAGAAGCGTCGAACGAGTGGTTAAGTCGAAGTGAACTCTTCCCAGAGACTGAAGGTTGCATGCTTGCTATACAGGACCAGGTAATTGAAACCAAAAATTATAGAAAATACATTATAAAGAATTTAAATAATGACACATGTAGAAGATGCAATAGGTCCCCTGAGACAATTCAACTTATCACAGGCGCGTGCAAATCAATAGCCCAAACAGATTACAAACACAGACATGACCAAATAGCCAACGTCATACACCAGAAATTAGCTCATCAGTATAAACTCATAGACTCCGTTGTACCATACTACAAATACAATCCAGAGATTAGATTAGAAAATGATTCAACAACACTATATTTTGATCGCGGCATCTTTACCGACAGAACAGTTCACTTCAATAGACCAGATATTACACTTATAAACAAGATAAACAAAACTGCATACTTAATTGATATTGCTGTACCAAATACCCATAATTTGCAAACCACAATAGCAGAAAAACTAACCAAATACATCGAACTAAAAGATGAAATTACCAGACTTTGGCATCTGAAAAAAGTTACAATAGTACCAATAGTTTTGTCGTCAACAGGAGTAATTCCGAAACAACTTCACCAATCCCTTAGTTCTCTTAACTTACCCCCAAATACCTACCATCTGCTACAAAAGGCAGTGATACTAAACACATGCAGACTCGTCAGAAAGTTTTTGCAATGTGAATCAGAAAACCTTCATCAACACTCAAACACGATACCATCTTCCATGCAATTTCCTGCGTTTAACCGAACGTCACCTATTTCAACTGATAATCTCATGGCTTAGGCCCGTGTTATCAGCTCTCCCCGGCTAAAATTTTAAGCCGAGAACATTAAATGTATGCCAAAATAATAATAAAAATAATAATAATTATAATAATAATCTATGGCCCGGGTTGTCAATGTGACGGAACATTTTTTCTGCCAATCAATAATTTTATTTACTTTTTTGACCAATTTTAACGAAATAAATATGTTTTATACAATCAAACCACAAAAAAAAAAAATCGAAATTAAAACATAATAATTTGGACCAATAACGATGAAATATTCAGAAAAATGCAGAACGAAGTAAATGTCAATACGTCAAAGAAACAACAATGCTGACCAGCCGGCTTAGCATGACCACCGAAGAAACAGGTTGTGTCTACGGAGGAATCGATAAAATGACAGATTGTAGAAAGATTTCTATCGTCGTTAGCATGGCGATGTAGATAGAACTCTTTCTATTCTTCAGTCGACAAGAGTCTTCTATGTCGAGCATGGCGACAGTTTTCTCTTTACTTTTGACATTTGGGAGTAGAAACAATTCTTTTCAACAAATGTCAAATAGTCTACATCGCATCGGACCTAGACAAAATTTCTGATAGTTTTTGTTAAAATAAAAAACATGCCGGGATCCTTTCATCGCCACCGTCTTAGTTTTTATGCCGAAAAAAATCATAGGAAGTTAAAAAGGAACGCTGTACGAGCGTTGAGCGGGGCTTTTGATCTGCCGGAAAACGAGTTCCTCGAAAATTATAAAGTCAGCAAGGAAATGGTTCAGTATTTGTGCCAGGAGCTGAGCGAGGATCTATCTCCTAGCACATCTCAGGGACTACCTGTTCTCGTCAAAGTAAGTACAATCTAGGCAAGGTACGCCTTCCAACTACCTTCTAATTGGTAATAAGCAACCTAAGGCTGGGTTTATAGTCACGCTGACCATCGGCGCAGCGCTGAGGTTCAGCGCGAGACGATTTAGTATCGAGCTGATCACTACGGAATACAGACGCTCAAAAATGCATTAATAGCTGCTGGGTTGTACTACCTATAAAAAAAGAAAGACAAAACTACGACGAAGACTTCATGTTCATCAATCGATTGAGCAGAGCCGTTGCGTTTCTAAAACATTTAGAATAGTGCGAAAATAATATCTTCCTAGGATTTGTTTCTTCTTTATTTTTATATAGTGGATCGGATCAGATGCATTCGAAAATAGTTTTCTCAGGCCTACTTCGTCGATCACTCAGCTTGTGTCTACATCACGATTCAGCATACTGTACACGCTGACGGTGCCGCTCGGCTGGACACTAGAACGCTCACAGAAGGCAAAGGCAAAGCGCGTGTCGCGGTCACCGCGCGCGCTAGTAGCTACGCGTTATTCTAAAACGCTTCTTAGAAGTTCATACGTTTCGGCTGCCAGCGCCGACGGTTAGCGTGACGATAAAACCAGTATTTTTTCTGAATCTAACTATGACTCATATTTTGCAGGTTCTTTGTTCAATGAAAGTCTTGCTCACAGGACATTACCAAAGAGGTGTTGGCCAAGAGCAAAATATTTCCATTGGCCAAACCACAGTGAGCAAATTTTTTAAACAATTTGTTGTTGCTGTAAATACACGGTCAGTTAATTACCTTCTTGAAATACCCAAGTTTGACTAGCTTATAATTGTATAAGGCTTATTAGCTAGTCAGATATAGATATCTAACTCCTTTCGTTTCAGACTGAAACCGCGATGGATTGTGTTCCCAAATACTGAGGCAGGAAGGCAGACTGTGGCATCTGGGTACCAAAGAAAATTCAGGCTCCCAGATATATTAGGAGCCATTGATTGTACCCATGTACAATTATTTCCACCACCAAAGCCACAACAAGCGCAATATCGAAACAGACATGGTGTTACCTCCATCAATGTGCAGTTGGTAAGAAAATAGAAACCATAAGATTAGATCCTGTGATCTCTTTTGTTGGGATGAGCATAAAATCAATCATCTAAAAAAATATAACCAGTTCTATTACTTCTAGATCGCAGATGCTGACTGCAGAATACTGAACGTTAATGCCAATTTTCCAGGCAGGGTCCATGACCAATTTATCTTTAATGGTTCTGTGGTCAAGACAGAACTACGCAGACTTCATCAAAATAGAATTGGCCAGTATTATCTATTAGGTAAAGTATTGTAGAGTATAAGATATAAAAAAATACAGAATAATTATGTAATTGGAAATAATAACAGTTCAAATAATATCTGTACCTCAGAGGTATACAACATTATGTTATAAAACGAAAATTTTACAGGAGAGGCAAAAATGCGCGGAGTGAAACTTTGAATGCAATTTTGATATAGTTGTTTTAAAGATATTGAAACAAACTCAACAGTATTTTTTATTGTAATGAGATGGAATTATTATGTATTACTCATATTTACAATAAAGTTAATTCTTATCTGATTTTGTGGACTTGAGACTATTTACCTTGTATCATAAATGAACTTAGGTGTTTTAAGAAAGCATTATGATATTATACTTTTGTTTACCTCTAAATAAAACTTATGGATATTATTGGAATTCGACACCTAGAAACATTATGTCTCTTGTCAGTGTGTAGCGTTATGGATTTTTTTATGAATTGGGGAGGGGTTTACTAATGAAATGAAACAAAAGTTACTTTACAAATCTGAAAATCAAAATATTATTTATTTTTAGAACCCATCACAGCTAGTCACATGCTTCAGGTAAGTCAGAGACATCTGCACATGGAATTTTCCTATAATATTCGTGGAACATGGATGGAATCCACTGCAACGATTTTTCTAAGTCATTGTATTTGAATCTCGAAATGGGCTTTTGAGTTTCTCGTATAGGTTTCGGCGTGAGCATAGAAAATTCTCTCCGTTTATTTCGTGTGAAACTAAGTTCTTCAAAAGTTTCCTGATCAAAAGAAGTTTTGTGGAACATCGAACCTATTTCATTTTTTCGGAATTGCATCCACACTATAGCAGGATATGATACAGACTCTCCCGCAATAGATTTTTTTCTGTGCCCAAAAGGCGCTGATGATCCGTTGCAAAAGGTAGAAAAATCCATGAAATGTTCAGTTTCCATGTTTACCACTTTAATTTTTGAGTTTCTTGAACACAATGGGAAACTCTTGGATTTTCTTCTTTTCTCTCTCTATTATTGAGTGGACTACATCTACTTGCATGTGAGTCATCGTCATTCTCCTGCCCTTATCCCAATTTATTTGGGGTCGGCGCAACATGTCTTCTTCGTCCATACTTCTCTATTTCTCGTCATGTCAGCAGTCACCTCCTTTCTAGCCATATCATCCTTCACACAGTCCATCCATCGTTTCTTTGGTCTTCCTCTACTCTTATAGCCATCTACATTCATACTCAACATTTTTCTCACAACATTTTCTTCATTCCTTCGCATCACATATCCATACCACGACAATCGATTACCACACAACTTTTCATTTACCGGCGCCACTTTCAGACTTCCTCTTATGTACTCATTCCTTATTTTATCCATTCGCGTCACACCACACATCCCCCGTAGCATTCTCATCTCAGCCACATGCAATTGCCTTTCATTTATCCCTTTTGTGGCCCAACATTCTGATCCATATACGACAGCAGGTGCTGCATGTAAGCATCTACTTGCATGTGAGTATGCCCTTTTAATAAATATTTGTGGTTTATTACCTCCAAACTTTCCTTTTGAGACAATATCCACAAATAAGCCATCATTAAATAAATATTTTTATTCTGCCCCACACAGTTGTCGCTCCATGTCTGAGGCTAAATATCTGACGGAGAATTGTTCAGCGATTGAGTTGTTTCGTTTTGTCTCATATTTTCTAGATCATCGATGGACGACCTGTCTGATTCTGGTATATTTACCTGTCTCCGTTTTTCGAATTCACAATGTGTAGAGTCTTCATCATTTTTTGGAATATACTCTTCGTCTGATGGTGAAAAATCTTCCCCAGAGCTCATACCAACTTCTGTTCTCATGCGGGGAAAGCTAGTCGATGGCACGAGATTATTTGAAATGGCAGTGAACAAAGCAGAGGTTGACGGTTATGTATCATCGTCAACAACATCGCCGACGGTATGCATTACTTCGGTTGGAACCGGAGCCACGTCAATATCTTGGGATAGTCTTGAATATAAACCATACATACAAAGTATTGACGACCAGTTATTGTCAACTGTCAGCTGGTACGTAGGTACCTTTGTTGAAGTCTTCTCGATATTTTCCAACAGAAATGCCAGTGAACAAAGAGGAGGTTGACGGTTGTGCTTCATAATCAATAGCACCGCCGATGTTACGCACTTCGGAGGGAGCTACAGGCATGTCCAGGTCTTGACAATATTTTGAAGATAAAACTTGGTAGGAACGGTGCCAGTCTTGGAAATGGTGATCTTTTCCCTGAGGTCCTAAAAATAACAAAATAATTCTATTATTAACATAAATTAGTATTTTTTATTAATGAAACGTTATTTTTGTGCGTTTTCGGATCAGTATCTAATTAGTAAATTGATGGATCGCAAGCATCATCATAAAACCTACTTTGAACATTGTGTACCTAACTACCCGTTGTGTTTATGTCACTGTCAAATGGACCTTAGCACAAAGTAATAAAGATCAATGTCATGACAATTAAAGGTGAATCTACTTGTAGTTTATCCGCGAAGTATTTTACTCCAATATTTTGTTATCAACTAATGAAAAGGTACTACTTATCACGACACCCTAATATGAGTAAATACTGATACCTTAAAAATCATAAGAAAGTCTAATATTCACAAAAATATGAACCTACCTACTAACAATATTTGACATGGAAAAAAGTATCTTAACACCAAGAAATAAAGATCAATGTCATAAGACGTTTACAGGAGATACTATAGTTTACCTCTCGTAACGTTTTCGCTAAAATATTTTATTAAAACTAATTTAAAAAGTACTTACCATATTCCGAAGTTGTATTATGTTGATCTCCGATATTCACTAAGGCACACAGTAATTTACCGCGTGAAAACAAAAACAACAATAACAATAACAATGTGACAATGTGATTAAATAACAATTTAAAACAATGTTTAACTATTACGCGGATAGTTTTGCACGCACCTGCGCGCGAGTTTTCGTTCAGAGGTAAAGAACATTAACTCCAATGAACAACATTAAGTTCACGCAAAGCTTAGAGGTAAATAATATTATCATCATTTGAGGTCCTATACCCATTACACGTTAGTGGATTTAATGTCATATACGATTGGATATTTCTTTTCATAGATGTCATAGGACTTAATGTTGTATACCATTGTGTAGAACTGGTTCTTGCGATTTGAATGGTGCAAAAAACATATTTTCAAAAAAAGTGGAGTTACTATTGTATACCTCTGAGGTACAGATATTAGTATTTATTTATAATATTAATGTAAAAGAATATAAAATAAACTATTAATATTTAGAGCCCATAAGAATGGGTTTCTCCATTCGTTTTCTTTGTAATCTGAAACGAAAGAAAATTAATTTATCAATAATTTCAGGGGACTCAGGCTATGCTCTAGAGCCTTGGCTCATGACACCAATAAGAAATGCTTCTCATGGTACGCCCGAAGAAAGGTATACAAAGTGGCATTGCCAAACGCGCAATGTCATCGAGCGTACCAATGGCTACCTCAAGGGGACCTTTCGGTGTCTAGGCATAGACAGAAGCCTCCATTATGCGCCTGAGAAGGCATCGGCGCTGGTGTATGCCTGCTGCACACTGTATAATATAATGCAACATTATCGGTATGTTCTTTAGTCATTGTTCTTTGAATTAGTTGTACAAAAACATTTTCTAACAGTGGTGAAATTTGTTTAAGGGTGCCTATGCAGGAAACAGCTCCTTCAGTCGATAGACTGGGAGACGACAGCAATGTTCACAGAGGCAGTCTTCTACAAGTTGCAGTAAATAGAAGAGTGAATGTAATACGAAATTATTTTATGTAAATATGTAAATAAAAACTACCTTTCCGTACGGTGTGTTTACTTTCTTATAAATAATAGATTAATATGGTTTAAAGACACTTACTATAAAAACATTCCTTGTCTGGGCATCGGAGTCAAGAAACTGGTTGTGTATACTTTTTGCCTTTTTTCAACATCTCAATTTGGAGGGTGGTACTTCGCACGCTGTAAATAAATTGTTGTTGATATGAGATTATGGCAAAACGCGTTCTATTAGGTACCTACGGCGAAGATTTTGCAAACAATGCCACAATCTTGTAAATATCCTCAAGGCTGGTTTTAAACTATTTATTATAAAAATTAAGTAGGTTCTTACTTCTTTTTTGCCGCCATTATAACTTTTACTAGAAAAAATTGAATTTAGAACAATGTAGGTATTTTTTTGTACTTATCCCTTATTGTACCAATCCTGGGCAAAGGCCTCTACCCATTCCTTTCACTTCTCACGATGGTGTGCTTCTTCTCGCCAGATAGTGAGAAAGCCGTCCCGACATCGTCTCCTCGGTCTGCGTCGAATTTTTGCACTGTGCACGTCACAAAACAAGCTACATTTTTCGATGTATAATTAATAATCTAGTAATCAACAAAAATATTTTTCTTTGTTTGTCAACACAACATTCCTTGAACTTTTGAGTCTGACATTAAAAATACATACGAGTATTACGTCTCGTTGTTGCTTTGAGTTACGTTCAAAAGTTATATTTTAAATTATAGTTCCGTAAATTGTAGGTTAATTTTGTAAATAATTGGTAATTTTTCTATTCCATTCAAATGGTTTAAAAACTTGGCACATTTTTTTGGTTAACTAAACGCAATGTTATCGTAGGATTCATAGAATAACGACATCACTAGCTACTTCTCCGTTGCTATGGAAAACATTCCTATGTCTATGTCTTGGAAGAAATACGAGTCTACGGGTTGCGCCATGCTCGGGTAGAAGACTTGTCGAGTAGAATAGAAAGAGCTTTGTCGTTTCTTGGAAGAATAGAGATAGAATCGCCATACTACGGGGGCAGAAGCCGAGCTAAAATAGAAAGACAGCAAGCACACCCACCATCTCCGGGCTCGTCGCTAAACTCCGCCTCGCAGCCACCGGGACGCGCCACATCCGTGGGCGCCGTGTCTCCGGTAGCTGTAGCTGCGTCGAGTTCCAGCGACGAGTTTTTCTCCCCGTTGTCAACGCCATCAACATCACCGCCGCCATCACCACCGCGACGCGAACGACGAGTAAGAGTACGGCCACCAGCGGGCTTAGGACCTCGAGGCCAACCGGCCCCGAACAGGGTCCCCGCTGCTGGTGGAAATGTGCCGCGCATGCGATGGACTCAGTCCATAAACGAGAGTGTCATGCGCGCATATTATGGGGCTACTGAGGGGGGAAGTAACTTGACTGCGTACCGTAGTCGGATGCTCTTTCTGTTTCAGGTGCTTGAGCCAGCTATCAGCGTGTCGGCGCAACGATTGTCGGATCAGGTGCGGGTCATCCAGCATAACCATATGTTGGATGACACTGTACTTGATCGACTACGCTCTGAATCACGGAGTAACCCAGTCACACCGGCTTCACCAGTGGTCGCAGTGCAACTGGAAAATGTTTCCAGTGCTCCGCCGCGATCCGAACGTGGTGGTGAAGAGGATGATGACGAAGTTATATCCGTGAGTACCCAATGCAATGTTCAATTGAGGGGCGCTTTGGAGGGTGCATTCCGGGAGTACCGTTCCACACCGCCTGAACTTAGACCACGTTTACCTCGTTTGCCCATGCACAAGAAAAACAAGGCGCTGGTGTGTGCTCTAGATTCGCAACTGTCAGATTGCTTTGACAGCAGCAAAGACCTCGCCGATACCCACTCAATTTTGTATTGTGCAGCTGTAGCGGCATGTCGTGTGGCTCATGTTAAATTTCCTAACAAAGACAGAGCTGCACGACCAAAGTTAGCTGTTCCAGCCTGGCAGTGCAGGATTGAGCGGCGTATCGGTGAGGCTAGAGCACTCATCGGCAAGTTGATCTGCTTCAGGGAGGGCAATACTCGCCCTAGAGTGATGCGTTTTGTGAGGCGGGCGTTCTCGGGAACAGATATTAGTTTTCCTGATTATTTGTCCCGCGTCACAGAGCGCATCGACTTCCTGAAGCAGAAAATCTATGCATGGGCGAGCCGTATTCGTCGGTATAAGCGACGAGTGGAGCGGTATACACAGAACCGCACTTTCCAAAGTGATGAAAGGTGGGTATATAGAGCTTGGGAACGACCAGACCAAGGTGTGATTGACTCGCGTCTGCCGGATGATGACGCCATGACGTCGTTCTGGCGCAACATCTGGTCGGTGCCTGTCAGTCACACTGAGGGCGATTGGACCTGGGAGGTTGAACGAGCGTGTGATCCTATAACAGAAATGGGGGCAATTATCATCAGCCCCCAAGACGTAGCTTGTGCAGTCCGTCCGTTACCTAACTGGAAATCTCCAGGGCCGGACGGACTGCACAATTTCTGGATCAAGTGGTTTAAAGGATCGCACGCTCGCTTGGCGTCTCAGTTTCAATCAGCCTTAGAGTCAGGATCGCTACCCCAGTTCTTGACAACAGGAATTACCCACCTGCTCCATAAATCAGGTAGTACTGTGGAACCTAAAAATTATAGACCAATCACTTGTTTACCAACGGTCTATAAAGTTCTTACATCCATTTTGAGAGTTAAAATCAGCCAACATGTCGAAAGTAACTCTATCATGTCTGCCTCTCAGAATGGATGTAGGAACGTGGTACTAAGGAGCTGCTCCTCATTGATATGACCATTAGCCAACAGGTTCGCCGCTCCCGAAAGGATTTGTCTACATGTTGGATAGATTATAAGAAGGCCTATGACTCGGTGCCTCATACATGGCTCATGAGGGTGCTGGCATTGTACAAAGTAGATGCAACTCTGTGTACCTTCCTGATGTCATGTATGAGGAACTGGAGAACGGTCCTTCGCTATCCAGGATGTCGACAGATCGGAGGGAACAGTGAACCGATAAGGATCGAGCGTGGTATATTCCAGGGTGATAGTCTGAGTTCGTTGTGGTTTTGTCTAGCCTTGAACCCTCTTAGCACACTGCTCTAGGGTTCAGGTCTAGGCTATCGGTTGAGGAGAGGTGGTCAGGTTATATCTCACCTTCTTTACATGGATGATCTGAAACTCTTTGCCCCCAACAATTTGCAACTGATGAAGCTACTGAAGGTAACAGAAATTTTCAGTAGTGGCATCAGAATGGAATTTGGTGTGGACAAATGTGCAGTCTTGCATGTGAAGCGAGGGGAGATTATGGAATCCGTAATATAATAATAATAATATAATAATATAATACTCTCGGATTCCATACTACTTAGATCCCTCTCGTCAACAGAAACCTACAAGTATTTGGGTATGTCGGAAGCATTAGGTATCAATATTGCCGTCATGAAACAATCGTTGAGGGAGCGCTTCTTTGGCCGCCTGAACAAGGTCCTGAGCAGTCTTTTGTCAGGCGGAAACAAGGTGCGCGCCTTCAACAGTTGGGTCATGCCGGTTTTGATGTATTCTTTCGGCATACTCAAATGGACTCAGACAGAACTTGATGCCCTGGATAGGAGGGTCCGCTCACTATTGACCGCAAATCGGATGCATCACCCACGGTCGTCGGTGATGAGACTGTATATCCCGCGGAAGTGTGGGGGTCGTGGTTTCTTAAATACTAAGACCCTACACAACCGTGAGGTATGCAGTCTCAGGGAATACTTCCTAGAAGCCAACGTGGGGATGCACCGAGATGTGGTCTCAGTGGACAAGGGCCTTACCCCGCTCTCCTTGGCTAACGAGAACTGGCGCAAACCTAAAGTATTAGACACTAATGATCGCAGGGAGGTATGGGAGAGCAAGGAGCTGCACGGACGCTTTTACCGGGCCTTACATGGAACCGATGTAGATTTCTTAGCGTCCGTATCCTGGCTGCGTTTCGGTGACCTTTTCGGGGAAACCGAAGGTTTTGTCTGTGCAATAATGGACGAAGTTATGATGACGAACAACTACCGGAAATACATTGTGAAGGATGGCACGGTTGACATATGTCAATTATGTTTTTCCTACTCCTCCGCTATTCTTTTCTGATTAATTTCGTTGCGGGATCCAAGACAGTTAAATCGTTTCCCTGGGACTTCGTCGAGCTTCATTGTCTCGGCGCTTTTCTTGTGGTCGCCACTGTTGATTCTGGCTAACAGGAGTTACAGTGGTTTGGGAATAGTGTGGCGGGCTTGTCCCAAATCTTTTTTTTTTTTTTTTGACATATGTCGGGCATGCCACCGTCCTGGAGAATCGATCCGACACATTATTTCTGGATGTTCTCGTCTGGCTAACGGAGAATACTTGCATAGACACAACCTTGTTGCCAGGATTATCCACCAGCAACTTGCTTTGAAATACAACCTTGTGGAAACAGAAGTGCCATACTATAAGTATGCGCCCGACCCAGTTCTCGAAAATGGTAATATTTCATTGTATTGGGATCGACCTATCGTCACTGACAGGACTATTGTTGCCAATAAGCCTGACATTGTGGTGATGGATCGATCGGAGCGTCGCGCAATGATTGTTGATATAACCGTCCCGCATGACGAGAACCTCGTGAAAGCAGAGAAAGATAAGCAATTCAAGTATCTAGATCTGGCTCGCGAGGTTGTCGACATGTGGCACGTGAATACAGCAATCATTGTGCCGATAGTCGTGTCTGCCAATGGCTTAATAGCCAAGAGCCTCGACGAACATCTAAGGAGGCTCTCGCTTGGTGGCTGGATCAAGGGCTTGATCCAGAAGGCAGTACTTCTGGACACGGCGCGCATTGTCAGGAGGTTTCTCTCTCAAGAGCCCTGACCACCGGTAGCTCGGACCTTGTTCCCAATGCCGATGCATTATATTAGTAGTACTAATGCATATACTTATATGCATTATATTATACATAGCATACATAGATTATAAAAAAGCATTTGACAGCGTCCCCCATTCATGGTTAATTGAAGTATTAAACATCTATAAAATAAACCCATTAATTATAAATTTTCTTAAGAATACCATGGAATCCTGGAGAACTACACTTAAATTACAAACTAAAACGGCAAACATATCTGTAGAAGAAATAGCTATTAAAAAAGGTATTTTTCAAGGGGACTCATTAAGCCCTCTTTGGTTTTGTCTAGCCCTGAATCCACTCTCCCGAGCATTAATTGAGTCCAGATTAGGTTTTGACATAAAGAACGGTAGGTCAACATTGCACCAAATTACACATTTACTTTATATGGATGACTTAAAACTATATGCCAATAAAAATACAGATTTACACGGTTTATTAAACATAACAACAACATTTTCGAAAGACATAAGAATGGATTTTGGACTAGATAAATGCCGAAAATTAAATATCGAGAAAGGTAAGATTAAAGATGGAAACTACTCAACAGACACCGAGCAAGTAATAGAAGCAATGAAAGACGAAGAACTATATAAATATTTAGGATACAACCAAGCGCGACTGCTAGAACATAGGGCTATTAAAGATAAACTAAAAAAAGAATACACTAGTAGAATACATTCGTTATGCAAGATGCATCTGTCTAGTAAACATTTATTTAAATCCATAAATACTTACGCAGTACCCATACTCACTTATTCCTTTGGTGTAATAAAATGGTCTAACACTGAATTACATGCCCTTGAAGTCAAAACAAGAACCACTCTGACACAACATAGATATCACCATCCCAAATCCGCAATAGAGAGAGTCATAATGTCCAGAAAAGAAGGAGGCAGAGGCTTAATCGAAATATCACATCTTCATAAAAGACAAGTAATAAACCTAAAGCAATTTTTCATGCGGAAGAAAAACAGTAGTCAGTTACACAAAGCAGTTACAGAAATTGACAAACAGTACACACCTCTAAATCTTAGCGATAGCAATATTGAGACAATAGATAAAACGAGATATATCGAAGAGTTACATAGAAAGTGGAGGCAGAAAGAATTGCATGGACGACATCCCAACGACCTACACCAAACATATATAGATAAAGAAGCTTCTAACAAATGGTTGGAGTTAAGTGGGCTTTTTCCGGAAACAGAAGGGTTTATGTTGGCCATCCAAGACCAGGTCATTAACACAAAAAATTATAGAAAATTTATAATTAAAGATAGTACAGTAAGAAATGATCTATGCAGAAAATGCCACAGCAAGCCTGAAACAATACAACACATCACAGGCGCTTGTATCACATTAACTCAAAATGACTATACACACAGACATAATCAGCTAGTTAATATTATACACCAAAAACTCGCAACTAAACTTAATCTCATGAAGGACCCATACACACCATATTACAAATATTCACCTAGAGATACTTTAGAAAACCAATTTTATAAAATATATTCTGACCGTGCTATAGTTACAGATCACACTATATATAACAACAGACCCGACATAACGCTTGTAGACAAAGAAAACAAACACACATACATAATTGATATTGCAGTCCTTATTACTAATGACATACAAAAAACAATCTCAGAGAAAATCAGGAAATATACAGAGTTACAAGAGGAAATTAGGCGAGTTTGGAAAATGAATAGAGTCACTATAGTTCCAATTGTAATATCAACCACAGGTGTTATCCCAAAACAAATATTCAAAAGTTTTAGCGCACTCAATCTATCTTAATACACATATCTAACACCACAAAAAGCTGCCATACTAAACACTTGCCGAACAGTTAGAAAATTTTTACAATTAGACTTAGATAATAATTTCGCTGCAGTACAGAATAATTTGAATGCACAGACAAATAACTAGAATCTCGCCTTGGTTCACACCCGTGAGATTCTTAAAGTACCAGGTATTAGCCTGAGAAAACGAAAGTTTAAAACCATAATAATAATAATTTTATTTAAATCGTTGTTACAGTACAGTAAATCCATAATCTAACTTAACGTTATTATAAAAAATGTAACAAATTATATTTTAACATGCTTATAGAATAGAGGTCCCCAAACTAGGCTGTGCCTGTATCTTGGGGGCCGGAGTTACGTTAACTTTAAAATAATAAGTACTTATTATCTACCAACAAAACAAAATTGGTAATTAAAAGTAAGTAAAATTTAAAGTAAGAAAGTAAAGTAAAAAGTTTATTGATGATATAAAGTGAGTATTCTAGCTTGTTGTATGTTAGTGTGTATGAGTATGACTGGGTGTGTGAGTATGTGTTTGTGTATGTGTGTGTGTGTATATGTATGTGAGTGTGTGTGTGTGTATTTTTATTTTTGGTATAATTTAGTTAACTTGAAATTTCTTCCGCCTCTTCATACGATAGGTTGGCTAACCATTTTATCAAAGTTTTTTTGCATGAAAAGTTGTTCAAGTCTTGAATGTTGCAGCTTTTACTAATTCTATTGTAAATATGGATATGTGAGTAGAATGGGCATCGTCTGGCTAACAGGCTATTTGCTTCTGGTGGGGGAATGTAGAGGACGCGTTTCGAGAGAATTTTTTCGTAGTCGGATCTTTTTTTTAGGGTTTTGTGAACATGTAGGGTTGCTTTTAAAATAAATAATTGCCGCACCCTTAAGACATCAAACTCCTTATAAATAAAATCAGTTGGGTAGCGAAAAGGTTTTTTTAAAGCTACTTTTATCACTGCTCTTTGAGCTCTTTCTACCTCTATAACAGTGCTTTTCCCGGCTGCACCCCAAACAGAAATCCCGTATTGAAGTACTGACTGACACAAACCGAGGTAAATTGTACGTAGAATTTTAAATGGTGTACAGTTACGTAGTTTTTTCATAACGTGTATCAGCTTCCTAACGCGACCGGAGAGCAAGTGTATGTGAGATTTGAATGAGATGTTGTCATCTAGTGTGATGC
This sequence comes from Diarsia brunnea, assembly GCA_949774965.1. Lineage (NCBI taxonomy): Eukaryota > Metazoa > Arthropoda > Insecta > Lepidoptera > Noctuidae > Diarsia > Diarsia brunnea. The sequence continues at coordinate 17,394,829 of OX458996.1, forward strand.
CAAGGTATTTAATTGAGGCAGTGTGATCTATGACTAGGCAAGAACAGTGTGTTAGCGGTGAAGTCTGGTAACTGCAGCATGTGTGGTATTTAAGTACAAGATGACGTGGAGGTCGAGAGGCTATTGTTTTGGAGAATGTTATGAATTTGGTTTTTTTTTATATTTAGAGTCAGGAGATTTGCATCAAGAGCCTTAGAGACAGTTACTAGTCCGATCTCGGCAAGGTGGTACACTTGTTCGCAAGTTTTACCGTGAAAAATTATCACTGTGTCGTCAGCATACGATATTATTTCATTGTGAGTTTAAAATATCATTCATATATTATAGAAGCTGAAGAGAGTCGGGCCGAGTGTGCTGCCCTGTGGAATTCCAAAAGCGATGGGAAGTACGTCACTTGATTGTTCATTTACTTTGACCAGCTGTTTGCGATCAGATAGGTAACTCGTAAACCATTCAAGTGCAGCCCCTCGTATACCTGCACATTCAAGTTTTCTAAGAAGAAGTTGAATTGATATTGTATCGAAGGCCTTTGCCAGATCTAAAAAAACTCCAATAGTGTGTTCTCCTTTTTGGGTGAAAGTAGCCACTAAGTTGGTCAGTAATGAGGCAGCGTCTTCAGTTGACCTTCCTCGCCTGAATCCGAACTGCCTATCTGATATCAATTTGTATTTTTCAAAAAAGTTCGCTAGCCTGCTGTTAACTAGTTTCTCCAGTACTTTGGACAGAATTGACAGAAGTACGATTGGGCGATAATTTTCAGGTAAGTCTGTAGGGCCGCTTTTGTGTATTGGTCTAAGGGATGCAACCTTCCAGTACTCCGGAAAGGTACCAGATTCTAAGCTTAAATTAAAAATGTGGGTAAGTGGTTTAAGGATTGCATTTCTATTTTTTATTATAAATCATGTAGTAATACCATCAAGTCCTGGTGCGCTGTCAGTTTTAAGTTGATGAATATATTTAGTTATTTCTGCTTCGTCTGTCGGGTGAAGAAAGAATGAGTGTGGGAAATTTTCACGAGGTTTGTAGGTTTTAGCTAGGGATTCTTGGGTCTCAGAAATTCGTGATAGTATTAGATCAGATAAAATTTTTCCAATCGAGGTGAAGTAAGCATTACAGTTGTTAAGTGAGTTAATTGGATCCGCCGAATTGTAAATTAGTTGAGATGAGTCATTTCTTTGGCTATTTGGGCGATATATTGATTTGAGGGTGTTCCATAGCTTTTTTGGGTTCTTTTGATGGGGTCCTCAACCTATGGTGTGATAGCGAAGTCACCTTAAGCTGGCTGAAGAAGCTAATCGCCGAGATGCCTCCTCTTGCCGGCACGTCGCTGGTCATCAAGAAGCAGGCAGACATCAAGCGACGCGTACGCTGCGGCATCCTGATCCCTGACGACCGGGGGGTATTCACCGACCCACAGAACATCGGGCGGCTTCTGTGCCACCAGAATCGGTGGATCGACATCAGGAGTTGGGGACTGCTGCAAGCCAAGAGGCAAGAGAATGCTTGCTTCGTGGTAGTCGGGATCCCTGAGGACCATATCCCAACGCTATTGAATGCCGAACGACGACTGTCATTCTGTGCCGGGAGGGTCTACGTGATGTTCCAGGCACCGAACGGCAAGTTCGTCAATGTTCCTCAGGGATACCCGGTACAAGCAACCACAACAGGGGTGACAAGGGTGGAAGAGACAACTCCCTCCACGAGTTCCACGGAACGGCCCACGGTCGTGCCTGCGGGAGCAGAACCAAAGGCCCCAGCAGCTGTCGGAGTGGAAACCGTCCTTACGTCGGGTGGGGAGCTTGAAGACGATTTATTGTCATCAGCTTCCGACCTGGAGGAGGGCGGCTTCGACCCCGGCTTTCTGTTTGCCGGGCTGCGGCTCGAGGGTGACGAGGAAGGATCGACCAGCAATGGCATCCCCTTCGTTAACCTGTAAAGTCCTGCAGGCAAACCTCCACCACAGTCAGACCGCAACGGCTCAGCTACGGAAGTGGCTGGAGGTACAACACACGGCCATAGTCCTGATCCAGGAGCCGTGGATCAGGGCGGGACGAATACAAGGACTCTCCAATCTTGGGGGTAAGCTTCTATTTAGCTCAGAGCACGATAATCCAAGATCGTGCATCTATATGACGCGTAACATTAAAGCACAGCCACTTACGGAATTCTGTTGCAGGGATATCTCTGCAGCTAGGCTTCTATTACAGCACGGGGACACGAAAGTAGAGGTGGCTTTCGTCTTGGCATATATGCCTGAGGCTGAGGAGCCACCCCCGCATGATCTCGCCCGCCTCGTAAGGCACTGTGAGTGCACACGGCTTGAGGTGGTCATAGGGGCCGACGCAAACACTCATCACCCTCTGTGGGGCAGAACGAAAGAGGTAAGGCTTTAGTTGACTATCTGTTTAAGACAAACCTAACCCTATTAAATACAGGTTCCGAACCAACATTCGTCACCAGACGCAGTCAAACGATCATAGATCTCACTCTGGCATCGGAAGGCGTAGCGGCCATCACATCCGGCTGGCAGGTCTCGAAAGAGGCCTCCTGCTCGGATCACAGGTGGATCCGCTTTGACATCCCGGTTTGTGTGACACCTATACTGCCACGCCGCAACCCACGCAGTACGGATCGAGCTGCCTACACTCGCATCCTTGAAACCAAGCTTGCGCCAACAAAGCACTGGAAGACCCTTGAGTACACGGGCCAGATCGAAGAGCGAGTAAGTTACCTGACGAAATCACTGTTAGATGGCTACCATGCATCCTGCCCAGAAACCACTCCGCCTAAAACACCAGGCAGGCAACCATGGTGGGGACCGGATTTGGAACGTAAGCGCAGGAAGGTAAAGGCAGCCCTTAACAGAGCCATGAACACCTGTGCTGATGAAGATTGGGACGTCTATAGGGCGGCCAAATCCAGCTACAAAAAATGCATACGACACAGAAGCTCTGCTGGCTGGAAGAAATTCTGCGGGAAAATAGAATCCTGCCAACAAGCAAACAGGGTAAGGAAAATACTGGCACAGCAGAACTCTGCCGGACCTGTAGTGCTCCGTAAACCTGACAACACGCTTACCACTACTCCAGAAGAGGCGATGCGCGTCCTTATTGAAACTCACTTCCCAGGTTGCGTTTTCACACCCACAATTGACTGAACTGAGGTAAACCAAACACCAACAGAAAACGACTGGAAGTACGCTCACATGATGATCACGCTGGAGAAAGTCCAGTGGGCGATCGGGTGCTTCCAACCTTTCAAGGGGTCCGGTCCGGACGGGGTGTTTCCTGCACTACTGCAGTGGGGCGGGCTCTCCGTTGCGGAAATACTGGTGCCTATTTTGCGGGCGTGCCTGGCCTTTCGGTATGTCCCGAAAGGATGGAGGGAAGTGAAAGTCATATTTATTCCTAAGCCAGGTAAGAGTGACTATACTAACGCCAAATCCCACCGGCCGATCAGCCTGACCTCCTTTCTCCTGAAAACTATGGAGAAGATTTTGCGAGAGAGAGCTGAGGGATGGCGCTTTAAAAGCAACACCTCTTGATGCAAACCAACACACATACAGCGCGGGTAAGTCCACTGAATCTGCTCTTCATCTAGTAGTCAGCCGGATAGAAGAAGCGATACATCAGAAGGACACCTGCCTGGGTACTTTCATAGATATCGAAGGAGCCTTCGATAAAACAAACTTCTCCAGCATCAGCGCCGCCCTCTCCCGTCACGGTGTGGAACAGGTACTGACAGACTGGATTACCAATATGCTTAGCAAAAGAGTAGTCTGCCTTGGAGTGGCGCAGCAGATGGCAGTGATAGCCAAGGGTTGTCCCCAAGGAGGAGTGCTATCGCCCCTCCTCTGGAATCTGGTGATTAATGACCTCATCGCGAAGCTCAATGCTAACCACTTTTACACAATTGGGTACCCAGAGGATCTCGCCATCCTCATCTCGGGGAAGGTGACAGGGACGATCTGCAACCTCGCTCAGCAGGCGCTACGCATAGTTGAGTGATGGTGTGCTGAGTTCGATCTCTCAGTGAACCCCACAAAAACTGAACTAGTCATGTTTACCCAAAAACGAACGCTAGGCCTACATCGCCTACCTAAGCTATTTGACACTGAGCTCCAGGTTACCAACGAGGTCAAATACCTGGGAGTTATCCTGGACAGTAAGTTAAATTGGAGCAGTCATCTTGACAAGAAGCTAAACAGGGCCTGCATCACCTTTTGGCAGTGCAGGAGAATGATAGGTAAGAAGTGGGGCCTATCCCCCAAAATTATACTTTGGCTTTACTGTGCGGTAATCCGACCCATGATCACCTACGGGGCAGTGGTCTGGTGGCCCCGCACCAAATTAATAACAGCCATAAGCAAGCTGCAACGTATGCAAAGGCTTGCCTGCATGGCGATCACAGGCTGCATGAGGACAACTCCGACCGCAGCCCTCGAAGCCATACTGGAGCTTCCGCCGCTCCACCTGTTCATTCAGCAGGAAGCAACGATGACGGCGGTGCGCCTCAATACGCTACAACTCTGGGGTAAGAAGTACACGCAGCATACTGCGGCACTAGAGGGACTCCAAAGCGAATTCCCCCTGGTGAAAGCTGTAAACGATCGAGTACCCAAACAGTACGTATTCGATAAGAAATACAAAATCCAACTCCATGAGGATCACCGCTGCGAGAGACTTAGCCCTGCAGAAGTGCGGATCTTCACGGATGGATCTAAAACAGGTACTGGCACTGGAGCCGGAGTCTTCTCGGAGGACCTCAATATCCACTTAGCCGTACCTTTGGGGGCCCACAACACTGTCTTTTAGGCAGAATGCATGGGTATCACCCTGGCGGCATCAGCCATCTTGGCTCGGGAGGTAAAGGATCACTCTATCCGTATACTTTCTGACAGCATGGCGGTGCTGCTGGCATTAACGAGCCACACGGTCAATTCCGGGCTGATACACGAGTGCCACCAACGCCTGAACCAGGTAGGTAACCTAAACAATATAACCATTCAATGGATTAAAGGACATAGCGACTCCCGAGGCAACGATGCAGCGGACGAGCTCGCTCGAAGGGGCTCAAGCATGGCAGCGGTGGGACCAGAACCCATCGTGCCGCTCCCTTTCGGTTATCGTCGCACGCTGGTAAGGAAACGTACCAGGGAACTTCACGCGAAGCTGTGGCTAGACCACGGCGAGTGCAGGCAGGCCAAGGAGGCGCTTCCCGCCATCGACGCCCGCCTTACCAAACAAGCGCTCCGGCTAACTAAGCTGCAGCTACGCACAGTGACGGCCGCCATCACTGGACACGGTACTTTTAACAAGCACCTCTTTGTTATAGGAGTCACAGATAGTCCTCTGTGTCGAGCCTGCATGGAGGAAGAAGAAACAGCAGCCCACGTGCTCCTGCACTGTACGGGGGTTGCCCCATACAGGACCAAGTACTTCGGTTACCCAGGTACACTCCGCGAGATTACCAGTAACACCAAGGGGTTGCTGGCTTTTCTCGGGGAGCTGGGGTGGATCGAATAAGATTCCCACCCGCACGCAAAATACACGCTCAAGGCGTGGAGTTGCGGACACTAGCCCGATGCATCTAATCTAATCTAATCACCGAAATAAAGGTGTATACAAAAATTCAGCCCACTAGGAATTTTTCCCCAGATGAAACCTAAAATGACTGGACCAACCGTGCTGGAAACTCCATTGCCATCTTGGGGGGGGATCCGCCCATGCGACGCACCGAGAACGCTAGCAAGAGCTATTGGTCGATGAAACAAATTATGAAGGGACCTCTTTCTCTCTCCCTGAAGAGAAAACTCAAGGACATGTGCATTCTTCCTACCCCAACCTATGGAGCGCAGACATGGTCAACCAAACATCAAAAGTCCGAACTCGGGGTCTGTCAGCGAGCAATGGACCGTAGTATCCTTGGAGTTAAGCTCACTGATCACATAAGAAACTCGATACTGCGTTCTAAAACTCAAATTGCTGATGTAGGTCACACGGCTGCCAAGCTCAAATAGAACTGGGCTGGCCATATCTGCCGCATGCCGGAGGAGCTGTGGGCCAAAGCAACCACGCAATGGGTCCTAAACAGCAGCAAACGACAGCGCGGCAGGCCCAGAAGGAGATGGCGGGACGAACTGGATTCTTTTCGCAGGGATCAGGATTCAGCTTAGCTATTTCTATAGCTTATTCCTCTATGCACTTCAGCAGTGCTGTAAATGAACATAGCGTAGACCGAACATAGTGTTTTATTTACTCTCTGGTTTTCGCCTCGTACTGACTAGTGACCATAGACATATATTTATTATTTTTCCTTACTCATGCTAGAGTGACTGACATTTAATGTTATCTTTGGTACTGATACTGACTGACGTTGTACAAGAACTGCTAGAATTAACATAGCATTCAGTTTGGTATTACTATTTTGGTGATTTGAAGACTTTAACAGGAATTGAAGAGCACATTGCACACATTTGGTAAGCGAAGTTTTATTTAACCAGTCTATTATAATCCTCGCGTTCATTACATTTCAGCCTGCAGATGTTTTCTTATGTTAAACTTGACCATTCACTTTCGTATTCAGAGTCGACGGCAAATACGATTTAGGCATTACGTTTTATGAAAATAAATAATCATATTTCATTGTATTGTGTAGTTTACCAATATCATCTACCATGTCATAAATTAAAGGGGTGGTATGGTGTTAGAGGGGTGGTGTGCGGGGTGGGTAAGGGTTGGTCAATCGATACAGCTTTATGTCTAGACTGAGCATGCCTGAAATCCAGGCACCAAAGTATTGATTAGCGTCATTGCGCAAGACGCGTCCTTGGTACGAGCCAAAATAACCCTCTTTATATTATTATCGTCCAGTCGTATTGCGACGGTCGTACCTCGAAATCGTTTGGTCGGAGGATTACTGATACAGGTATAATAATTTGATCAAAATTTGATTTTAAACGTTGCAATAAGTGTTGTGTTTCTGTGAATTCCTTATTATGAATAAAAGGTTAATGATTTAATCTTTTTTTTTGTAGGCAAAATGAGTTCACGTAATTTTCGGAAAATGAACAGGCATAACCACTTGCCTCCTCCTAAAGATGGTTCTGATGATGAATATCAACCCCAGTATACTCAAAGTTCGGGGTTTTCCAACTACGCTGGGGTAAGTAGATAATTTTGTAAATTATCTTATACTATTATGAATTTATTGGTATGGATGAATCTAATTATGATGGGAAGGAATGGTGAAAATAACATAACATCACTTCAGATCGGCATCATCAAAGGGTTAGGTAAAGGTGTACCGATTAGTACATCCACATTTCGCCAGTGATGTATTAATCCCGTATAATAGCCGGCGTGTCTTTTCCTCTCAGCTGGCTTGATCGGCCGATAACTCATAGAGTTGTATAGAGATAGACATACTGTGCCTTAATCAAATAAATTAGGATAACACCTTTAAATTGGGTTGATAAGTCTTATCTGTCAAAAGTACTCTTCTCTGTACTATGGTTGGCTAATTCTTGCACATCCCATCTTGACTCCTTAAAAACGCTTTTGTGTAAACTCGGTCAAACAAGTTAAAGCTTGGTTTGAAAATACACGGCTGCTTCTACAAATACTTTGGACGTAACATCCATTTTATTACAATCTTTGGGCCCAGTAAGTGGCTACCTAAATTGTGGGGTCAGAGGCATTGTTCAGATTACCAAGGGTGTAGGCGAATGTACAACTGGGATACTCTAGCTGGTGGAAAATAGTCGGAATGCAACAGCGTTGGATCTTTATAGGCTGATTATATTTAATCATAAACAGGCTAATATTTTAAATAAACTAATGGTTGGCATATTTCATTTGTGTGTGCCTTGGCTCATGGACACACAGTGTTACAGGAACTGGAATTCTAATTGCACATGATCTTGTTGTGGGTTGCTTATTCTTATGGGTTTAGCAATGTTCTCATACAATGCTAGGCAGGCACACTGTCAAAGTGTAACCAATTTACAGTAAATTGTAATAATACAATTCCCTGCCCATTGAGAGCTTCCATTACAAAAAATATACAAAATGGCAGTTATGACATTCTCTTTGTGCCTGTGTTGCTTCATTAGGACTTCATTGGTTCTTCTCTTCAGAAAGGCGGATCTGATAAATAATGTTATCATCATTCATGAAACTGGCCCTTGTGAAATGTGCAGGGTCTTTCCATTTTAGAAACAAATAATATATTATATTTACGGTTATCTAAATGTCACGGTGTTGTCGAGGGCGTGTCTTCGCACATGCGCAGTCGTTATGCAGTCGAGGCTGCGTCGTCGCGCATGCCCAGTATGCAGCTTGCAAAACGTGGCGGGCTTGAACTGCTACATACAGCTTTATAAACTTATCGTATAATATTTATTATAGACAACGCTAATCAAAACATCAATATAGGTAAGCGCCTAAGAAGAAATATCTTGTGCGACTTACAGATTTGAAAATCGGATGGCTAGGTTCGACCTTGTAGTTGTCTAGTGCATTGTTTGCATTTCGAATATTTTATTGAAAAATGAACTACCTAATACTACGTAGGTATCTCTATATTCTTATTCTATTTCTAAATACCTAGTTTACGGGTTTTAAGGTTATTATAAGCGACGCGCTTTACATACTGCTCTTTAGTGTCAAGAAAATAACGGGAAAAGATCAATAATACACAAAATGTTTGTTATTCATCCAAATTTATTTTATCACCTTCAAAGTATGCTCTTTCAAAAACGATACACCGACGCCAACGAATAATCCAATCATCAAAACATTTTTTAAACGCTGTTTCCGGAATTGTGTTCAGTTCTCGCCGCGAAATCTTTATTTATGTCTTCTACCGATTGAAAAAGGCGCCACTCCGAAGCTTGTTGACTAGTTTGCATGTCAAACTCGTAAACCCACGTTTCGTCACCAGTAACAATGCGTTTCATGAAAATTCAGGTCTTTTGGGACTAGCCGAGCGGAGAATTATTAGAGATCGACTCGTGAGATACAGAAAGTTCGGCGGGTACCTCTCTCAACGTTGAATGCATTGAGGTATAATGTACTACGTACTAGAGGAGACGTCTCAACTCGATTTTTTGTAACACACGGTAGAGCGAGTGGACTCCAGCTCATTTAGTCTATGCCGACCGGTTGCTGCGACGTGACACATTTGAGTGAAGTTTTCTTGTCTAAAATATGCCTTCGTGTGTGCATTTAGATACTGTAGAAATAATTCAAAAAATATTAGTAAAAGTCAAGGAGTGAATTTTCACCAGTAATTATAACTATTATCTTTAAAACACACATAATTCAATTATATTTTTTGAATTGCAATGTGTCTTTGCGGCGGCCATTTTTACGTGAATGTCAAAGAATAAAACATTTCCATGCACAGACCTGACACTATCGATGTATTCAATGCTTGACTACGAATCCTCTACATGTGAGTCAAAATTGATAGTCGGTTGTATAATATTTGCATGTGTATCAAACTATCAAGACAATTAACAAAAAAGTTAAAATGTGAAGATTGCATTGATAGTTTGACTATACTATAAACTTCCACATCACACATCTAACATACGTAATTTAATACGGCAAAGTGGTGGAAGTCTTGCTTCAAAATATGATTTTAATTAAATATCCGTAAACACCCTAAAGCATTTAATTAGGAAAGAAGTATTTGCAAATTTGAATCAACATAATTCACTGAATCAGCCATCAACATTCAATCACAGAATCCATTTAATTCGAGCCATAATTTATTATTATTTTTCCTCGAATTAGATAGCTTAGTATACAAAAATTAGATTGCATGACGAAGCTGAAACTGATCCAACCGTGGATTACTATAACAAACTGCAGATACTAACACAACTTAAATTATTTAAGGAAATTACAATATTGTTACAGTTTAACTAAATTTAATTTATTTTCTGAGTAAGTACACACGTGCAATATCAAGTAGGCAGAATAATAACATTATGTCGCATCTGCACGCATTGATAGTAATCTATGAGAACATGACACCCCCCGCCTGCCCCGCTGTCATCAAGTGCGCGCACATTATTTTGTTTGAAATGGCTTCTCTAGTACGTAATACCTCAATGGTTGAATGAGGATTTTCAGTCACTATTTCCTTCACTTTTGCGATGTTAACTTCAGTTACAGACGTTGATGACCTACCAGAGCGAGGCAAATCTACCATCCATTTCCATCATCCATCACATCAAAAATTTGAATTTGGAACCATAAACAAATCATCCATTCCCGATACTTTTTTGACTGAATGCACATCGGCGTTATGGAGCAAATGCTATCACGGGATGCTCATCATGTAATTTTCGAACCACTGAACGCCACCGTGTGCCGTGGGTGTACCTAAAAAGGGTTTTTTCTTTGTTTTAGTTGGAAGTTGCTGGCTCATCCCATTCAGAGTCGGACCGTGTATCAGAGCGCAGCGAAGACGAATCCCGTAATAACGCGTGGTTCTTGCCCCCACAAGACTTCACCCCTAAGAAGAAGAACTCTAAGAAGAAGGGTAAAGGAAAAGGCAGGCTTCCGCCGGCTCGGTACAATGGGGTATAAACTTTTTGATTTTTATTTTTTATAAAATCTTTGCCCCACACACTAGGAATTTCTTGTTTTGTGGGTGCGTTTACAATTACAAACATTTAAACTGGATGATATTTTGGGGTGAAATTAATAAACTAACAGTAGAACTCGGAAATACTTACTGCGGTACTCAGAGATATTTAATGATTACTTAAACCGTCATGTATGACTAAACTGTCAAAACCTTTACTAAGTGATGGCCTAATTAATCATTAAAGCTCTCTGTGTACGGCAGTTATAAATGTATTAAGATTGAGTAAAAACGGCTTTTCATTTTAGCTGGATGAGGTAGAGCGCTCAGTGATGGAAGTGAATGCTATTCTGGGAAATCCGCCACCTGTGGTAATTAATTTATCAGTGAATAATCCCGCATTGGATGTGTTGGTCCTAGACCCCAAACACTTGAATGTATCCAATGAGCTCAGGAGAATCTTTGGTCCTGATGAAAGCGAGCAAAACAGACGGTAATTGGTTTTAGTTGTTGATATGTTTCTAAATATGACATTCCATGTTTCTGGTTCGATTATTATGTACTTATTATTCAATTATATATTTTACAGTGCAAATAATCAGAATCGCGCCCTTTTGCTTAAGCGTGTATTGATTCATCCTAATAAGGAGACGCCAGTCTTCGATTACAATAACTCCGGTGAGTGAAAATTAGAGAACTTTTTCAACATGGAAATTTAATGTCACTGGCGGGATATAGTCCTTGTCCAATCTTCTCAAGAAGTCCCGATATTTAAATGCTACAAACGGCAGAATTCCTCAATCCGGAGTATAATCCTGATAGTGACAAAGCAAGACACAGAATGATTTAAACAGAAATTTAAAAAATAATGTAAAGATTTTCTTGACAAATCTTAATTTGTAACTTCAGGATGGAGTATGATGAAGTATAAAGAGATTGAAGGCCGTAGCTACTTTATATTCAATCACGACGACGCGTATCAAAAGATGCACCGAATCTTCTTGCGCAAGCTTACGCTCTCCCGCACCATTACTGATATTGTGGAATTATTCGAAGGAGCGAAGGACAGAATGCATGTCGAAGCGCTCCTTGAGGTCAGTAACAATAAACACTATTTAAAAAAGCCATATGTTTGTTCAACCGTTGATTAATCTCAAATTGTGTTCACAGATTTCTGACCGCTTATTCCGCATGGAAGAAAATAGCCTTGCCAATGACATTGTGGAGAACGTCGTCACGTTCCTGCAATACGTAGCGGATCCGCTGTTTATTCTATCCAAGGTAAATACTTACCAAAAGCTCAGATACCATTTGCTTTGCTTATTATAATACTTTTTATAATATTCTAATAATTATAACGAAATAAATGGTTTAAACCCTTTTTTTGCAGAATAACGTGCGCCTCGAATACAAGTTTTTGGAAAACCGCCCGTTCCATGTGGCGATGTTGAAATACATATATTTGCTCACTAACAAAGCTTGTCATCGCACTGCTTTGGAGATAGCAAAAATGCTGCTGCTGCTTGACCCTCGTGACCCGTTGTCTATAGTGTCGATAATGGACATCCTGGCACTGAGGTGCAGGGAGCACGAGTGGTTGATTGAGTCCATCAATTACTTCGAGCGCCAGCGTGAGGCAACCTTGCTCTTCAACATCAAGTATTCATTCGCCATCGCGCACTTCCATGTTGCTCTTAAGAAAAAATGTAAGTCTTATCATTTAGTCAACAGTAGCCGCAACGTACAGAAGATAATAAAATATATTTTTTTGTATTATTTTTGTGGAAAAACCTAACTGCCTAACTGGGTCGATTTTAGAGATACGACGTCACAAAATGGCGCATGGTCATTTTTAGTGTTCCGTAGTCAATATGGAACCCTTATAGTTTCGCCATGTCCGTCGTGTCTGTCTGTCCGCCCGTCCGCACTATATCTCAAAGACTCTTAGTACTAGAAAGCTGTGATTTGGCATGATATTCAAATGAGTTACGCCGACAAACTGGTAGAATAAAATTTTGAAAATATTTTTTGTTAGGGTATCCAGTACACATTAAAGAGGGGATGTTTTTTTTTCTCGTGAAGCCCATTGTGTGGGATGATGTTGGATAGGTCTTAAAAAAATATTGCGAGATTGTTTAAACACTTTTTTGATTAACGGATTCGTTAGTGAAATATTAAGCTATAAAGTGCAAATTTTTGTTGACTCAAGTCTGGCAACCTAAACGGGTTGTGTTTGGATGTGAAAAAATTTAAGGTAAAATAGAAGAAAAACTATCCTAGGAGGCTTTACAAGTTTACGAGAAATAGTCGACCGACTTTTAAAAGTACTTGTATGAAATATTTTCCTATACATATGGGAGCGCAGGTCTTAAAACTGCAAATGTTTTTTTGTTTTATTTTTACATTAAAAATCATCGTTCGGAGGCAGGTAGGCAGGGTGCTTAATCAGTTTAGTAAGTTCACATTATTTTAATGGGCAACTACGGAACTCTACATTGTGCGTGGTCCGACATGCACTTGGCCGGTTTATTATTAGTTGAATACAGGTTGTTTATGAATGGGCCACTTGTCTTGTTTGTCCAACTGCAGAAATTAGTTTGTGTTGATGTCAACTGTAATAATACATTTGTTTACAGACACTTTCGTTAAAGCCGATGAGCTGATCCGGGAGGCGATATTGGCTTTCCCACATATCTTCGTCAAGATCATGGAATGCAGTAACCTGTCTAATCACCCACTTCTTGGACATGATTTTTTCAAGCCCGATCCACGTACCCCGTAAGATTTATTTAGTTGTTATGTAACTTTTAAAAGAGTTGAAAGATTTTATGAAAAATTTTATGTATCTTCCTTTTTAAAATATACGCATAAAACCACATAAAATAAGATAAGCACTAAGCCAGACCAAATAATTTAAAACTCTTTGTAAAGAGAAATGTTTTTAAACTTAGTAATAGGGTCCCGTTTTTACCCTTTGGGTACGAAGCTCTTTATAGTGATAAAGTTAAAATTTCGTTACGTCAGCAGCTATTGAAATTAGAAATATTGTTTTAGTTGGAGTTTGGGTGCTTCGGAGGTGTACATGGTGTATGCCAAATTGACTTTCCCACGTTGGAACGAGCCTAACGTGATGAAGTGGCTCATAAGGAACGCCACCGAGCTCATGAGGGATTACGAAATAAACGAGGAAGTTCGGGTAATAAAGCCTTTTCAGCTTAAGTTTATTTTTTAATGTTAGCTCAGTAACCCTGACCTAACCATTAGCCAAAAACTGCATGTTTTCTGTAGTCTATTTCCCAAACAGTTTTCTCTGACTTTTTTGCAGGATTCGGCAGATGGCTGGGCTATCAGTCGCCGCACCCTGTATCAAGTGTGGCCTGAGGATTATTTGCGCCACATGATGATATTTGCCCCCATGTCAAAGCTGCTTATTGATATGGTACGTATCCGTTTTTGTTCCAATATTATAAGCAGGTAAAATTGTTTGTAAGTTTGTTTATTAACTGATATGGTACTAACACCCCAGTAATAAATATGAGACGTTATAATAAGTTGTCATTGAGGATGTAACGTGTTCACTTGCAGCCGCTGATGGCACCGCCGTTCCAACAGCCCACGTGCGCGTTCGACCCGCTGTATCACAAGTCGTTGAACCGCTACGAGTATAGCTACGACTGGCACGCGCCTGCTCGGCCCAGCTACGCTAACAACCATTACGGCTCTACTGCAGCTGCGGCTGTGTTCAGGTTCTTCCACTCAATGATCCCGTCCTTTTATGAACCTCCAGTCGACGACTGATTAGTGTTTTTTTTTGTTGCTGCTATTTTTTTTTTTATATTTTTTTATATCTTATTTAAGTTTATTCAATTTTATTCTGCTTTGATTACATTTATTGCGTAAGTTCAGTCTTTTGGTTTCGTTGTATATTTTTTTGTTTTCGCTTTATTTCCTTTGGGTGACAAGAATCATTGCAGAAAGACAAAGAATCCTATTGATTTAATTGTAGCAAATTAATTATTTGGGTAATTTTTACATTAACTTAAGAATTTTTATTGCGCAAAAATTATAATAATATTTTACTATAATACCTACTACTAGTTTATTTATATAAAATGATTTGCTTTGAATGTGTCTATGGATCGTCTCGATTTTGACAGTCAACATTTATTGCCTAGCGAGCAAAACAAAAATTTGCTAGCTATTTCTTTGATTACTAGCGCGAGCGGTCACTTACTTGGCCTAACTAAAGTAATTCCATATTTTTCACTATAAAAAATTAAGAACCACTTGGGCACATTGAAATTTTGATCATTGTGTACCTAAGTGGTTACATTTTTTCTAATAGTCTTTAGTATAATATATAACCTCTAAAAAGGAACACAAGTTATAACTTACTATCTCCCTGTGTTTGCAAACACATATTATTTGTTGATATATAATGAAATGAGTAGGTTCCAATATAAATTGTATATAATGTTAGTTTATTATAATCGCTTCAGAGGTTCCTCTACTAAATTGTAAATAAATCAAAAGGTAGCAACTGTAGTGAATTTCAAAGCACTAAAAAATATTGACACAATAAAATGCACAAAAATTAAAAAAAATATTTTTATTTTATGTTTTGTTACTGGCTGTCTTCTTAACTCTTATGGGACGAGTTATAACACCAATTTGAGGTGCGTATTTGTTAACGATGCGTATAATATTAATATGACGCGCCCTCTGCGGACGATAATGTTAATTGAAGCACAGAAAAAATTACACTTATAAAAATAGACTACCTACCTCAAAAGCCACCAAGTCAAATAAACTTGTTTTGCTTACTATACTGGTCGCGCGCTTCAAGCTCCATCCAGCTTTACAGCTGGAGCTTGAAGCCCCTTAGCTCCTTAGAGAAAAACTCTTCGAATTCCTTATACCTTAAGGATCAGATCACACTGAGATGCGCTAAGCGCGACGCACTTTTATGTGAAATCGTGGTCTACAACGAGCAATACGGTCTTAGCGGACTAAAGCACACCGCGTCTCCCGGCGAAGCAAGTGAACTCGAATTACCCACGCAGAGAGGCTGAGATTTGTGTATATATTTTCCGTTACTAAATTGAAGTCCTATAATGGATCGCTAACTTTAAGCATACGGGAATCATCGCATCCTGTCTCGGTGTGACTGTATAGATAGTTTTTTTGCTATGGGATCAACTAGCCTTTAAATGCAAGTGCTCAATGAAGCCGTATAAGCCGCAGCGTACTGCACTGCGCATGGCATCAATACAAACAATTCCGGTGCAACCCACATGTTTTGTGTGATAATTCATAATAATGAAAGCGGTAAAGCAGGATTTTTGCATTGCAGCGCGGCCTACCTTAGGGCTCTTGTTTACGATCGGGTTTTACTCGGCCCGACGCCGCGCGCCGGTCTGACAATCTATGAGAGCAAAATCAGTCGTGAGCAAGAGCTCTGCCTGTACTTTATGAGTGTGATAGAAGTATGTAATACTTTATACATATCTGGGGAACTTTATTTGAAAAAATAATAGGTAGGTAAGATGGTAGGTGAGGTGATTGAAAAGCGTGTCTTCTCCATACAGATATAAGCTTTGGAATGGGCAACTACAGTACTTTCGCAAGTTATTATGCCTTGTGACTGTAGCTTCGTAATGTTTGTTTTCTGACATTCAAAAGTGCATGTAATTGAAATATATACTGAGTTCGCTTGTACGTACACATTATCTGTTCATTTAAAGTTAGCACGAAACTGACTTCGTGTTACGAAGGTTCGTAACGTTGACTTTATGAACCTTCGTAGCACCATAACATGTATCATAGTTATCAGTGAAATGTTAAGGCTTATTTTACTCATACAAATAATTCCTCTTTTGTTACCCTACAACATTCAAAATTGTACAATCACACGCAAGGCATTGTTTTTATTGTTATTCATCCGTGGTTTATTGTTAAAATGGTCCCGATCATCATCTGCCTAGCCTTTTCCCAACTATGTTGGGGTCGACTTCCAGTCTACCAGATGCAGTTGAATACCTGTATTTTACGTGCAGCGACTGCCTATCTGACCTCCACAACCCAGAAAAATGTTTATTTTTATTTTTCTAGTTTTAAACATAACTCGCTGATGCCTTTTCGGTTTTCATTTGCGTGAAATTGTTATAAAATATGTAACTTTTGTCTGTTTGTTTGTTCTGTCTTATTTTTGTGTGTTAATCTCAGAAACGGCTAGACTGATTTTGACGGGACTTAATATTTAATTAGTAATTGGGTAACAAAATCCTAATATTTATCCTATTTTCATACTATTTATTTTTAATAATTTCTCGTGAACTAAGGTCGCGGGAAACACATAGTCCGATATTTCGTTTAAATGCAACTTAAACATAAGTACTTAACTGACGAAATTTGTGAGAATAATGTTTATACAATTTCAAAAGATTGCACCAATCACGACAGATTCCTTTCAGTCTTTCTTTTTTCTTTCTTTTTTTAAAAACGTTTCCCCACGCTAGGAATAGTTGACATAAAAAGGTAAAATAAAAAATTCAAAAAAATAAAATGAGTATATCTACGTAGGTATCGCATTTTGCGCTGATGTGTTTTGAATTTCGCATTTTTATTAATGCAGTTGTGTTTTTTGTCCACAGCCAACCCCCTCATTCTGAATACTATAAAATGTTTAACATGATTAGAGAACAAAAAAGTGGTCTCCCTTTCATGTACCCGCCGGAGGTAGCTACGTACCACTATCACGTTTTTTATGCTTCGATCATTCAGCCGCCGCCGGCTCAGATTCCCAACGAAACGATGCAGATTAACGAGGGTCTTAGACGTGGCGCGCGTCCGCGTTCGGCCAGGCCCGGGCAGCGGCCTCAACAGCGGCCTCAGCAACGGTCTCAGCAACGGCCTCAGCAGCGGCCTCAGCAACGGCCTCAGCAACGGCCTCAGCAGCAGCCTCAGCAGCAGCCTAACCGTCCGCGTCTTATTGAATGGACCGGGTTATTTGATTATGATCTTTGGGTATCGAGAACGAGTACGCAGTTCAATTTTCGTCCCATGAGCGTGCCGGTTCAGTTCGTTGAACCTTGCTACCAGATGCTTCTACCATTTTGTTGCCATTGGAACTTTCCTGACGTCCACCCGGCATTTGAAAATTACGATTACGCCGATGACGAATATAATTTCGTACGTGATGAGCGGGCTATGGCCTCAGCTATGTCTAATGATGTCCAGCAGGACACGGAGTTGGCCGCTGCCATAGACAGACTCGGCCGCAGTGTTCACTTTGCCACGTTGTAAGCCTAAGAACGCCTACTAAGACTAGATTGGGGTGACTGTAACTTTTCTTAGTTTCGGTACTTATACCTTGTATTTTTGATATATAATATAATATTTATTATTACTTCATTATCAAGGTTTTGGGTTAACTTTATAAATCTAACTAGGTTTATTTAACGTTTTCTCCCCTTTTCGCGGTTTATTTGTTGAGTTCAAAAATATTAAGTACATTGTTTTATGTCAGCTATATTATATCATTATCTCTAATAAGATAATAATTCAAGATACTCAGTTTAATAACTCACTTTTAATCTTCTCGTTATTCGGCCTTTAATAACGATAACGCAAATGACGAATATAATTTCGTAAAAGAAAGGGTTGCTACGGCCGCAGCTTTGTCTACTGGAAGGCCGGTGAAGCTCCTGATGACCAACAAGCCATGGCCGCTGCCATCGACGCAATCTGCCTCGATGAACGCATTAACAACATCTATAGGCCTACTATCGCCAACTAAGACCTGATTGGTGTGACTTTATATTTTCGTAGTTTGTGTATACCTTGTATTTTTGATATCTATATATTTATTATAACTTACTAAATTAAAGTTTTGGATTAACTTTATAAAACTTCCAGACCAGGTAGGTTTATTTAACGTTTTCTCCACATTCCGCGATTTATTTAAAACTTCAAATAATACGAAAAAAAAAATCTGTGTCTAATAAGATAATCAATAATAATCAAGATACTCAGTTTCATTTTGAGTATTAAAGTAATCTTTAAACAGTTATTAAACAGTAGATTGATGTTTTAAATATAGTAGTTTCTGTATTAAATCGTAAGAGCGAGAACGACGACGGCCGAAATTAAGCAAGGAGTTTGTTGGCGACATGCACTCGCTCGGGTATGAAGCACCCGACGTATCACTTGACACCACACTGCACTGATACAGCACTTCAAAAATGAAGCGGTTCGCTCGTCGATTGCGGTATCTCATATAATTATGTGTCTATCTATATACAATTTTAACTCACTTTTAATCATAAATAACACTCAACGTTGGTTTAGTCTGGAATAGAGAACGATTAAGCATGTAGGTTTCTTGAATGACGTCATGAAATTGCGCAGCCCAACCGCAAAGTTTGAAACACTGATTGGTTTTAATGTGATGATAGGCTAGGTATGTTTATAAAAGTTGGTTCTGGAAAGTTAAAATCATGGTCTGATAAATGCAGGTATGTAATTAATTGTAAGATATTTATTCTAGTCCATTAAGATCAAGAAATTTTAGGAAATCATGGTACGTTATATGAGTACCCAAAATTTTGGTAGGTACCTATATTTTATTTAAATAATATGTGTAATGTAAATGATGATAGGTCAAGCAAAGCTGACTTTGTGGTTTGATGTTGTCTCGTGTCAAAAATAAATAAAAACTACAACAAAGTTGTTTTATTTAACTACCGGTACTCAAGAGAAATACCTTAACTGTCCTAGAAAGAAACTAAAAAAGAGGGTAGGTCAAAGAGTAGAATAATTAACACCGGGTAGGAAGTTATCGTCACTTGAAAGTTAGATATCATCGGTGTGGTTTCGGTAATGAAATGCCAGAAAACATCTGAGCACCTAGTTGTAGATATACGAAAATTTTAATACAATTATTGGCAGGAACTTCAAGCATCTCCGTGTAAATGATATCTTAACTGATAGGTACAGGTTATCTAAGTATTTATTTGTTAGAACTACTACCACACCGCCAGAATCTGTATATTAAGTTCTTTCATTAAAAATAGAAAAGATGGCTGTCTTGGTTCTGACTATAGCCACTTGCCAAAAGGAATATACTCTATTACTTACATGTTAGCATAGGTAAGTGAATGAGGAAAATGTGAGGATAAGTTTTGAGTATGAATATGGACAGATAAGAGTCGAGGAAGACTAAAGAGTAACGATGAACATGAACGATGTAAAGGATGATATGGCAAGTAAGATGTCTGATGAGATTACATGTATATTAGAAAAGTATGGAAGGCAGACATACTGCGCCGATCCCAAATTGGGATAAGGGCAAGATAATGATTACAATGACGGGGAGAACAGTTCGGTAAGAGACTATCTATTTGACATCCTTTAGAAAATAAAATGAAATCAGAATTAATTTTCATCTCATCAGAAACTAACGTGAAAGAAAATTGCTGTGAGCGACATCTAGGAATACACCTTTGCACTACTTAGGCATCAACAGACTCGTATAATTATTATATTGTAAGCTCAGATTGTAAGTTATATGATCGAATCCTCTATCATGAATAGTCTTTTGAGTAGTCCTAGGTCGTCAGATAGATGTCGCTACATCACTCGACTCCTGTGACTCAATAACTTTCCTATGTTATTAATTGAGTTTTATTTAAATGTCGTCTTGTCCCGTCTATAGCTAGTACGAGGGTCATTCAATAAATACTTGGCCTACAAAAAGTAAACGAAAATTTTGGAAAAGTGGCAATTTATTTTTCAACATAGTCTCCTTTTAGTTCGATACACTTAGCCCAGCGATGCTCCAACTTTTTTAACCCGTCCGAAAAATAGTTTTTGTCAAACTCTGCAAAATAGGCCTCCGTGGCGGCGATGACCTCCTCATTTGATCCATATCTATTCCCGGCGAGTGATTTTTTCAGATTAGGAAACAGAAAGAAGTCACAAGGGGCCAAATCTGGAGAATACGGTGGATGGGGCAGCAATTTGTAGCGTAATTCGACCAATTTGGCCATGGCAACGGCAGACTTGTGAAACGGTGCGTTGTCGTGGTGAAACAGAACTTTTTTCTTCGCCAGATGGGGTCGTTTTTTTTTTATCTCGGCGTCGAATTGGCCCAATAACTCGGCATAGTAAAGACCTGTAATTGTTTTACCCTTCTTGAGGTAATCGATGTAGATCACACCTTGTGAATCCCAGAAAACGGTGGCCATAACTTTTCCGGCCGATTTTACAGTTTTCGCCTTCTTTGGAGCACGTTCCCCGGTCTGGATCCATTGTTTTGATTGCTTCTTGGTCTCTGGTGTGTACCAGTGGATCCAGGTTTCATCGACGGTCACAAAACGACTCAACTGCAACTCCGCTGGATTCCGCTTAAACAGCGCCAAACACGTCTCCGATGTGGTCTCACGGTTGCGCTTGTTTTCCGGTGTGAGTAAACGCGGCCCCATCGCGCCGACAGCTTTCTCATGCCGAGTTCCTCGTGAAGAATATGATGCACTGTTCCTTCTGAAATGTCTACAGTCTCAGCTAGCTCCCGAACCTTCAATCGGCGATCTGCCAATACGAGATCATGGAATTTTTTAATGTTTTCCTCCGTAGCAGCTGTTTTCGGTGCACCTGGACGTGGTTCATCAAAAACCGACGTACGGCCACGTGCAAACTCGTTGAACCAATTCTTGACGGTGGCCATCGGTGGAGAAGAGTCACCGTACACAGCATCCAATAGCTAGGGAGCTGGCGAGCATTTAAGTATATGATTTGCTCGTACTTCGTATTGATAGGCATTAAAGTTCGGATCAATACGACAAAATTTTCTTAAGGAATTAAGGTCCTATGTTGCTGCGTTTTTTAGCTACAGGGCTTTGAATCTGTCAAAAAAAAAATCGGTACTAAATCATTTGCTCGTGTCTGCCTCTGGTGTTAGTGGTCAATACCATTTTGATAACGAAGAAAATCTATGAGGCAGACATCCAGGGCTCTGCATTATCACAGGAGGTAGATATAAAAATGTAAAATAAAAAAGCTCTACTAAATCATTTGCTCGTAGCTTTAATTAGGTCAAATCGATTTATTAGAACCCCTTGAATACAAAAAAAAAATGGCAGACATTTTACTTACTGACTTTAACCATTACAGCTCGTTGAAGTCTGCGAATTTGAGGAAAAGCGGGTATTACGGCTAATTAATGCGGATATCTCCGTCATTAATGAACCGATTTTCAATTTTTTTTTGTATTCAAAAGAGTATACTCCCGAAATGGTCCCATTGTCACCAAGTCAGGATCTGATAATGGGATCTTAGGGAAATCGAGGACAACTCTCAAATTTTATAGGCACTTGTTACGTTTTCCATATATTTTCCAAAGCTGTTCATTTATTTGCGTCTGATAATCATAATCTCATGTGGATGCGCTGATGATGGAAGGTACAACTACTCCTCAATAGTTAGGAGATAAAAGCAATAATAAGGGAATCTTGAAGGTTGAGGGTTTAGTTTCTTGGTTGAATGTTAAATGCATAGTAAATATTTGTATAGGATACCTATTACAACTTAAAATGGAAAAATAAAAAAAACCTTTTTAAAAAAAACCGACTTCAAAAACACAAAAAAATGAAAAATCAACTTCTGAAGTCGGTAGCAAAAAAAAAAACGAGATAAACAAACAAATGTCACTGACGATTTTTTATTATACGCCTAATAAAATAAAGTCGAGAACGCAATGATTCAACTATCTTTCTTGATAAAGTCACTCGTCGTCGTCGCGTCGTCGTGCGTTGTCCTTATTTATAACGTTCCGCGCTAAATTGTAGTCGGTTGCGCGTTCGTCGTGTAGGTACAATAGCGACTGTATTAACAGTTGTCAATGCTGTCGTTTGACGAACGACACCAGTTGCAACGACGATCGTTTTCTGCAACCGTTTTCGTCGTCGGGAAAACATTTGGGTTTCGTCCGTCAAAAATTCGACAACGACCCACCACTAGAATGTACTGTAGTTGCCCATTCCCTAGCGGAGATCTCTATGGAGAAGAACGGGCAAGAAACTCCATGGACACTCTTTTAAATCAGAATATTGTTACAAAACCTTGGTTACATCACTCATGTTGAGATGGTATATTATGTGAGAACGATGTAGCAAGATGTGCACAATAAAAGTGTCCACAGTAACGTCAAAAATGATAATTCAAAAACAAAATAATAATTCAAACAAGCCGAGGCAGCTAAGAGGTGTACCCAAACATCTTTAAAAATCTGTGTACATAATACAAATACGTATGTATGCATGTGTGCAGCTGCGACGAGACCGACGCCCTACACTAGCGTCTTATGTTTCGATGGTAGTGTCATCTTTAGTTAATGTGTGCGAACGTACAAAAAACCCGTGGTTTCAAAGCCTTGGGCATATTACACACAGGGTACTTTGAATCGCACGTTTTGCTAACGCGCATTTCGCTTTTCAAGGTATTAAACCAGCGCTTACACACTGGAATCTGAAACAAAGATTTAAAAAAAAATATATTCAAATGGTCTGCCTTCGGAATATCAGTGGCCTGGGTGTCTGCCTCATTCATGTTCTCTTTTTTATAAGCAATATTAACAACGGTCAAAGAGGCAGACACGAGCAAATGATATAGCACAGTTTTTTTTGACGACATTTTTGAAGCGCTGTTAATTGAAAACGCAGCGCTACGGTGGTGGCAGACTATTTTTCTGAGGTTTTTCACAGGGTTTTTAAACGAACACTGCAAGTCTGCCAAGCGTGCATTTCATATATTTTTTTTAAATCATAAAAAAATCTTTAAAAATTCATAACTTCAAAAGTCAGAGTCCTAGACGTCTGCCTTTTCGATTTTTTTCATTTTGACAAGGTTCCTAAACATCAGCCTTAGAGGCAGACACGAGCAAATGATTTAGGATACCAATTTTTTTTTACATTTTTAAAGGGCTGTCAATTGACAACGCAGCGCTACCATGGTGGCAGACGCGGCTCTTAATATTTCTTATCGTATAATTAACGCTATTAATAAAGTCTGCCACACGAGCAAATCATATAGATTTTTTGTTCGCCAGCACCCTAGCTACAAGCGTTCTTTGATTTCGATGCGCGTTTTCCCTTC
Source organism: Diarsia brunnea (assembly GCA_949774965.1). Taxonomy (NCBI): domain Eukaryota; kingdom Metazoa; phylum Arthropoda; class Insecta; order Lepidoptera; family Noctuidae; genus Diarsia; species Diarsia brunnea. The sequence goes on from OX458996.1 coordinate 17,418,580, forward strand.
CATAAATAGGAATCGAATCACCGAACGATATTGCTCTTTTTCCATTTTTGTAAAACCGATCGACACGTTCGCTTCCATAAGTTGTCAAATTATAACTAATGAAGGGATTGGAATGAAAATTTGAAAAAAGAATTAAAAAAGAATGTGCTACACTGTGGTAAAACTCTTTTGAAACTACAGCGCCCTCTGGCGATGAGGCTAGGTACTTATTGAATGCACCTCGTAATATTTGAATTTCTTTGGTTTAACCAAATATGCCCAGTTGCGCTTTGCGCTATTGCAAGAGGACTTGAATAATTTTTATTATTTACAATATTTAATTATAAACTACAATTTACAGAACTAAAATTATAATAAAATATATACAAGTATCAAAAAGAGAAGAATTACAGGGCGTCAAAAAACTCGTCCACACCGCTGTCAACAGGAAAAGTGCCCAGAAGGCTGGCAGCATTCCCACGTTGGATGGCAATGCTGATTCTTTGGCCAAAGAACAGGCCAGCCCTCTGGTCACGTGAAGAGTCGACCAACCGTTTGGCAATTTCCTTAAATATTAGGTGAGCACTCGGACCCCAAGGCCCTAGTGTTTCAACCCCAACGGCTCAAACACATAACTGCCAATTAAGTTGTTGTATTTGCGCCGTTTGAGGTTTTCAGCACCTGCAGCAGCCGCCCCGGCACAGGACACCGTGCTAGGAAGATGGGATGGCGCAAGGGTGTCGACGCAAGTTGCGTCCCACACCAAAGGCCTACCCAACTTCCATGGCATTATGGTAATACCATCTGGTCTCTTCCCATCGACGCGTGCAACCCATTGGGTTCCAAAACAGCAGGCACACCGGCGGTGGCCAGAGCACGTCGGATGAGATCATTAATGCTGGCGTGCCGCGCAATTCAACCTGCGCTCTTACTGCAGGAAAGGCCATGGTGTCCGAGGCTGTCGACTACTTCACCACATTGACAGCGATGTGGAGCCCCACACGGAGCACCCAATCGCAAACATGTAGCGAGCCGGAAGGTTGTGTCACCTAGCATAGTGCCTATATTAGGTGACGGTAGTGCCTGAAGCCAGAGGCCCGACTCCCACTCACCCACAGCCAGTAGGCGGGCACGCTCGGCAGTATTGGTAGACGTATTAATAAGGTTATTCCGTACCAACCTGCAGAGCGGCTCATCCCACTGTCTCTGGGAAAATGGGTTCTCGGGCCGATCCGTGTTCGGGCAAGCCATTTTCCAGGTGCTCTCTGCATCGGTCAAGTACGGCACTTCCCAGTCAACCAGGGATAGGGTTAAAATTTTCCTGGTTAGCTTTTCAGTGCTGTGGACAGGCAGGCGACAGGAACGCCGGTAAGCTTACACTAGAAATTTTGCGGACGCCGAGGCCACCAAAACGAATTGGAAGGGTGGCTTGCTGCCACGCTCGGTCGTCCAGGGCCACATTAAGAATAGATGTTAAAGTGTGGTGAATAATTTGGTCAATTTTGTCCAAAAGTTGTGGTTTCTTCCAAAGAGGAGAAGAACGAAGAAAATACATAAAATTTGGACCGAAACAACAGTATCTGATAAGGGTGAAAGCCGAATGTAGGTTAATATTGGAGAATCTATCCGAAATATCATGAAAATGTTTAATTTTGTCATCGATGAAAAATGAAAAACTTTCTTCCAAAATAGGGGATACATAATACCTAGGAGGTACAGGGAACTTTTGTCTAAAACTTTTATTTGTGGGGCTATTGAATTAAATTTGTCTATTGTCGAATGTCTGTCGGTAATGTCAGGGAGGTAAATTTCGCATTTAGAGGGGTTAAGGTCCAGACCAATAGATTTAAACTGCTGTTTCAGGAGTTTTCGATCATTCAAAACCGTTTCAATATCACCTCCTAGCGTTCCATCATCTAAATACCATACGTTGAATTTTGAATATAGTTTATTTTCGATAGGTAATATTTTCTTTAATTATCCAGTTTTTAGGATAAATGGATAAATACAAAATAATTTGCTGTTAAAGAGTAAGAAAGAGTTTAAGTTTTTTTTTTTTTTTTTTAAGCATTGAGTAGCTTTGATAGACTAGTGGTGTCATTTTTTTTTTCCGCGGCCACTTTCAATTTTAATGTTATTTTGTTGTGCTGTATTAAATACACATATTTATGTTCAATTATTTTTGTCCTAAATAATTTCTAAGCTGAGATATTTGGGTTTGCAGATTATAAAAATGTCGTCATTATAAATACTTCAATTACTGTACTGCGTAAAGAAATCTTAGTTATGTTTTTAGAAGGTTGATATTAGAGCTGGGTTAATAATAACTGCCACTCTGGTCGATCTTTAGGTTAAGCCACGCTTGCCTAGGTTGATCTGTGGATGAGTGACCACCCATTACATACCGAGTTTTCTCCGTGCCTTGGAAAGCACGTTATCAGTGACCTGAAAGTCTGACAACCAGTCTTACGAAAGGGTGTGCGTTACCCCAGCAGGAAAGTTGCTCCTAGAGTGACATGAGTGGAACGAATAATTAGTGCCTAATCTGCTGTAAATGTGCGCAACATAAAAAAATTGTGCGCTTTGTCGTTTTGTGAAAAAACGATTCCTGTCAGGGTAACGTTGTTCCAGCAGGAAAATTCTAAACGAATGATCCGAGAGAGAAACGTTGTACGTGGGCATGTAGCTTATGCTCGTCTATAAATCGCCGTCCCCGGAGAATAAAATGATAACTGCCATTAGCATAGTGAAAAAAAAAGATAGTGTAATGATAGTGAAATAGTTTCTTTACAAATATGTGACAATAACTTTTGCAATAATATTCTCGGAAAAACTAATCGGCGAAATATTGATGAACGCCATTATCATTTTATAAATACCTCAGAATAAAAGTTCATGGTTGTATTACCGAATAATGCATGTCCAATATTATCGAGAAAATTGTAACTGATCATGTTTTCCGTATATTAGGCGTACATTATTCGTTGAATATTGTTGTAATGCACTATAGCAATACTTACAGTCTTTTAAAAGTAACGAGAATAAAACGATAAGTGTATATTAGTGAATTAAGACAGCAGTCAAATGCTACTATCTTTTTAAATTTTAAATATCTTCAGTTTGTGTAACTGAGTTAAAAAATTTGCTAATATTGAACCTTTTTTTGATCTCTCTACGTCTATTGCTTGGCAAGTTATAGTCAAAAATCAGTTTTTTATTTTTCCTGAAAAGTTGTGATTTTGCAGTTATCATTTTATTCTCCGGGGACGGCGAAATGTGCGCCGAATATATAATTAGTGCGTCTTCAGGTCTTCGAGATATTGCATTTCCTGCTGGGGTAACGTTTCGAAGAATCGTGTATCTCGGAAACCATTGGATGTGCGCCTGTAGAACAAACACACACGAGTAGCTCTTAATTAGTGCCAATTTGTGACAGAATTAGATTTAGGGTAATATTTATAGTTTTCAAGTAATCGGGCGTTTATGAAAACCCGAAAAAATATCGTAGCGCCTGAATGAGATTATGTATAAGCTCGTTGAAAACTGTATTCGGTCCTTCTTGACGCTTATAATAACCATAAAAAGTTTCAAAAGTGCACATGCACGCGTTATTGAATAATATTGCTAAAAGTCAAAACTACAGTGTAATAACTTTGACGCCAAAATAAAAGAAACCGGCTTAACCCAAGATGTATAGGTGTACACCAACAATAAGTGCCTTTAGTCAAAAATATTTAATGAAAATTTTCAGCTTGGAATGTTTCGCATTCAGTAAATATTAATAAAAAACAAAACATGTAAACAACGACTGGCTATCCGACCAAATCGAATGAATACAAAAAAGCGGCGGATTGGTACAATGGATGACCTTCTTAACTTTACTCACCAACCGGTTGAAACGTGTTGGGCCTGAGTACACTGAAGTAGAAAAGAAGTAATATAATAAACTTGTGTGATTAGATTATATTCTACAAGCTGTTTCCGTGACTTTCTACATAAATAAGTACATTGTAAAATTAGCTTTTGCAACATCTAATCTAAGTATCTTTTTAATTGCAAATTTCATTGAAAACATTCGGTATTTTGTGTGGACGGAGGACATAGGTCTGTACATCTAGACCTTGGCATTTGTAATATTAGTAGAATAAGGTATAAAAACCAAACATTTGATTAGCGATTATTTTTATTAATAAAATATATGTACAGTACCCGGCGATAAATATTGCACATCGACCTTTGGAAAGAGACAATCGGCTAATTTCGGCTTCGTAGAGCGTTATCTCTGTCGCACACTAGTGCGACATAGGCCCTATGTGATGTTTTGTCACTTGTCAGTCGTTTAAGTGCGATAGAGTGCGGTCGCGTCCAGTTCAAAATATATATTAAGAGTTGTTAACACCCCCAAATTTAAATAATTTAAAGTTGTACTATGGCATTTTTAAGAAAAGGAGGGAAACCTTTACGAGGTCAGTCACGCGAAATTATCTACAATGTTTATAAATATTTTGTAACCAAAGCTGACAGATTAAAAAAAAATGAAGATGAAAATATAAGTTGTTATTTTAAGAAGGTTCAAGAGCGAGTTGCAAATGCCACTGGAATTTCAAAAAGAACTTTGAACAATGTATAAAACGAAGTCAGTACTGAAACACATACTACTGAAAATAAGTTCAGCACTCCAAAAAAAGGGAGACCAAAAAAGCAATTTCGTTTGGATGTGGACTATTTAGATAATGATGTTGTTCGAAGAATTAGGTATGATTTTCACTTACGATTTAATGAACTGCCAACAATAAAATCATTAAAAGCTAAATTATCTGAAGCTATTAATTACAATGGGTCTGAAAAGACGTTTAGAAAAATACTTCACGAGACGGGATTTCTTATTGTGCTTTGTGTCGTTGTTCACGCAACCTTAACTTGCCATATTTTCTTTTAAAATTTACGACCGCACCCGAAGAGATCTGATCGTGGACTAGTTCACTTCGGTTTAGGAAAGACCGTTTTAGGACCAAGTTTGAAGCGTCATTGTAACATGCAGTCCGCTCAGTCCTTACGCAGTAATATATAACCCAATGGATACACTAGTGATAAATACAGCCGTATTTATCACTATTCTATCCATTGGTCAATATCAATGTCAATGTCAGCCGACAGTGACAGTGATATTGACCTCTTTGAGACCACAGATAGTGAAATGGATCTAATTGAGAATTAGAATTATTATTATTTTTATTACAATGTCTCATTCTAACAATAGGTATAATGGTGTTTATTATGTACACTACAGCTATACAGGGTGTAAACGAACCCTTCACGCATCCGACAACCAAGCATTCTGTACATCAAACCAAGTACCCCTACGCAAAAATTTTTGCTTGGAAATTACTTTTTTTTTGGGGTCAAAAATCACATTTTACGGTAAAACTCAAAGTAGCACTCTTAAAACATTGTGCTAGTGGATGCTTTGAATAGTAAACGGGTCATGGAGGTAATTTAAGTAAAGTTAAAACCTGAAATACTAGTATTTACAAAAACAGCTGAGAAAAATTTGGAACTTTGATCCCCAATATCTCCTCAACTATGAGGTTCCCAGGTATGGTCTAGAAGAAAAAAATTATCGCAGTGGTGGGGAGAACAAATGCCCTCCGTTTGCGTTAAGGGTACTTTTACACCCTATAATTTTCCAAAATAATTAAATACGTAAACATTATATGAACATGTTTTTTAAATTTTTTTTCCGCAACCTAAAGCCATCGTTTATAGAAAAAAATTCGTGTATTTTATACAAAGAATAAAAACAATTATCAAAAGAAAAATCAAATCATAATTGTTTTAACTGCTCCTAATAGATACCGGACTATTTGTGTTTCGTGCGACAGAGATAAATAACGCTTTACGAAGCCGAAATTAGCCGATTGTCTCTTTCCAAAGGTCGATGTGCAATATTTATCGCCGGGTACGGTAGTTTAAGAAATGTATGACAAATACAGTTTATAAATAAAAAGCTATAATGTTTATTACAATGACATAATTAAAGTAATGCATAGCTTCATGCCTTCAAGTTTTTCATCATTAATTGAAGATTTTTACGGTCGGTTTATACTGTGCCCCAGCGCTCCGCTGGCCCCGCTCCGAACGCTGACCGCGTCGCCTCGCAAGGAATCGTTTTGTCTAGCATGCAGGAAAGAGACAGCTATCACGCATACGGTATTAGTTGAACAGAGACAGATACATAAACGTTTCTCTATCTTCAATCATGCGAAGTGTTTTTTTACTAGGATGTTCGTTTGGGTTTTCACTTAATTTGTTGCAGTTATGATGCCAAGGTCACTGTCGTTTTGAGCCACGCAGTTGTACTGTTATTGTTTGTTCACCTACTTACTGTTTGTTTTATGTGTTTTTAAGTTGGTTGAAAGTATGAAAGTGGCGTAATAATTGAGCATATTCAGTATTTTTTTAAGGGGTTATAACGATAGTACAAAACAATGCCATTGATTTATTTAAAAGTTACCGTAAAACCCCTTAACTTTGCCCATATTTCTTGCGATTTAAACATAATATTAGTTGGACTGTGTTTTTGTGCTACACGATTGTTAAATGTATTGTTCTTAAATTAGATTTGAATATACATTGTCAAGAAAATGTATTTTTTGTGCTTAAGGTGCACAAACGGGCTTCAATGTAGCCCGCAAAATTCGATTTTTTTTTACGTTTTTTGCAATTTGCCGATCAGTGTCAGATTGTACGTAAAATAAAATAAGATTCGCGACCGTAACAAATGTGAATTTACTGATTAAAATCAATGCCTTTTTCATCAAATAGTCACTCAAGTTAGTATTATATTTATGAACTGAGAGGATTGTATTGGTGATTTAAATTTTTTTTTTTTAAAAAAACGTTGCCCCACACTAAGAATTTCTCCTGTATCGTGGGTGCGTTCACAAACATATAAAGTCACATACACAAATACCCAGACCCGAAACAACTATCTGCAGGCCAAACAAATATTTGTTCCGTGCGGGGATCGAACCCGCGACACGCAGCGCAGCAATCTCATTCAGGCGCTACGATATTTTTTCGGGTTTTCATAAACGCCCGATTACTTGAAAACTATAAATATTACCCTAAATCTAATTCTGTCACAAATTGGCACTAATTAAGAGCTACTCGTGTGTGTTTGTTCTACAGGCGCACATCTAATGGTTTCCGAGATACACGATTCTTCGAAACGTTACCCCAGCAGGAAATGCAATATCTCGAAGACCTGAAGACGCACTAATTATATATTCGGCGCACATTTATAGACGAGCATAAGCTACATGCCCACGTACAACGTTTCTCTCTCCGATCATTCGTTTAGAATTTTCCTGCTGGAACAACGTTACCCTGGCAGGAATCGTTTTTTCCGTTTTTTCACAAAACGACAAAGCGCACAAATTTTTTATGTTGCGCACATTTACAGCAGATTAGGCACTAATTATTCGTTCCACTCATGTCACTCTAGGAGCAACTTTCCTGCTGGGGTAACGCACACTACGAAAGGGTATCGTATTACCCACCCTTACGTTCAATTTTGACAGCTGTCAGTGCTAAAAACGTCCACGTCACTTTAACGGCACGAAAAGCGGGGGGCGGGGCTTGCCGATACAAATTAAAAGTGAATTTGCAAAAAATCTGGCTACTTTATCAGCAATACAAAAATACCTGCATGAAGCTACATACATAGGGAATCGATACATAAAATAAACTGTATACCCCCCTTTAATGAAATATGCACACAAAAAATGTCAAAGTTGACAGTACGGGTTAAATTTGGGTAAAATAGTTGTATATAACAGATTTTTACGTAACTTTTTGACAATGTGACTTATGTATTATTAAAATAGACTATATAAGCTATTTTTACATACCAATACATCATTAGTCATAACGTACAGTGTTAGCACAATAAATCAATAAAAACTAGCCCTTCCATACTTCTAAATTAGAAACGACCGTTAGCGAAAAAATAAAACCGTTGAAATGAGAAATATTTTCGTCATATTTCTTTGGTGTTTATTTTTATTAATATTAATAATGAACTGCTTTACCTATTATAATAAGTATTTTACTGAAATATATACGATATTATATAAAAACTTAACGAAACAACGCCGCACGAACAATGCCAACACGGGTTCAATTTGAGTAAAGTATTTGTTTAAAAAATATTTTACGAAACATTTTGTAACATAGCTCAACGAAACTTATTTATTATTAAAATAGATTATATAAGCTTTCTTTTGATACCATTACACCATTACAGTAGAACGTCCAGTGTAGCAAAATTAATTTTAAAATAAATACCCATTCCCGAGGTCATCCATTGTTTACATTGGAAGGAAAAAAATAAATCGTTGAAATAAACACTATTTTCATCAGATTTCTTTGGTTTAAGTTTACTTTTATGTTAATAATTAACTGTTTTCCCTATATAATAAGTATTTCACAACTTTAACACTAAAAATCAACAAAATTTTCTAAAAACTCACCAAGCGTCCCATACAAAATGATCCAATTTTACTCGCCGACTTTATCACTTGTTTTAACAACTTACAAACACTTGGAATACACTTCTGTTTGTTGATACACGATAAGAATGAACACTTAAAACGATTTCAATAAACAAAACTCAACACAATGGGATAATAAATCACATATTGTAAATAAAAGCGGCCGCCTGTCCGAAAATTCAAGATGGCCGGTTGCGAGACGTCCCGTACTTGTAAATAATTCTTTCTAACTATGGCTGACGCAATGCTAGACGTGTCGTATAACCACAGATGCGTAATTTAATACTGCCATAGACATACAAAACATATGGAGACTTCTTAGTCGAGTTTTTTAGTATTTTGCGTTTGAATAATCGATGACGTAAGGGGACGTTTCGGGCATACGGAAAAAAACGTTGCTCTAGTAACTGGGACGTTTGAGTGGTTACCCAGTATTAACTGGGTCGTGGAGGTCAGATAGTCGCTCCATGTAAAATACTGGTATTCAGCTGCATCCAGTTAGACTGGAATCCGACCCCAACATAGTTGGGAAAAGGCTAGGCATATGATGATATTAGACCTGGCTTTACTGTTTTACAATCGTCTGTCAATGTGAAGTTGGTTTTACGAGTATGTGTTTAGGGAAATAATAAAAACACATTGCCATACTCGATTGCATTTCATTAAATTATAAATAAAAACACATTTTTTAACTCACTTCGTACATTAATTTAATTCTCAATGTCATGTCGATTAATCGTATCTAAAATTGTGCTGGCGGAGTCAGATTATTTTGATATCTGCCCGACCCCATGTATCATATTACATTTGACATTACATGCGAACAGCAGCCTAAGCTCTGATTCCCAATAATACATGAGCAATAGTAGCCCAATATTGCATCCAGCCCTTGTGTAGCTCTTTCTACGAGAATGTACGTGTACCTAAATGTCCGTCTAGATGAATGCGTCAGACTTCTCCAGCAACAAATGCAAAATGCTCTGTTAATTACATCCATGGCGTTATACACCCAAATCGTAAAAATATAAGAGTCTAAAAAGGTATGCTGGGTCCTGGGTCAGTCACAATACACAAACGATCAAAATGTTCAAGGAAATGCCAAGTCTTTATAATGCATCATCGGCCCATAGATAACAGATATGGAGTCATGCAATCTACGTACGTAGTTAATTTTTTTTTTAACTTTGGCCCACACTAGGATCGAATTTCTCCTGTATCGTAGGTGCGTTCACAAACATTTAAACTCACATACACAAATACCCAGACCCAATACAACTATCTGTAGGTCATACAAATATTTGTTCCGTGCGGGGATCGAACCCACGACACGTAGCGCAGCTGTCAACTGCTTGAGCCACTGCGCCAACCGTGCCGTCTGAATTCTCAAAAAAATACGGCAGTAACCTAAAACAGTGCAATAGAGTATAATAACTTCTTCGATTTTAATGAGCAATATAAAACCAAATATCTCCGTTCCGATTAGATTTAGAGAAATGCATCCATAATAACTTTTAATCGCTTTATTCTGTTCTTTCAAAATATCCAAGTTTCATTACTGGCCGCGCAACTTCAAAACGACGCCAAGTTTACTCAAACCCCTTTAAAGGTGAGACCTCCAGACAAACTGCGTTAATGGTATATCACGCCTATGTTCAGGGACGGATCCAGGATCTATTTCTGGGGACGTAGTCTAGTCAATAGGTGCTTTTAGGTTAATTTTTTTCTCCGGCGCCGAAAAATATACCTAACCAAAAATAAATTTTCACAACATGTCATTTGTAGACCTTTGATAGTCTTACAAGTAATCTGTCAGCCCGAAAGTCTATAATAACTACTCTGACCAAGGGGTATCAGATTACACAATTCTACTTGGGTTGTGGAGGTCAGATAGGCAGTCACTCCATGCAACATACTGGTATTCAGCTGCATCCGGTTAGACTGGAAGCCGACCACGATATAGTTGGGAAAAGCTAGGCAGATGATGATGATATTGATATTTCTAATTAAGCTTTTACCTAGCTTCAAAATACTAGTACCTATATAGATTAATGTATGTAACTGGCAAAAGCCTCCTTTAAATGTATATTATTATTAATTGTTCGCCAAATGGCAAAACATAAGTAAAGAAACTAATAATATTATGCAAAATAAATATTTTACAAATAATGGTTAATTGATTAATTAATAATATTTTTTACCTACACATTGTTTATTTTTATTATAATATTGTCTGGACATGCCGTTTTTTATTTATTTCATTTACAGGAACCTAAAAAGATTTTTGTACGATAATAAATGGAATATTCGATAACTTTCCGATTAATTCACTCACTAGCGTACCTCTATGTAATGAAAAATTTTCGTGCACAGCACAACGATAGCGATTGATATATTTGTATGAGTATATTGATTAAGTATCACAATATACATACTGTGGTTGTACGGTGCATGGTAAATACACGCTGTGACTGATGGGATAAGGTTTATTATTGATTGTGTTGTGGTACGTGATGTTTTACGAAATGCGGGTGTGTGCGTGACTGCGTATCTATTGCTTTTGTTTTAAGTGCATGTAGTTGTTACCGTGTAGTGGGGGCAAACTGGCGACACAGGACACAGGGTTCTGATATATTTTCGTCTAACGGGCATATCTCCTTATTTATTATATCTATGGTGGTTGCTCAATGGCATTTTTGAGTGTTTGGTCAAAAATTCGTTCACAATGATGGCCTTGTGCGAAGGGGCATTATAGTGGTGCAAAATCCGCTCCACAATTTTCTTTCAACAAATCAGGCCTTTTTCGTCGAATTTGCTCTCTTAAATGCCGCATAACGCTCGAATAATATTCTTTATTTACCGTTTAACCTTCCGGCAAGAATTCCGAGTGCACAACACCGCGATAGTTACACACTTTTGCGATGTTAACTTCAGTTACAGACGTTGATGGCCTACCAGAGCGAGACAAATCTTCCATCACATCTCGACTCGACCGCTTTTGAACGCTTTGTACCACTCATAAGCACGTGTTTTTGATAAAGTCGATTTACCGTAAGCCTTCTGTAACATTTTCAGTGACTATGAACACGAAATTCCATTGGCAATGCAAAATTTAAGACAAACTCTTTGTTCGATGTTTTTGTCCAGAATGAAATTCGCTATGACACACTAGATAATTATGATACAAATAAAAACAGCACTATATTTTATAAATAACAGATGCAACTCAAACTCTGTGCCAAAATGGAAAACAGTTGTGCAAATCTAACAAAAATAAAAAAATAAAAATTTGGAACCATAAATAAATCATCCATTCCCCATACTTTTTTGACTGAATGTAAGTCGGATCAATGACCTTTATTCTTCGGTTAACTGGCGCAGACTTTACCTCATCGCCAAATTACGCTTGCGAACGTATAAATCTGTGTTTGGACCAATGGTTTGGACTGTGAATCTCAGTTCTTGACGTTTTGCGAGTGGGCTCCTGCTGTCACGACCAATGGCGCTGCGTGTGTACCTAGCCTATCATAGTGATTAGCAGTCATTGACATTATCAGTCAAATTATCTATTAAGGATTTTTAGCCAGGATCTATAATTTTCATAATTTAAGTATTTTTGAAAGTACTATAGTGTTAAGTCACTAATTAGAATGATCAGTGGTCACCCTACATCGATATTTTGTATCATAGCGACAGAATTTTGTGAAAGATTTTCCTTCTGTGGACTGAGAAGTAAGTACCTACTGATGCAGACTTATTAACATAGGCCCTCAGATCATAGGCCTATAACATAACATAGGTATCTCAACGTTTCGCCAGATTGTCATGAATGAGTTCAGAAGTGCCTTTAAGGATGTCTGCGGCGGCGAGTGCTGTGGGTGCGGGGGTGCGCGGCGGCGCGTGCCGTGGCGATGGGTGCGCGGGGCTCCGGGTCGCGGGGCGGCGGTTGCGCGTTGCGGCGTGCATTCGTTGTTCCGTGATTTGGAGTCTCGTGCATTCGTTGTTGCGGTGTGCGTCGCTGCGTGCTTTCGTGCTCGTAGTGTTCGTTGTTGCGGGCATTCGGCGGCGTGTGGCTCGGCGTGGTGGCTTTCGGGATGACGTATTGCACTCGTAGTTTAGTTTTGTTTTATGAATTGTTCTTCTGACATTCAAAAATGCCTGTAATGGTTTAATTGAAATAAATGCTTTGAGTTTGAGTTTGAGTTTGAAGGCTGTGTGGGCGGTTAAGCGTGCACACAAAGCATTGCGAACTTAAACTTTCAAGGCAATCCTCATTTTAAACGATTATGTAGGTTACGAGCCGAGACGTTTGAGAGTAAGGGCTTAGCGCTTCACATGCGTTGTAGGTACGTTCAAAGTTAGTTAAAAAAAACAAGGAATTCATAAGTATATATACAGAAATCTCGCAGCATGCGGAATGCATCTTTTAACGGTCCTGTTGACGGGTTGGACTCCTCGTCAAAACCTATCCGGTTTAAACTAGCGGCCGTTGATCAATCAAGATAGTATAGTATTGGGCGGCTTGTAGCAACTGGATGAGACAACAACTTAGGACCCAGTAATATTAATGACAATAATATCCGTGGTGCTAGGCAACTGGGCGTATCCCAGTTGTATACGTCCCTGTGTGCCTATTGGCCTTGTTCTGTTCTGTCTCCTGCTGATATGGAGGGAAGGTAAAGATGGAAATTATGCTTTTCCTACTCCTCCGCTATTATTTTCTGATTAATTTCGTTGCGGGATCCAAGACAGTTAAATCGTTTCTCTGGGACTTCGTCGGGCTTCATTGTCTCGGCGCTTTTCTTGTGGTCGCCACTGTTGATTCTGGCTTACAGGAGTTACAGTGGTTTGGGAATAGTGTGGCCGTGTGGCGGGCTTGTCCCATTTAAAAATAAAAAAATAAAAACTGGATGAGAGTACTTACTTACATAATTGACTGTCGACTTGAATTACGTTTACAGTCAGGTGGTCTTTTACATTAACCGATTACAAACCTTGCAGGCTTTCAGATTTGCTAAGAATTCCCTGCAAAATATGTAATTATTGGGCTAACTCAGCGCAATAAGACATGGGGATCGCATGGTCTATGATTCCATATTCAGCAGGCGACTTTCCGGCGAACCGCTTTTAATCTATCCACTTAACTCGGATTTATTTGCAGCTATTCTATCACTATATCTAAGAAACGTTTTGTGCCTCCACGAGAACGCTGCGACTGTGGTGTATCACATATTCATCATGATGTGCTACACCATGCCGCTGGTGGGTGCTATACTGGCCGACAACTTTATTGGAAGATACAAGTATTATATTATTACATATTTTCTCATAATCATTCTCCTACCCTGAATCCCGAATCCCGTATTTGGAGTGGCCAGTGCAGAACGACCTTTTCTTAGCATAGCATGCACGCATATACCTACCTGTGTGGATGAGAAAGAAGTCCTAAAAAGGCTTGCAGTCACGGGCAACGTCCGTTATTTATGTTTTTTTTAATAAGTCAGTACTGAATGGGGTTTTGAGGTGGGGTTGTAAGGGCACCAATATCTCAACCGCAATAGATCCTACTGGAAAACTTTCTTAGGATTCCTACTGTCTTTAGTTGTTTAGGTAATTACCAACAGCGCGAAAATACGGTTAGGTAAGGAGATACGGTAAGGTGCACGTCTGTGTGTCTTTTACTTTTACTCGTTAAGTTCATGGGAGAGCCAGCGACGGGATGCTACGGATATTTATGGCTCGGTGCAATTCAATTCAGCGCGCATACTACGGGTAGAGGGGGGAACTAACCTAGTGAGGTTAGTTGCTGCGCACCGTGTTAGGATGCTGTCTCTATTTCAAGAAATTTAACCAACTGTCAGCGTTTCGACCTAACGAGTGTCGGATCAGGTGCGCGTCATCCAGCGTAATCACATGTTGGACGACGCCGCACTTGGCCGTACCATCTTCACTCTAACTCAAACAGTGACGCACAGCTTTTAATACAATCCCACCGCGTCCTAGTCCTGCTGTTGAAGAGGAAGATGATAGGGTTGCCATGGTAAGTAGCCAGTGCAACGACCGATTGAGGAGTGCACTGGCGGATGCGCTTCGTGATTATCGATCCGCCTCTACCCAACTTAGGCCCCGATTACCACGGTTACCCATGCATAAACGAAATAGGGCGTTGTTGTGTGCCCTGGACTCGCAACTCAAGAATATATTCGAGAGTAGCGAGGACCTCGTTGATGCACACTCGATCTTGTACTGTGGGGCTGTTGCGGCATGTTGACTAGCTAATGTTAAATACCCAAATTGTGACTTAGCTAGTCGACCAAAACCAGGCGTACCAGCCTGGCAGCGCAGGATCGAGCGTCGTATCGACAGGGCCAGGGTACTTATTGGCAAACTTTACTACTTCAGGGAGGGCAATACACGACCACGTGTGATGCGTTTTGTGAGGCGCACTCTCGGAGACTGAAATTAGCCCTCACGATTACATGTCCCGTGTCACAGAGCGTATCGACTTCCTGAAGCAGAAGTTTTATGCATGGGCCAACCGTATACAGCGGGATGGGCGGCGGGTTGATCGGTACTCACAGATTCGCATGTTCCAGAGCGATGAAAGGTGGTTATACCGAACTTGGGAGCAATCCGAGCAAAATATGACATACGTGCCTCGCCCGGATGATGCTGCCACGAGTTCATTCTGGCGCAGCATCTGGTCGCTAACAGTCTGTCATACTGAGGCTTGTCAGCCTCAGTATGACAGACTCACTCGCTCGACACACTCGCTCGATATCACGCAACCGACAGGTTGCGTGATATCGAGCGAGTGTGTGATCCTATCCCAGAAATGGAAGCTATTTTAATAACACCACAAGATATAGCCAGTGCAGTTCGTCCGTTACCGAACTTGATGTCACCTGGTTCGGACGGACTGCACAATTTCTGGCTCAAATGGCTCAGTAGTTCACACACTTGCCTGGCTTCCCAATTCCAGTCATCCTTAGAATCTGCGTCGCTACCGCAGTTTTTAACCAGAGGCGTTACCCACCTGCTCCACAAGTCAGGTAGTCTCGCGGAACCCAAGAATTATAGACTGATCACGGGTTTGTCGACGATCTATAAACTTCTTAAATCCATTTTGAGAGCGAAAATTAATAAACACATTGTGAAAAAGTCTATTATGTCTGCCTCTCAGAATGGATGTAGGAACGGGTCTCGTGGTACTGAGGAGCTACTCCTCATCAACATGGCCATTAGCCAACAGGTTCGTCGAGCCCGCAAGGATCTGTCGACATGCTGGATAGAAGAAGAAGAAGAAGGCTTACGACTCGGTGCCACATACATGGCTCATGAGGGTGCTGGAGTTATCTATACTAATATTATAAAGCTGAAGAGTTTGTTTGTTTGTTTGTTTGTTTGTTTGATTGTTTGTTTGAACGCGGTAAACTCAGGGACTACTGGTTGGAATTGAAAAAATCATTTAGTGCTGGATAGTCCATTTATCGAGGAAGGCTTTAGGTTACATAACATCACGCTAAGATCAATAGGAGCGGAGCATAAATGAAAAATGTTGCAAAAACGGGAAAAGATATTCCTTTTTGAGAGCTTCCGTTGCGTGCACTGCGAAAACGGTTTAAGTTACGTAAATATCATGTATGACGGAATTGTTTCTCTTTAAAAGTTCTAAAAAAAAGTCCGCGATAGCATATGTTTATCTTTTAAGATTGACTCACTGTAACCATTTTTTTATATTAAAATGTTAGGTTTAAAAGAATGATATTTTGCGAAGCTTTTTTAACCCATATGGTATTAATCTATATCTAAATAAATGTGTTTGTTAGCACGGAAATTTAATATAGAATATTTGTGCCCTTTACTCTATACAGTTTAAACAAATATCTTAGAAGATATCGCAATGTAAAAATATACGGGCGACAAAATAATTAAGCGCGTGGCAGTCATTCGGTCCGGTGCGGTAGGACGTGGGGATTCTGGCCTGGCAGAAATTCAAATTCAAAATATTTACTTCACCATAATGGTTACAAGTACAAGGTGTTACTGTATATTAAACAGTAAGAGATACCTATAGTAATTGTTACTTTAATAATATAATCGAAGCCAATCTAAACTAATAGGTATTATAAAGAGGAAAGGTAAGATTTTTTGTTTGTTACGAGTACGATTTAACTCAATTTAATATGTTAGATAGTCGATTTATCGAGAAAGGTTATAAGCTATATTATGTGATGCAGACGAAGTTGTGTGGGTCAGCTAGTCTATATATATAAAACAAAGACGGGTTTGTTACAACACTTATAACACGAGATCTGCTAAACCGATTTGGCTGAAAATTGGTAGGGAGGTAGCTAAGAACCAGGAAAAGCACATAGGATACTTTTTACCCCGTTCCCGTCGTTCCCGTGGGACGTGACATAAAACGTGGTATAACAAAACGCAACTGACAGAATAACAAAACACAGCTCAGTACGTAGGATAGTAGACTAGGTAGAGTAGTAGGTAGGGTGGTAAGTAGGTAGGGTAGTAGGTAGGTAGGTAGGGTAGTAGGTACGTAGGTAGGGTAGTAGGTAGGTAGGTAGGGTAGTAAGTAGGTAGGTAGGGTAGTAAGTAGGTAGGTAGGATAGTAGGTAGGTACTACCCTACTCACCTACTACCCAGGTGAGTAGGGTAGTAGGTAGGTAGAATAGGAGGTAGTAGGTAGGTAGGATAGGAGGTTGTAGGTAGGTAAGTAGTAGGTATGTAGCAGGTAGGTAGGCAGGTATTATGTAGGAAAAAGGGCATAGCAACGCATGCGGGTACAGCTAGTACAAGATAAACGCAACTCTACGCCCCTTCCTTGAGTCGTGTATGGAGCAATGGAAGATTGTCCTTCGATATCCAGGATGTCAACAGATTCAGGGGAACGATGAACTTGTATGGATTAAGCGGGGAACATTCCAGGGCGACAGTCTGAGTCCGCTTTGGTTCGGCCTAGCCCTGAATCCTCTTAGCACATTGCTGGAGGATTCAGATCTAGGGTACCGGTTGAGGAGAGATGGTCAGGTCATATCTCACCTTGTTTACATGGATGATCTGAAACTCTTTGCCCCCAACAAATTGCGACTGATGGAGTTACTAAAACTAACTGATTATTTTAGTAACGCCATCAGGATGGAATTTGGTGTGGACAAATGTACAGTCATGTATGTAAAGAGAGGGGAGATTATGGAATCCGAGGGAATTCAGCTCTCGGATTCTATACACCTCAAATCCCTTTCCTCATCCGATAGCTATAAATACACACATCAACACCGTCTAGGGATATTTTGTATAAAGTTCTTAAACTCAAAAAATACTGGCCACTTTTAAATTCTTTTGAAGAAAGTTTATTTTGTAAGCCTTTTTGAACGATTCTAAATTTGAATTTGAAAAAATACATTAAAAACAAAAGATTTACGCGGCATAATGGTAGCGAAGTCCGAAGGTTTCATTTACCTACAGTAGTTTGTGGCTATGTTTTTGTGTCCAATTTAAGTTTTATAACAAGTTATCGGTTAATTCCGAATTAATGTTATTGTGTGCATCATGCAGCGGCGCCATTCAACTAGAGAAGAAATGTTAAGGGCAGTAGGCATGCTCCAAGCTGGGGCTACTCAACGGAGTATTGCTGAGGAGTTTGGAACAAGACAAAACGTGATATCAAGGTTATGGTCACGTTATCGTGCTACTGGTGAAGTGGCTGAAAGACACCCAGGCGGGAAGCGCATAACCACTCAACGACAAGACCGATTTTTGCAAGTTGCCGCGAGAAGACAACCAAATGTTACGGCCATGCAGTTGGTTCAGAGGCTCCAGTCAGAGCACCAGTTGCTTATGAGTGACCAAACTGTGAGGAGAAGGCTGCATGAAGCTAACCTTCATGCTCGCAGACCGCTTCGTACTCCAGCACTACGCCGAGGAAATCGTGGACGACGACTAGAGTGGGCTCGTGAACATTTGCTCTGGGAAGAAAACCAGTGGTCTGTAGTGCTGTTTACCGATGAGTCCCGGTTCGGTTTCCATCCCGATACACGTAGAGTGCGTGTTTGGCAAGTTCCTGGTCGTGAGAGCCGTCTGCAACATCCTCAGGAAGTCCATTCATACCACGGCGGGACAATTATGGTTTGGGCGGGAATTCGTGTTGGTGGAAGAACAGACCTCGTTTGGATCAGAAACACCATGACGAATGAAAAATACCGTAACGAGGTGCTAGTACCAATAATCTACCCCCATCGACTACAAATGGGCCAAGAATTCACGCTCATGCTCGATAACGCCCGTCCGCACACAGCGAGAGTGGTGACGAGCTGGTTGCAGGAGCACGACGTATCGGTCTTAGGCTGGCCCGCTCAATCGCCTGACCTAAACCCCATAGAACACGCGTGGGACATGCTCCAAAGAAGGGCTTTGAGTAATTTCCCTGCAAACGTTGCGACTTAAGAGCAACTTTTTTTGCATCTTAGCCGGACCTGGGACAATATGCCGCAGCAAGACTTGGATAACTTAATCCAAAGCATGAAAAACCGTTGCAGGACCGTTATTAACGTCATGGGTGGTTTTACTGACTACTGATTTTTCACAGAACTGTTAAAAACAAATTATTTTTTCCTTATTTGTAAATTTCTCTTGAGAAACACATTCGTTGTTAGTTTTACCATTATTTCATGTTTTTTCTTTATTTGAATAAAAATTTGTTTACGCAAAAAAACATTGTTTTCTTTTATTCTGGAGTGTAGTCTGATAAATGGGCTTTATAAAAATATATACATGTTGTATGCTATTTTTAATACATTTTGAGTAAATTGAGTAAATCCAAAATATCCCTAGACAGTGTTGATGTGTGTATTTGGGTATGTCGGAAGCGTTAGGCATTAACGTTGCTGACATGAAGCAATCGTTGAAGGAGCGCTTCTTTGGATGCCTGAAGAAGGTTTTAAGTAGCCTTCTTTCAGGTGGGAACAAGGTGCGTGCCTTCAACGGTTGGGTCATGCCGGTTTTAATGTACTCTTTCGGCATACTCAAATGGACTCCGACCGAACTTGACGTCTTGGATAGGAGAGTTTGTACATTGCTGACCGCAAATCGGATGCATCACCCACAATCATCGGTGATGAAACTATACATCCCGCGGAACTGCGAGTGCGGAAGACCTTCCGCAACCGCGAGGTGTGCAGTGTCCGGGAATATTTTTTAAAAGCCGATGTCGGTATGCAGCGAGGTGTGGTCGCAGTGGACAAGGTACTTACCCCACTGTCCATGGCTAACGAGAACTGGCGCGAACCTGTATTACTTACTGCTGATGACCGCAAGGAAGTATGGCAAAGCAAGGAGCTTCACGGGCGCTTCTACCGGGCTCTTCATGGGCCCGATGTAGATTTTCTAGCGTCCGTGTCCTGGCTACGTTTCGACCTCTTTGGGGAAACTGAAGGTTTTGTCTGTGCGATTATGAATGAAGTTATTCAAATTCAAAACTCTTTATTTCAGACAAGTGTCCATAGTGTTAGTAACAACAAAATAAGTTAATGACTAGGGTTAGTAATAAAGCAAAAGGAAAAATATATATGTATAAAAATTAGATGGAATGGATCCTTACCCAATGACGCAGCAGAGGGGAGTCCCACCGATCTGAGAACACGCTCAGAACTCCGTTGGTGGCTATGCGTAGCCGACCCAACATGGAGGCGGTCCTTTTTTTAACGATCGCGTAAAAATCATTTGTGCGCGCCTCCGCAAACATAGTGGACGCACTACAACATCACGACAGCCCCAACAGTATCCTGAACGCGTTATTATATTAGACACGCAGGTCGCTGTATGTCCTTTGCGTAAAACTGGTTCAAAGGCTGCACGTGTAGAATGACTTTTTTTTTATTGTTCACAAATATAGGTACATATTTTGTTAATTAAAAATTTACTCGCCAAACTTATCAGTTTGTTGGCGAGAAGCGCTTGTTTTTACGTACAGATTTTAACAAGTAATCTAGCGAACAGATAACCTTAAAACTAATAAATACGAGTAACAACGAATGAACGAACAACTGTAAAATAAATAAAGATGTGAATTTATTGCTCGGTAACGGGTGAATCCTCTGGCAGAAAGCTTTGATAAGATTCTCTTTTACTTGATTTGTACAACGTGCAAACCTTCGAACCACCATGTTACATCGGACAGCCAACGACCTGCGCTCCCTCTCGATATCCATGTTGTCCCTTAAATCATCAGTGACCCAATGACCCAAGTACTTAAACTTAGTCACTCATGCTAAAGGAGTGCCACAGAGCGAGATACCCGGAACATTCGAGTAGTTTATGGCACTTGCTTTAAACATCACTAGTTCGCTCTTCTTACCATTGTGCTTGAGCCCATGCGACACTGCATAGGACTCACAAATAGCCACCAGTTTCCTCAAAGCGCCAATCATGTTGACGAACAACTACCGGAAATATATTATGAAGGATGGGACGGTTGACGTGTCTCGGGCATGCCATCGCCCGGGAGAGTCCATCAGACATATTATTTCTGGTTGTTCTCGTCTGGCTAACGGCGAGTACTTGCACAGGCCCAATCAAGTAGCCAGGATTATTCACCAGCAACTTGTGTTAGACTAAAAGGTTTAGTTAAGTTATTAAATAGCACAAATTAGCCGTTAAACGTAACGAATACTGTTCAATGTGAGACTTTCAATTCAAATAACTAAATATTAAGTAATTTCCAAAGACCTATTTCAATGTGAAATATTTATGTATCAAACAAGAGATTTTATTAATGTTTGTCGTCACAATTGTCTTTATAGTTTGGTAATTGGCAATATTTTGTAGATGTGACCCGTAGACACTAGTTTCGGATTTTAACGTTTGTCAAAATAAACTATCAGATAAAAAAACCGTCAGTCTAGGCGGCGGGAAATGATCGGAGGATATAATCGCCGTTGTGGAGTTGAGAACTTGAGACTAAAAACTTGTAACGCTCTAGACTGAAACGATTAATAAATTAAGCTACTACAAAATAAGTATCTAAGTAGGTACTGTCGTTGATTGGTTGCCGTACCTAATAAACTTATGTTTTTACCTATACGACAAAGGAGTTTGATTCAACTAAACACCCAACACTTGCCTTGAAATATAAACTTGGGGAGTCAGAGGTACCGTACTACAAGTACGTGCCCGACCCAGTTCTCGAAAAAGACCATGTAACGTTGTACTGGGATCAGTCTGTCATCACTGACAGGAATATTGTTGCGCAATGATAATCGATGCTACCATTCTGCATGACGAGAACCTCGTGAAAGCTGAAAAAGAGAAACAAATAAAATATCTGGATTTAGCACACGAGGTTGTCGATATGTGGCATGTGAACTCGGCTATCATTGTGCCAATATTCGTAACGGCCAATGGCCATAAGGCCATTGGCATTGGCATTGGTCCATGCTTTTAGCTATAAAGCTAAAAGCATGGACCAACATCTTTCAAAGCTTACGCTTGGCGGTTGGATCAAGGGCCTGATTCAGAAGGTAGTACTTCTCGACACGGCTCGTATTGTGAGGAGGTTCCTGTCTCTGGAGCCCTAACCACCGGTAGCTTGAACCCTGCTCCCGTTATCGCTGTACCACTTTTTTTTATATTTTTAAAGTTTTTATAAGCCTTTTTGTAATAAATATTTAAAAATGTATTTAATATGTTGGAAGATTAAAAAAGGAAATAATAATAGTAAAAATAAGTATTTATTTCACAAAAAAACATAGCACTTTTGGCCACAGGATAATGAACAAATATTGAAAATACCCCCCTATAATTATGTACCGCAATTCTCGATAGTTTTCGTGTTTTGCAAAAATGTCTTCACCTTGTTTGGGAAACTGTCTCGAATAGTGAATTTTTTTCTTCGTCAAACTATGCAGAAAATCTTAAGAATAAAGAGAATGTAGTACACTACGAGAAGCGCGCGAAGCGAGCTCTATTAATTAAACTGTAACTCTCCGTTTCGAATAAGTTAGGTTTCGTTTTTCTGTTGTTTTTATTTATAGTAGGTATTTTATACAAATAACATTGTGGAATTAAAGAAAGGCTTTAGGAAAATCCTGCAAGAGCGAGCGTAGCGAGTTCGAATATGATCCACCCCGCCTCTGATAGGTTCTCAATAAATAACGGTTGAACATTTTATTGCAAGTGTATCGTCGTGCACCCTTTCTCCGGGTCCCTATGCAGAAATATAAATATCATATCTGATATCATCTTAGCGTATCGAAGGCAAATTTTCATCAAGTATATCATATAATTTTCATAATTTAGTAATAAATACATATAATCCAGAAATAAACTTTAACAGCAAGCAAACACAACAATTTTAAATCGAAATTAAAATTCTGTTGACCTGATTGCAATAACTGTACAAGTTAAAAATGGTAGGTACATATGTTTGAAACTACATTGGAAACCTTTCGCGGACCACTTTTAGGGTTCCGTAGCCGAATGGCAAAAAACGGAACCCTTATTGATTCGTCAGTCTGTCTGTCTGTCCATCCGTCCGTCCGTCTGCCACAGCCAGTTTATTCGGAAACTATTAAGACTACACAATTGAAACTAGGTAGGTAGATGTATTCAGTGAACAGCTTTACGATTTTCATACAAAAATAAAAAAATAAAAGATTAAGGGGGTTCCCCATAAATGGAACTGACACTGAAAAAAACTTATTTCATCAAACCTGTTCATGTGGGGACAATAGCAGGTTTGATGAAAAAAGTTAGGTCTATAAAAATGACATTGAGGTTGCTGAAAAAAAAGCTTTCATCCAAAATTGTTTTAAACGAGATTTAGTCACTAGTTTTTGAGATATTGCACATTTAAAAAACCGCAAATATAACTTTGTCATTCATACAAAATACTATGAAAAACAAAAACAAACTTATCACAAAATGAGTAGGTATTTCTGTCGCCGTTAAAACAAGAAATAATACAAATTAAACGGGGTCTTCCCTACTAAGATGGTACGGAACCCTTCATGTGAAAGTCTGACTTGCATTTGGCCAGTTGTATTACGCTTGCCACGGCAGTCTGCATTGGAGGTCCGCACACCACAGGTTCAAAAACGATGTTTTTTTCAATAGCTATTAACAAAATTAATGTTTTTTCAGAGTAATACTATATTTTTCAATAATATATCTAATTGGCACGGTGCTGACTTGTTGTGCTGCAATACCTCCGCTCATGTTACCGCCAACGTAAGTACTCTTTCATTACGAGAATTATCACTAAGTACATCTTTGTGTAAATACAATTCATTTTAAGCTAAGAACTAAAAATTAAGGAGGAGTTCAAGTAGATAGGTTTCCACGTAAAAGTAATGTCGCGTCGTCTTGCAAGACCTGGAATCAGCGGTTGCTATTCACATCCTGCCTACCACTGAATGATCTAATAACTGCGGTGGCGATATTACCGTTTATTACTGTTTCTTTAAAATGCACCTAAAGAGGTTATCGTCAGTCTGTTGTATAAAATATAATAATTATGATAAATACAGAAATTTTAATCTGAGTTAAAACAAAATCTACTTTTCTCCTGACAATGACGTCAGTGCCAAGTAACTCACTGGTTTTATGGTAGTAAATCTTCCTACTAAAACAACTAAATTAAATAAAAAAAATCATACTTAACCCTCATCTTGGGCTCCTCTTAAGTCGGGTAACAACACTTAAGAACACCTACGTACCCCCACTAATAATCCCAAAAACATTTGCACCTAAAATGTACCTCATTGGTACATTCTAGGTTACCCTATAATCACAATATCTCTACGAAGCTAATAATAATAACAGGGGCTAAAAATCAAGTATCTTGACTTGGCTTGCGAGGTTGTCGACATGTGGGGTGTGAACTCAGCGATCATTGTGCCGATAGTTGTTATAGCCAATGGCTTAATTGCCAAGAGCCTCGATCAACACCTGAGGAGGTTCGTTGGGCAGCTGGATCAAGGGCTTGATGCAGAAAGCGATAATCCTGGACACGGCTCGTATTGTTAGGAGGTTCCTTTCTCTGGAGCCCTGACCGCCGGTAGCTTGGACCCTGTTTCCGATACCGGTGGGCTACAGTTTTTTTTTTTAATAATATTTAAAAATGTAATAAGTTTGTTTGAAAATAAATACAGGGGCTAATAATAACGACGGTAACGTGACGCGTGTTCGACTGTTCGTACGTGTTTCATTATATCAAATCAAATCAAATAATTTATTCGCATAATATGGGTACATAATGCATTATATAATACAACAAAAAAGGATCCTCATATTAACCATTTCTGGTATGCAAAACTTAAAACAAAAGTTTATAAAAACTTTTTTGCAAAAAAAACAACCGACGTCAAAAACACCTAAAAGTGAAAAATAAAATTCAGAAGAAAAATCAGCTTCTGAAGTCAGTGACATTTGTTTGTTTGATTTCATTTTTTTGCCACCGACTTGCGGTGTTTTTGAAGTCGGTTGTTTTTTTTGCAAAAAAGTTTTTTTTATTTTTCCATTTCTAGTTTTAATATCCTATACAAATATTTACTATGCATTTAACATTCAACCAAGAAACCTAACCCTTAACCTTCAAGATTCCCTTATTTTTGCTTTCGACTCCTAACCGTTGACGAGTAGTACCTTCCATTATCAGCTCATCAACATAAAGTGATGACTGCTAGATGCAAATACTTGAATAGCGTCAGGAAAAGCATGAAACACGTAATACGTGCCTATGAAATTTGAGGGTTGCCCTCGATTTCTTTGGGATCCCATCACCAGGTCCTGGTTTCTATATCATGGTGCCACCCTTGAAATATCTCCTTTCCAAAAAAAAAAAGAATCATCAAAATTGGTTCATAAACGACGTAGTTATTCGCGACCACACATAAATGAAAAAGGATCATAAATTTAAAAAAATGTTCATAAAATGAAAAGTACTGGGTCAAACAATGTCAAATGTTTATGGGACCAAATGGCAACTATTCCACATCAAACTAAAAAAGAGTCACGTAAATCGGATTATAAATCTCGGCGTAATCGTTGTAAATACATAGAAAAAAAAACATACCAATCGAATTGAGAACCTCCTCCTTTTTGGGAAGTTGGTTAAAAATAATGAATTGGGTACCTATCAAATACATAGGTACACATTTACATTTTAAACTACATAATAAATTAACTAGTTATTAGCACTGATAGGAACATTGTAAGGCGCTACACTAATTTTAAATTCTTGTAACTAATGTATTCCTGGGTCGTGTAGAAACATTTATTGACTAACCACATTGAATACTTTACGTGGCTTCTTAGGTAAAACAAAACAATCGGTGCAAAGTTAATCTGAAAGTAGTCTGAAGAGCACTCTTCAGAGTTCAAAGTACTATCTTTTTTTTGGGGGGTGGGAAATCATCAAATAACCCCTCCCGCTCTTGGGTAGAGCGAAAGGGAGTGTCAGACTTCTACTGACTAAAAACCACCCATGTTCCTTCTTAGCCCTTCATGTCGAGGCCGCGGTATCCCTTGCGAACAACCCGCAGCCTCGACAGGCGTACTACCTTGAGATAAGATTGATGAAACTTCACTCCTAGCCGCTACCGATGCGAGGCGGCGGCGGCGGTGGCGGTATGAACTAGACCTAAGATTATAATACACTATACTCTTCCTCGAAAGGAGAATGACCAAAAGCAGTACCTAGGTACCAAGAAGTCTCATGGTTGAAGATCAAAATATTATAGTAATTATTTTTCATATTTTTTTAACGACATTATGCGTCCGTGATTTGATTTTTATCATGCGTTTTTTTTTAATTTTCCCCCCCCCCACACTAGGAATTTCTCCTGTATCGCGGGTGCGTTTCAACCATTTAAACTCACATACACAGACACCCAGACCAGAAACAACTAACTGTAGGCCATACTTATATTTGTTGCGTGCGTGGATCGAACCCGCGATACGCAACGCAGCAGTCCAATCGCTCAGCCACTGCGTATGAAGTTGTATGAACATTGTTTTACTCCCTTTACATGACAATCATGACATTCACACAACAGGTCATAGAGATAAATAGAATGCAATTGATACTATTTTGATGAATCGACTAAACAGTCATGACATTTTTTTCTTTTATTGTATTGTATAAAAAATCGGTCGGTTTTTATATTGGCTGGACGTAAATTTGCTATTTTTCTACAAGTTAGATATTCTTCGCGTACGACAAAAGACCTGTCAAGGTTCGTCTTCGTATTTTTTAATTTTACTAACAGTAATTTATCTGAATGCTTTTCGATATTATTACCTAACTGTTAGCTGTAACAGCTCGTTATTGCGACACGCTCCACTAATTCCTATGATCAGTACAGCCTGTAATGAAAATATTACATAATTAATATACATAATTTAAAATTTACAGCATCTTTTACATATCGTAATAAATATTTTAACAGCATTGCTAAGCCAGACTAGGATTCATTGCGCCTTCAAAAATTTGTAGTAGGCAGTAAGTACCTTTATACATAACACTCTACACACAAATTTTAATAACTAACAACATAGATTCATAGGTACCACTTACTTGTGCGGCAAGAAAATTGTAGTCCGGAGCTTCATTAAGAAATTTTTCTATGTTAAGGGCCGTGAAAATTTTGGACTTTTTAGCCTTATTTTATTTTTTTAACTGACATTATTTTTAGAAAAGATACGAATTTTGCGTATGTTTCAATATGCACGTTATGATTTGTTTTTAAAGTAGCTTTCAACACTGAGTAAATACTCCACATTGTAGATGATCGCCTCGTCTGCGATAAATCTAAAAAAAAACCGGCCAAGAGCGTGTCGGGCCACGCTCAGTGTAGGGTTCCGTAGATAATAAAATATTATGTAAACGAAGTTAAAAAAAAAATACGGGCAAATGAAACTTGACCTCTGGATTGTATAGGCGCTCATACGATTCAGGGACCAAATTATATTGGTTAACTGCAGTTTCCATCTGTTGTTTCCATCCAAGTTCAAAATAATTTTCCTAGAAAGTCCTTATAAAGTTCTACTTTTCAGATTTTTTTCGTATTTTCTAAACTTATGGTTCAAAAGTTAGAGGGGGGGGGACGCTTTGTTTTTTACTTTTGGAGCGAATATTTCCGAAATTATTGACATTATCAAAAAATGATTTTAGTAAACCCCTATTCATTTTTAAATACCTTTCCAACAATATATCACACATTAGGGTTAAAATTAAAAAAAAAAACACTTCCCACTTTACATATAGGGGGGCTACCCTAATAAAACATTTTTTTCCAATTTTTATTTTAGCACTTTGTCGGCGTGATTGATACACATATTGGTCCCAAATTTCAGCTTTCTAGTGCTAACGGTCACAGAGATTAAGCGAGGACGGACAGACGGACAGACAGACAGACAGACAGACAGACAGACATGGCGAAACTATAAGGGTTCCTAGTTGACTACGGAACCCTAAAAATAAGATATCAACACCGTCTCCGAAAAACTGCTTGCGCCCTTTGTAAGTCTCCATTCATTGAAGACATGGTATGCTTTCAGATATTTCTCGCGAGACTTCTCAGGTAGGAAACTTAATTCTGCATTAATAACTTGTTGTTTTAACTCTTCCGGTGTTAAAATACTGTTACTATGTTATGATTATTTTAATATTATTTAACTTATTCAACTCTTTACGCCAGCCACGAAATTTTATTCCCGCTCTTTTATTTAAATTAAGGCGTGTTCGGAAATAGCACCCATGATATTTTATTATTCAAAATATATTACGTACCTAAATATCAGTTTTATTTGCAGTAAATACTTATTTTCGTTTAAATACAACAATAAGTTAAAAATTCAATAAATTACATTAAAAGAAATAATTTTCTTTTTGCAAAATTTCTTTAGTTAGTACGAAATTCCGAACGTGTCTTTGAGGTCGAATTCAAAATCGGAATTTCGAAAGGGCTGGTCTTTGTCTCTCTCTCTTTCTAATGGCGGAAAAGAGATAGAGTGTGAATGTTTCGAATTGTATGATTAACCCAAGCCTGAATAAGATATTCGAGGCTTTCTGAAAAAAAAAAATTAAAAAGTTACTTTGTCTCACTCACAACCAGCAGCATAACCTACATGTTTGAGCTACTGAAGTGAAAAAATATTAAATCGGTCCAGCCATCTTCGAGTAATCGGGGAACATACATAAAAATAAAAAAAAAGATCCAACGATTTGAGAACCTCTTCCTTTTTAAAGTGGGTTAAAAATATCGCAACAAATACCTGTCGTCTTCGTTAAGGGTACTTTTACACACTTTATCTGTGGTGCGGGCAAAGGATGTGTGTTGTTGATGTGATTTTAAATTTACAGAAGTACTTCAATGATTGGGCTGCTGCTAATTGCTACTGGTACCGGTGGAATTAAACCCTGTGTAGCAGCTTTTGGAGGAGACCAGGTGCGTTTTAAATTTACTGAAGTGCACACTTCGTGTCGTCGAACGTTTTAGCTCTGTGTATAGAGCACGTCCGATTTTAATTATGCTAGACTATTATCTACATTTGCTATGTTTAATAAAAAATATATAATCGAATTGTCTATCGCTATCGCGTAAGATCTCGTAGAGTCGACTCGTTGCTACGGCGTAGACTTTATACTCTTTTCGTAGCGCTACAAGTGGCCTCTACGTAAACAGTTGCCACGAAATAACTTCATAGAATGGTTTTAGCAAAAACAAAGTTTAACACTTCCGGAAAAGTTATTCGGAATTTCATTTTTTGTTCTTCTGATTTAGTAACTGGGACATTTACTACATTTGCGGCTACTATTCTAGCACAATCATAAATTAAATCTCCTTTTAATAAATAAATGGAACTTGTACCAGAGTACGAACCCAAGTAAGCAAGGAGCAAGTAGACTTTTGACAAAAAAAACTGAACTGAGACTTGCGCTTAACTGTTCGTTGATATTAAGGTTAGGTCATGTTTCGTATCGCCGCATTCTCCGATGCAAATGACGAGTGTCATCACCATCATTTGCTTAGCCTTTTGCCAACTATGTTGGGGTCGGCTTCCAGTTTAACCGGATACAACTGAATACCAGTATTATACATGGAGCGACTGCCTATCTGACCTCCACAACCTAGTTGATACTTGGTAATACGATACGCTTTGGTAAGACTGGTGGTGGAGTGTTATCTTCTAAACGTTTGATTTTAAAATGGTTTTGTTCTAGTTCCGTCTCCCCGAAGAGAACCAGTTACTCCAAAAGTTCTTCTCGACGTTCTATTGCACGGTGAACCTGGGCGGGTTCATGGGCATGGTGGTGACGCCTGCGCTGCGCAGGAGTGTCATGTGTTTCGGAGACGACGCCTGCTACGCGCTGGGCTTCGGCTTCCCGGCGCTACTCGTGTTCATCTCTATCAGTGAGAGTTTTTACATAACATAAACTTCCCCCCTTTCTTCATGGGGGTACATATAGTAACAAAAAACGTAAATTTAAAATGACAATCAATGCAGTAAGAAAAATTTTAAACGCTTTTAAAACTGACTACGTTTTTACTAAGTAGGGCATGAATATTAATTAGAGTTTGTGACTGTACAAGGGGAGGTTAAAGAAGGAGTAAGACAACTGAGAAATTCCTGACGGAATAACAATTTATTTAAAAGCTAGAGATATGACATTATTTTATTATTTCAGTGATATTCGTGGCGGGCAAGCCGTCGTACAGGATTAAACAGCCCCGTGACAATGTGACGCTGAAGTTTATATCTTGTACTTGGGTAAGTTGCTCTCAGAGAGAACAGGTAATTGATGGATGGTGCCACTAACCCGCCTTGAAAGCCTCACATAAATAATCCAGATTATTTAGAAAATAATACGGATGGTTAAAGTTTGACTGTACTTTTCGACAAAGTTTTTTGAGATTTTGTCCTTTAATATTAATTTGCAAACACAAATGGTAAAGGAAAACATCGTGAGCAAAAAAAAAATCGAAGTCATGTGACATCTACCGACCCGCACTGGGCCCACGTGGTGGATTATAGCCCATCTCACTCCTAGAGAGGAGGCCTGAGCCCCTGCAGTGGGAACATTATAGGCTGGTGATGATGCTGTTTTTCAGAAACGTTATGAGAATCCAATAAAGATTTGTTTTATTTTTCTTCAATTTATCGTTAGTATGGCGAGTTTGACAAACTCTGAAACTAGGCAGGAAATGAACAGCTGATTTCACGCCTCGTTCGTTATTTGATTTTAGCCGTATGATCCTGATTTATTTATCATGTTACCACCCTTGGAATACTTCATTCTAAATAAAAAAGAATTCTCCATATCGGTTCAGGCGTCTTCGAGTAATCGGTGAATATACATAAAAAAAGATTCCAACGAATCGTGAACCTCCTTTTTTAAAGTCGGTTAACGAGATTTACCTTCTATCATCAGGTCAATCTAATAGACCTGAAAGATTACAACTATCGGTTCATAAGTACGTAAAATTTTGAAGGGATTTTCTTTCAACTCCTACCCGTTGAGGAGTTGTACCTTCTATCATCAGCGCATCCACATGAGATTATGATTATAAGACAAAAATACTTGAACAGCTTTAAATAGAAGATTTCTCTAGGATCCCTTCATAAGATTCTGACTTGGTCTCAATGGGACCACCTCGGAAGTATACTGTTTCGAATACAAAAATAATTTTGAAAATCGGTCCACAATTGACGGAGATATCGGTGGACATACATAAAAAAAATATATATACACACGAATAGAGAACCTCCTCTATTTTGGAAGTCGGTTAAAAAGTGAACTTGTTTCTCGCATTGCCAATTATTGCCTTGGGGTTGGCGCAACTCATATTCTGCTTCTATTATTATCTGACGTCTTTTACAAGGAATTTCAAACTCCCATTGTTACGGCAAAACAAGCTAGGCAAAGGCGAGTACCTAGAATGTTAGTTAAATACGAAATCGAAATTGGCACGGATTCGATGAGCTTAATTAGGTTTCAGACTGGATTCAGGGTAAAAGCTCAGGAAATTGGGTTCTCGTGTGGTTAATCCGTTGTTAGTACTTGCAATATTTGAATATAACCGACATAGATAACTTTTTCGGCTAAGCATGACCCCAAATAACAACAATTCCCAATATTATATTTCATTTTTTTTAGTAACTGTACTTTATATTATATTACGCACATATTTTTTTAACAAAATTTATTGGCACATGCTTTTTTCATTACAAGGCAGTGCTAGCAGATCTCTAAATGGTGTACCTAACATTTATCACGATAATGCGTTTAGTAGGTTCCATTACAACGCAGGCAGTTGCCTGCACTGTGTTTCTTTTTCACAGATAATTGATGATACCGAAATGTTTCTTATGATTCAAAAGAGGCCATATTTGGGCTCATTCATCACGCCAATAGCCTCTGGGTAAAATGTATCAATCATCGCACTGACGTGCACATCTTTCTCACAGGTTTTTTGCAATAGACTATAAAAAAGAGAATATCTGTCATGCATGATTAATGTTCTTCGGTAATATTTCAGGCCATTCAAGCAAACAGAGAGGATATTAGCGATAACTATTTAAGTGCACATTTGTGGGACTGTTTATGATGTTTATAGGTTATCGTTTATGCAATATTAAAAGCCTTTTCATCAACTTTAGATATGAATGAATATTTATCACATAGCCAACGAACCACATCGAACAACCGTAGAGGTAAGGTTTAAGTTAGCGTCCAAATATTGTTCCAGTGAAAAGGTAACACAACCCGCTAACAAACACTTTTCAAATATTTAGATTTACATTTAAATGAAAAGTTATACGTTTGCGTGTGCTGTGTGATGTACGATCTTTATAGAGTAGAAATATTTGCTAAATTCTATTAATATTAAGTCATAGTCGTTTCGTGTTCACTTTCTTTATAGCAGGTTATGCACCATGGGGATGAAGCAAAGACTTACATCGAGGGTGGTATTTTGAACCCCGAACGTAGCAACGGACTCTAGGGCTCCCGAGTGGAGAGCTTTGAGTTATCGTCTGGGCCAAGCGAAGGAGTTAAGGTTAGGATCCTAAGAGCAGTCAGAGATTTAAGCTAGCCCAAGACGCAGACACTTCTATCCCCTAGTAATAGTAGCATACTCTACTTTTCACACCTAGTGCGAGGAAAAAATACATCGAATTCGAAATATGGTATCGAGTATCACCATTCTACCGCGGTGGTACGCCAGTCGTATTGGTAACTGAGATTTTTCCCTTTTATAGGGAAACAAAACGTTCTAGTGGAAATTAAATCCTTGGAGAAAACTATACTTAGTGTAACCAAAGGGATATTTTTTGTGAATATCTTGTCTAGTGTTATTTAATATTATGTTTCTTTAATTTCCTCTTTGAAAAATAATGAATTTGGGGCGAAAATATTAAAAAAATACAAGCTGACACGACTCAATTATTGAATCATCTTAGACTTGACTTTTGACAGCACACGATTGTTTATTTTTGTAACTATTTTTAACCGACTTCCAAAAGGAGGAGGTTAAATTTTGAAACAAAAAATTGTTATTGTTTAGTGCCAAAAAGGTTAAAAAAAAAAATTGACATAATAACTTCAGTGGCACTGGCGTAAGTATCAATGTTTGATTTGTAGTTTTTCACTGTTTTAATTAAACGTTTCTGTAAGATTTAGACCATATTTGCATTTTTGGTTACGGTCGCCATTTTTTTTTGCATGAACACTAAGTTCATCGGGGCTACATTGATAGGATATGCGAGGCGACTTTGATAGTTATCAATTTCACCCCAATGGTTGTGGTACCTAGTCTTATAAGAGTAATATATTAATTATCAATTTAACCCCATTTGTTGCTTTTGTTTTAGTTGCCTCATGGTTCGCACCTATAAAGAGACTAGCCTAACCTAACAGTCTACTGTTAGGAAATTAATTACAAATTTATTAAAAATGCCAGGAAAGAGTATCCTTTGAGCGTATGAAAACCAAAAATTCAAAAATGATGATGCATTCTTAGTTAGCAGACAAAAAATAATTAAGATTACATTGCAAGCATCAAAGGGCAAGGATGCTTTGGCAATCCTTGACAATAAGTGATAAAAAATACAAACGAAATTTAAAAGAAAACAGCTCACTTTATTAGCGTGTCCAAGAATTTTCTTTATGAGCTGAAAACCGCATAAAGGTGGCCTGCAACACTGCACACACAGTGTACCTACATGTTGTATTATTTTACATAATGTGTAACAGTTAAACAAAAGGATAATTATATTTGTATGCAGAAAGCGAAATAATTTTCTTTTGAGCTTGTACGTACTACGTACCATCCTTACAACATAAAGATATAGTTCTAAATATTTTAAACACTTTTCGTTGTATGAATATCTTATTTGAGTAACATTATTATTTACCTACCTGCTCCAGATTATTTAAGCACTTGATATTAACGTGTATATATTACAATATATTATTATTAATAATATTAATTATGACGCGATCTTGACGCTTAACTTTATTATTAATACATGAAATGCAGCTTGAACAAGTACCTTCATACTGGCAGGTTCACTGGATAGTCATCATTAAAAGTTTCCATTTCAACTCTGAAACTTCCGCGAGGTTTTTTCTTTTGTATCGCAACAGGTTGAGCACTGTTATGCTCGGTGCTTCTCACTTAATGATGTAATGCTCGTATTTACACGTTTAATGTATTACGTCGATCATCTATACGTTCAATATTGAGTATTTATTAAATTTGGCGTGTTAGTCAGTTTCTTAGGTTATATATTGGTCAAAACTTTCAACTTAATTTCAAACCAGTGATTGAACTGAAATTTTTGCACACACCTTTGGTTCTGGTGACAATACATTTTTAATGCCAGACACGGCGTTTTCCTGCAGCCACGAGATAACTCGGACACCAAACTTTGTATACGCGTACAATGTTGATAGATCAACGTAATTTTCTTCTTTTCATTTAAAAAAAGCTTGTTTTTTAAGCTTTTATTAAATGAAAAGAAGAAAATTAAGTAAGTGAACATTTTTTAGTCGAGCTATATTTTGTTTATCTGCTCCTACCTCGGACACTTTTAGGACATATGTTAAAAGTTTATGTGCGTGTTGTCACCTTGTCACACGTCATCTATAGAGACCAAAACGGAAAATTAGCCTCTCTCGGCTTACAGTTTTCAGTCAGTTACTTTTAGTGGTTTTTAAAAGGTCACCCAATCAATTCCCAATGACGTAGTTTAAAAAAAAACGAATGTCACCCCCGGTCTCAGCCGTAATTAGAATTTACTTCGCTCTGATGATTCGTTTTAATCACCTTTCGGATAGGGGATAAAATAAAAAGAAAAGGCCATATCATACTGCCCTGGACTGTATTGTCGATGGCTTCTGTATTCAATCCAGCTTTTAGTACAAAATCCAGGGGCTACCAGACCTTACTTATATTATGAATAACAAAATATGTGAGATCGAGTAGTGTTAGTAAGTACTGTGCGTATGCGGATCTGCTAGCTTTATTTATTTCTATGTATCAGTAATCCTAGAGTATTTAAAACAAAGTTACGTCCTTTTTAAC
Organism: Diarsia brunnea; assembly: GCA_949774965.1. Classification (NCBI taxonomy): domain Eukaryota; kingdom Metazoa; phylum Arthropoda; class Insecta; order Lepidoptera; family Noctuidae; genus Diarsia; species Diarsia brunnea. The sequence goes on from OX458996.1 coordinate 17,453,717, forward strand.
GTAACTTGTTTAAACTTAAATTCCTATGGATTTTGTAGAGGCTGGGGTGTACTCTAGTACCATTCGATATAGTAGCGGCAAAAATGTTTCCAGATAGTGGGCGCTTACGAATGATTTCCCTGCAGTTGCCTAAAGTGGCGTTGTCGCCACTCACAAAATAGTTACAGTTGCTAGTTTTAGGGTTGCTATACATCCTAAATTCTCCGGACAAGACCGAGAGCCAAATATGTAACCGCGAAAAAAAAACCAGCAGTACAACATTTAAATGTTTATTCGACATAAATGTATGATGCACCTTATTTTTTTGCGATTAACATTTGGACCCATACAAAAAGTGGTTCAGTTTGATAGTCCATACTAAACAAACACCTTGCTGATACATGCTGTATAATGCTACTACATCTTATTATCCAAAGGATACCCAAAGCATTATTGACATTTCATGCTTGCAATTTAATCTTAATGGATCCGGGTCTGGTATGAAATTGTTGTCTGTTAATAATTGTTTTACATAGGTATACCTTTGTAAAACAATTCTTAATATCAAATTAATGCATAATTACAAGGAAAGACAAGTTTGGAATTTTCATAAAATTACCGACTTCTATTTGCCCCTGAAAACTTTTTATACACCTGGTAACCCTAACTATGTCGGTTTTAGTTTCCTCAGGGAAACGATGCCACTCGTGTGGCTGTCGTGATCTGTTAGGCCGCTCGCGTTCGACGACCCTGGTCCCTGAGTGTATACGCAACGATGGCAACGACCACCCGTTTCCGAAAGAAATTAAACAGATCTACAAATTGGGTAGTTGACTAAAAAAATCTAATTAGTCCGCCAGATAGATTTCCAAAAAATATTGGACACATATTTTTTCTTTTATCACGTAAACAAAAAATAAAGACTGTGTGGTACAATTTTACCGGAAAGTGACGTCACCAGCACGACTTACGGTCTTTGACACGTCTTATTTTCGTAAATTTTTATTAATTTGATAAAACAAAAACACGTCTCCAATATTTTTCGATAATCTAAAAGACGTACTAAACAGACTCATATTTTTTTAGTCAGTCAACTATACCCTATTAAATGGTTGATTGTATGACTTCTCCTTTTTTGACCGGCCGGGTTTTAACTTTACTTTTTTCCAACTTTACTTTACTTTCATGAATCCTGTACTATTCACATCGGCTCAATGTTTTGGGTGTGTTATATTGAGTTCTATAATAAACCCCAAAAAAGCGCGCTATCACGGTTCATGAGATACAGCCTGGTGACAGACGGACAGACAATGGAGACGTAGTAATAGGGTCCCGTTTTTACCCTTTGGGTACGGAACCCTAAAAAACGATGGTATAAAAACATAATAATAAAAAACCGACCACGTGCGAGTTGAACTCGCGCACGAAGGGTTCTGTACCATTATCTATAAAAACGATAAAAAATCACGTTTGTTGCATGGACCCCCTTAAATATATATTTTATTCTGTTTTTTAGTATTTGTTGTTATAGCGGCAACAGAAATAGGTAAATCATCTGTGAAAATTTCAACTGTCTAACTATCACAGTTCATGAGATACAGCTTGGTGACAGACGGACATACAGACAGACAGACGGACGGAGGGATAGCGCATTTTTAGTTATAGGGTCCCATTTAAAGATAATAATTTCATGATTGTGAGTGAAATACTGCTACAAAGGAGAAATGTGAGAGCATTCATTAATTAACTTTGTGTTTGTGCTCGATATTCATTTTCTTCTGCTGCTCATAATTTTCTTTACAAGTAAGTTTTGTTTGTGGGTTAACAAGGTATTTCATAAAACAAATTTGCAGCGATTTAATACTGTTTAGGTGGGTTTTAAAAGTACGGCCGTACGAATTTAATCCATAGGATAGCAATGACTCGGCGAGGGCAAAATAAATAATATGCAGCGTTTTCCTACTTAGAGGTGCCTTCAGGATATAGAACTTACTCAACACTGCCCTAAGCTTTGTACACATTATGTCAACCTGTGTTTTCCAATTCATATTGCGGTCCACCCATAGACCTAGGTACTCATATTTGCTTACATACTCCAGTTGTTCACAGACACAATTTACATTTCCAACGTGTATGCACTCATTCATGTGACCCACGATACCAATATTCACGCTATCAACATTGCTCGCCACCACGTTGTGCGGTGAGTGCAGATGCATCACTTGTGTATTCAGTAGGTATGAGAATAGGCCGTAACGTAATTTTTACTCTCCTAACCCCACCCGAAGGTTGGCAAGGTAGATAAAGGTGGAATGCAACGTACAGGGCACATCTAGTTATCGCCAAAATTATGTTATTTTATAAAAGCTAAAAACATGCCAGTGATGTGGCATAATTTTGGTTGAAGGTAAAATTTTCACTTGGCCGTATGAAGTCATAGTCACGTATGCGCCAACCTTTAACCCGAACGATGGTTTCAATTAGCGTATTTTTGGAACGTATAAACTCGTTTTCGGAAGCGCGTACACGCGCGTAATCGCGACGAAAGTGAGACGCTTCGCGCCCTCTCACATTACTCGAACGCCGCCGGTATAAGTGCGTATGAACCTCCGGAGAAGCGCGTAAAGTGTCGCCCGTGTACGCGTGTAATCCTCTCCCAACTTACTTCGCGCTATAAAGTACGCTAGTCCGAAACTACTCTAAACGGAGTGTAAATCTGCTCTCATAATATTTAACATTTTGACTGCAGGGCATGTATTTTTAAAACAGCAATTTAAAAAAGGTCGTGATCATGTAGAATCACGTGTTGAATTCATGGTATCAATTTGCGTGTCGGTGTCCTTTACATCCTCTATTTAGTTTATTTATATAATATTAAATGAAAACTGAATGAAGTAAGCTAAATATGTGAAAGCTTCGTATTTTTAAGACTACCATATTTCATGCAAGTAAAGAATCTAGAATCTTGTATTTTATTCTAGTACGCGATTATCAAACGCATCAAGTATAGACCGGAGAAAGACGGGTCGCCGCGCGAGCACTGGTTGGACTACGCAGTCGAAAAGTACGGGGAGAAGTTGATCGCAGACATGAAAGTGGTGTTCTCCATCTTGTACCTGTACCTACCCGTCCCTATTTTCTGGTCGCTCTTCGATCAACAGGTTTGATGTTCTGCTTTTATTTTATTATGACGTCATCATTACAACTCACTCCAGTCCACTGTTAGACTTATGCGTATCCATCGCACGCCCTTGCAACCGGATTCAAGGAAACTTTCAACTCCTAATTCTGACTTACGTGTATAATTTAAATAACAGCTAGTCCCAAACAATGGTTGAACTAGGTTACCCTGTTGAAGTGAAAAAAATTCGTATTGAGGGTCACTAGCTGAGCTCGACATTCACCGATTAAGAATTAGAGTAACGTTTAATCTCACTTGTATTCCTGAAAAGGAACATACTTATATGCATCAAACTGGACAACATTCCCTCAGGTTTGACAAAAATAAATATAAAGTTTGGACTCTTCATGCAAAGTCCATCAGACAAAGCGATATTATTGTTCTTATTCTGCAAAATAAACAAATGACTTAAAAGAAAAATCGGTCGGTAAAAAAAACACAAAAACACACTTTATTTTCGTCTCATAGACTTTTTTCGCCACTGACTTCCGAAAGTAAAGTTATTTTAGACTGAAATAAATAGGAAACAGTATATACTTTTAAAAAAAATAGATAGTTCCACAAAAGTTACATGAGTGGGTATTATAATAGTTTTCTGCCAAACTGCAAGACAGTTTGTCGGCAGTGTTCTCGTGCATACAGCTCTTAATTAAAATAACATTAAATATTACGTCATAAGTTAAAGGAACACATAGTTTTGTTATAATACTTAACATAGTTCGCAAATTCACTTCGTTTTAATAAACGAAACTTTGAACATTCGATACGAGAGCTGCTTATGTAAACTTTCACTGTATAAGTAGTTCTCAACGTGGATTTTCTGGTCAGAAATACACCGGAATTAATTACATGCAGACGTTAGTAGGACTAGTAGAGCTTTAGATGTTAAACATCATATTACCACGGTATTCGTTAAAAAGTTTTCAGCAGACATAGCAGACCACAAAAGTATTAAGTACTTTTGCAGCAGATATAGCAGACCACAAAGGTGTTAAGGTACTTAAATAGCTGGGAAAATATAAGTGAATTTAGCTGGTTATGGAATATTTAAGCAATTAATTATAAAAACATGTTAATGTTGGTCTTAATAATGAAACGACTTACGTTACAATAATGGTCGTAATGGATTGCGACATGCAGGAGGCAGGTCCCTACACTTTAAATAAAGGTATTGACTGACATGTCCGTTGCATACCGAACAAACTGCAGGTCCGCAAATCTCAGGGTTGTTGCCCTGAAACAGTGACACGGAGACGCGGTAGACCACGAAGGATATATGGCAGAACGAACTATATGTCTTTCTCGAGAATTGATAACAAGTAGCACAGAAGCGTGACCGTTGAAAGGAGTGGAGGGAGGCCTTTGTCCAGCAGTGGGACAGTATAAGTTAACTATAACAATAAAAAAGATACTGTATTGCATGTATGCAGTGCAATTTTATAGATTTTAGCTAGACTCACTAGTCACTAGCGATGTTTGCTTTTGAGCGTGGATGTCGTATCACCATACAAATTAACAATTGCCTTGAAAATGTTGTCTCTTGCAATTGAAGCTTTTGGCGTGTGCGATCAATTAGGTTTTTCATCCTAAAATCGTCTTAAAAGCTCTTCGATTCCAGGGCTCCCGCTGGACCTTCCAAGCGTCAAGGTTACGAAGCGAGGTGTTCGGCGTCACCCTAATGCCGGACCAGCTACAAGTCATGAACCCCGCAATGGTACTACTGATGATTCCTGTATGCCCCGGTGGCGCGTGGCCACTGTTGCCGGATATGCCACCGCTGCAAAAGATGTTTGTTGGCGGCATGCTTGCGTCACTGGCGTTTGTTTCGGCTGGCATCTTGCAAATAGGAATAGAGGTTTGTTTCATGAATTATCATCTGCAATGTATAATACAGTAGGAATATCGTCCTTTCGCTCGTTTAGTCGGGTCTGGAATTTGACTTAGGTGTTCAACCTAAACAGGTTTGAATTGATACAGCACATTGAAGGTAAAACTGAAAATAGATTTTGTCACCGAACTGCGCAGGGTGTTCAACTCCGCCGCCATTCGTGTATAGCCGTGTAGTGACTGAGCGCGTAGCCTCGCAAGGCAGTCTCGGGCGTATGCCTACACGATCATTTTAATTTTTTAATTGCTTTCCTCGGGCGAGGCACGTCCTGACCGACAGCATGAATTGCCTCGCGCGCATGCCTCGCGAGGCTGCGTGCTCAATCAGTACACGGCTATTGGTGTTACGAGTGTAAGTGCCAGATAGAGATGTAATTTTGTATGACTATTCAGACGGTCAGTGAATATGTGCTAGCTTGTTTTATTTGACCGTATATTACTTACTCACATCCTTTTTGTTTAAAGCCAATTAAACAAAAAGGATCTAAGGAAAGGATCTAAAAGGAATTAAGGAAAAGGAAGGATGTGTAAAGATGGCAAATAGAAGATTGGCTTTGATTAAATCGGTTTGAGTCGATGATAGCTTACTTCTTAAGAACTACCATCGATGTTAATACTTTACTTTTTCAGCGATCAACGCTCCAAGTCCCAGGGCATCGTCAAACAGGCCTGGTGATAATGAACACGTTAGGCTGTCAAGTCGACGTGGCTATCCGTGGGGAAGGCATCGCCACCGTGGAGCAGCATGGCACGGCCCTCATGACGCCGTTGCCGCACAAAGTACTGTCGGTCACCGCCACCAGCGCCCAGAACTGTGCTGGCAGGGTCATGAAGAGACACGTGACGATGCAAGAATTTAAGACTATTGCGGGGATGGTAAATACGTTCTTATTCTTTTTAATTTATAGGTTATTTTTCATGGCGTGTCTTATTTAAATCGGTCCTGAAGGTGCCTACTTTTTTTTTTTTTTTTGGGGGTGGGAAATCATCAAATAACCCCTCCCGCTCTTGGGCAGAGCGAAAGGGAGTGTCAGACTTCTACTGACTAAAAACCACCCATGTTCCTTCTTAGCCCTTCATGTCGAGGCCGCGGTATCCCTTGCGAACAACCCGCAGCCTTGAAGGTGCCTACTTCAGTAGCGTTCAATGCGTTCTTGTAGCAGATAACAAAACACGTAGGAAACGATTTTAAGGGTCTCGTCTTTTGTGGTTTTTAAAACCGGTTTTCATTGCTTTAGTCAATCTTGACCCGCAGTTTCTTTTTTGTTTTAATTACGTTGCCCCATATTAGGGACTGGTCCCGTATTGTGGGTGCGTTTGCAAACATTTAAATTCACATACACAAACACCCAGACCTGGAATAGCTATACAAATATTGGCCGGTCCGGTAATCGAACCCACGGTATGCAGCACAGCAGTCAATCGCACACCCACTGCGCCAACCATGCTGATAGACTCTGGTCATTCTGTTAACAAAGCCGTCTTTCAATTAGACGCCCTCAGCGCTTGAGAGAAATGAGGCGCTTGTAGGATGAAACAGCAAGCAAATCGGGCTCGAAGTTTTCGCACCCTGCAATGGTTAGGAGTTCTTGGAGCGGTTCTAAAAATAATGGGTGTTTCTGGCGGAGAACTTTAATTTTAAATAAAACAGATAAATATTTTCGATATTCATGAAATCGTACTTTTTTTTTTTGGCGGGTGGAAAATCATCAAATAACCCCTCCCGCTCTTGGGCAGAGCGGAAGGGAGTGTCAGACTTCTACTGACTAAAAACCAACCATGTTCCTCCTTAGCCCTTGCGCCGAGGCCGCGGTATCTCTTTCGAACAACCCGCAGCCCCGACGGGAAATTGTACTTTACGTATAATTGCGTTTTACGGATGATTTGTGGGTGTTGTTCAATGCGATAAATGTGTAAATATGGTTCTGGCCATGTGGTCACCGTTGCTGGCACGAATATTACAGCAATAATGCGTTAAATGTTGGCTTCTATGTACATGTTGTCTTTTATGTACATGTTGTGAGTCCGCAACTCTTTCTAATTTCGAAAAAGATTCAAAAATGATGATGTTCAGAACCTTCCAGGACTTTTAGAACGGAGAACAATACAGAGACATCATTATAAACTTTTCACAATTGCAAGGTATTATTGTCGCAGTATGCGGTTTTAAGGACCAAATCTGTGATCCATAAGTCAAATAATTATTTAAATTAAAACTTTGTCGTGTCGTGGGAGTGCCAAACTATATACCTACTTTCATAATATCTTTGAACTAACTCGGATATAACCTAATGTAGGAGCTCGTGGCTTAATAAGAACTGCCACTCGGGTCGATCTTAAGGTTAAGCTGTGCTTGCCTAGGTCGGTCTGTGGATGGGTGACCGCCCGACAAACCGAGTTTCCTCCGTGCCTCGGAAAGCACGTTAAGCTGTTGGTCCCGGCTGCCATATATAGATCTTTGGCAGTCATTACAGGTAGTCAGTGACCTGAAATTCTGACACCCAGTCTAACCAGAGAGTATCGTATTACCTAGTATTAACTGGGTTGTGGAGGTCAGATAGGCAGTCGCTCCTTGTAAAATACTGGTATTCAGCTGCATCCGGTTAGACTGGAAGCCGACCCTAACATAGTTGGGAAAAGGCTAGGCAGATGATGAGGTACATGTAAATATGGAGCGGTCCCCTGACATGAAAAAGTTTTAATTTAAATAATTATATGATCTTGTATGTTTGCATATCCTACTAATATTATAAATGTGAAAGTTTGTGAGAATGGATGTGTGGATGTTTGTTACTCTTTCACGCATAAACGGCTGGACCGATTTGGTTGAAATTTGGTATGTAGATAGGTTATACCCTGGATTAACATATAGGCTACTTTTTATCCCGATTTTCTCTTCCCGTGGGATAATTTTCGAGTTGTAGCGGGCGAAGCCGCTGGCAACAGCTAGTTATTTATAAATTTTTAAAGTTTTGTTGAGTCGAGGGTTCGTTACATTTTAAATTGTTATTTTACACTTTTTAAACTAAGATTTAGTTATATTTTAATATATAAATCAAATCCTTTCATTTGATACCCCACTCTGATATATTCGTTTACAATCATTTATTCATCCCCTTTTCCACCCTCCATAACTATCAAACGGCTATATCAAATAATATCAATTTTCTTCAAACATACCTAAGAACACTCCCGACTAATTCACCTTTCAAACAAAAAAAAAACAAAATCAAAAGCGGTTCATGCGTTCTGGAGCGCATTCATGCGCTCTGCCACAGACACACACACAGATACGACGAACTTATAACACTCCATCGTTTTTGCGTCGGGGGTTAAAAAGGGAAGAAAGCACATTCCCACGATTTTCCGCTTCGCTTGAGCACAAGACTAGAAATATGGAACTGAGTATAAGCTTCTGAAGAACGTGCAAAATGCTTACCTATTTTAGTAGGGTTGTCACAATAGGTGAAGACAAATTAAACAAAATATTAATTAAATACAATTATACGAAACCGGGCAAGTACCAATGATAATTAAATTTCGTGACCGTGCTGCTACCAGTTGAAGAGTTGTCCAGTGAGGAGACAATCCTGGCTGCAGCATCAGGTTATATCTAGAACATAATTATTATTGAATTGCCACTGAAGTTACGGTATACAACATTTCAGCTCAATCAGACATCGGGAAGTGCTTTAAACCTTGCAATATTTGTACTTAACACACAAACCTACCATAGACCAATAAATTACTTAGAAAAGTAGAAAGCAATTGGTGTCCAGAGGGAAAGCAAAGTTGTCGAAAAACAGAAGGAGGTAGATAAAAACGTTAGGAAGTACAAAGTTTTTCGCGTCTATACAAAATCCCGACAAAATTTCCACATCACTGCCGAAGCCCTGCGGGACGCCTCTAGGATACTATAGTCAGGTTAAGCAGTCGACAACCTCCCAGGTTGTACTGCGAGATACCATTCACAAAAAAAAGACATGCATTACTACCGCTCGGCACCTGCTCGACGAATCAGCCCGTGCCTGTAGCGTTGTATTCCGTCCTGGCCATTGTTCACCACAGGAAAGTCTGGTTGAGCAGTCTTGCAACCTTATTAAGTTAAACTACGAGTGGCCCTACCTAAAACACAAAAAAGAAACAGGAGCATTCAGTCTGATTTTTAACCAACTTCCAAAAAAGTCGAAGTTGTCAATTCATCTGTATGTTTTTTTTTTGTTTTTGTATGTTTGTTATCGGATATCTCCTTCATTAATGAACCGATTTTAAAAATTATTTTTGTATTCGAAAGAGTATACTTCCGAGGTCATCCCATTGTCACCAAGTCTGGATCCGATGTTGGAGTCTCAGAAAAATAGAGGGCAACCCTCAAATTTTGTAGGCACTTGTTACGTTTTCCATATAATATATTTTCTAAAGCTGCTTATGCATTTGCGTCTGATAATTATAATCCAATGTGGATGCGCTGATGATGGAAGGTACAACTGTGGTTGTTGTTGTTGTAAGAAAATTCTTCCAAAATTATACGTACTTATAGACCGATAGTTGTATTCTTTCAGGCTTTTATGTAAACCTGATGATGATGGCATACCAGAGAAATTGGGGGCAACCTTCAAATTTTTTCAATCCAAATGAACAGTGGGGTGGCACGAAAATTTTTTTTCGATTCTTGATTTGGAATAGTGATAAAAAGTTGCAATCAAATATTCCATTGATAAACTATATTTTGGCTCTGTAACGGAGAGGCAAAATCCGAGACAAAGCGGGATAGCCTGATATTTTGTGGTAGTGGCCATTTGACAGAGAATATTGTACCTGCGCACGAAGATGTGATAAAATTCTATGAAAGGGTTTATCAAGAGTTAACAATTGGAAAAAAAAACGCCTAAAAAACCAACTTTTTTATAAAAAAAGTTGTTTTTTTAGGCGTTTCATTGAATTTTTAGAAGAAAAATTAAGAGCAATGAGTCTCTGGCAGAGGCTGAAGATCTCAAGCTATAACTAGCTATAACTTCCAAATAAAGCAGTGTTATTCGTATTTATATAAGGCAACTTTTCCCTGGTATTCGAGTTCGAAATTCGAAAAATATTTTTTTTTCACACATACGCCCCCTAATGAACAGTAATCAGTAGGTAGTGAATTTACGAGTGAGTCAAAAGTGTTTTGTGGTCATCGACCTATCGCGACAAAATATATTGTTTGGTGGTTATATTAATTAAAAACTATTAAATAAACTAACAAGAAACTATAAAAAGGCATCAAAATACTGCTCCTTAACGCTGTCAGCCGGTAATGTGCCCAAAAGACTAGCGGCATTGCCACATTGTATGGCAACACTTAGCCTGTGGCCAAGATAAAAGCCAGCCCTTGGGTCACGAGAAGCGTCAACTAAGCGTTTTGAAATTTCCTTAAACAGTCTATGAGCACTCGGACCCCACAGCCCTAGAGTTTCAACCCCAAACGGCTCGAAAATATAGTTTGCACAAAGGTCGCCGCTTGAGGTCCTCTGCAGCCGCAGCAGCACCACCTGCGCGTATCGACACATGTTGCGTCCCACACTAAAGGCCTACCCATCTTCCAAGGAAACAAAGACATGCTGTCTGGTCTTTTGCCATCGTCGCGTGCCAAGCCATTAGGTTCTAAAACAGCTGGTACCCCGACGGCGACAAGAGCACGTCGGATGATGTCGTTTAAGTTCGCGTGCCACGCAAAACGGCCAGCACTACGGCTGCATGACAGGCCGTGATGACCGAGGCCGTGATGACCGAGGCTGTTGACAGCTTCACCACATTGACAGCTTCACCACATTGACAGCGATGAGGAGAACAGCAGGCGGCACCAAGGCGCAAAGAAGCAGCGAGGCGGAAGGTCGTGTCGTCGAACAAAGTGCCTATGGTCTATATAATCCATATTTAAATATACCGTCTGAAAACAACACTCCGATCTCAGTTTTCCAAGTTAATTCGTTATTTTCATCGTAACAGACGGGCTGCCAATTAGTGGAGTGCATCGAGCGGCACTAACTGGCAGCGCGTCCAGCACTGTAGGACTGTTTTGAAATTTGCACTGTATAAAATGACGATATCAAATAATTATAATATTTCGATCAAAAAATCGAGATACCTATTAGTGTCGTTATTTGGGAGGCGTCATGTGCCAATTATAATTTGAATGCAATGTAATTATGTAACTCGTTAATCTGATGGTCGAAAGTGCGAGTGCTGTGCTTGATGAACCTGTGAATCGAATTCATGGACGGATTCGATTCATTGTTTTGGGGTGACTGTTATTCGGTTTCTCCATCTGGAATTTTCAGTTGCAGCTACGTACGGAAGACTTGTGCCGGGATTGATGGCAACAGGCTTGCCCCTTTTAACATAAGGCTGACACATAAGTGGTGAAACGAGGCGTACTATTAGGTACTCCGTTGCCTCTATGGGGATTACAGGCATAATTTTATCTTGTAATGACTTATTGTCGAGCCTACGCTGCCTTCAGCCTTCCTACACAACGCTGAATCATCATCATGGGGCTGAAACATAAAGTTCCGTAAAAAAGGCCACGAATCCTGAATCCGTGACTACTACTGAGATATTCCCGATCAAATACAACTAATAACACTTTGCCCGACCCGGGAATCGAACCCAGGACCTCATATTCAGCAGTCGAATTTGCACCACTCGATCAATGAGGCAGTGTACACTGGCATAAGGCCTATAATATTTTATCGTAGCGGATATTGGCGGCAGCGACCTTTCACGTCCGGCCCTGGTGCAAGCCATGGTCCGGGGCGAAAGGGAATGGGACGCCGTCGCCTTCTTCTGCGAAGCAAGCTAAGAAGGTGTCGGAACGTGAGAGGGAGAGAACCTCTCGTCCCAGCCGCCGCGGGAGACGCTCCGGGCGTCGGGGGCCACGTGATGGCTTCCGGCAACCGTAGGCGCGGGCCTGTGGGCGGTGAGTAATGGGCTAGCTCGCCGTCCGCCCGTCTTATGACGACGACAGGCCGTGTCGACGGCGCGTTCGTGTTCCTCGCGCGCCTCAAAGAGATGTCAGCAACATTGTAGGGGCCCGCAAGTGCCGACGCCCGTCGGGGCTGCAGGTTGTGCGAAAGAGATACCGCGGCTTCGAAGGAAGGCATGGGTGGTTTTTAGTCAGTAGAAGTCTGACACTCCCCACCGCTCTGCCCAGAGCGGGAGGAATCATTTGATGATTTCCCAAACTCCAAAAAAAAAAACAATGCCTATAATGTGTGTGCCTCAGTGGAGTAAGTTTTGTGTTAAAAATACTCGCATCCTAGTAATACGACGAATGGACACAAAAAAGTATCAAATGCCAATATGTTTGTATCTCTACGGATTTAAAAAATAAATGGTAACAGGTAAATCCATAAAACCGGACAAGTGTGTGTCGGACAAGTGTGTGTCGTACCATTATCTATAACAACGGTAAAAAAAAATGTTTGTTTTAGAGTATCGAGCCTTAAATATTTTGTTATTCTGTTTTTAGGATTTTCAACTGTCTAACTATCACGGATCTTGAGATACAGCCTGGTGACAGACGGACGGACAGCGAAGTCTTAGTAATAGGGATAGCGTTGAAATGTGTTGTTGTTGTGTGTGTATAAACTTCAGAAGAAAAATCTGCTTCTGAAGTCGGTGACATTTGTTAGTTTAATATATTTTACATATCTCTTGCTCTGTAAGTACACCCTTACACCCCTGAATGCCGGGGTGTATGACTATCATTACAGCATAGGTTTTGGAATTTGAAAAAAGAACTGTCATACTCATACTGCACGAAGAATATTTTTAAAAAGTTAATTTTTTTTTCTCGGTATCGATTAATTACTCGAATCGGAATCTAGACAATTTATTTTATAAAGATTTTATTTTAAATATGGAACTATTTGTTTCCACATCGTATGTTAGATGGAATCGATTTAAAAATCAAACTGGCCAGCAAGATTTGACGCGCTTGCGTGCGTGAAAAAAAAAAGGCAGTCTACTAGTAGGCGCGAAAGCATCGCGAAAATAATTAATTGAAACCTGCTGTCTTGTTGTTTACTTACCTCACAATCGATATGTAAAGCAGAGTATTTATCTCGGGCGTAAGCATCAATTGCATACTCGGGTTAATTAGCGCCTTCGCTTCGCTCAGGCGCCAAAAACCTCGTATGCAATTGATGTCATACAGCCCTTGGTTAATAATCTACTATTTTTGCCACCGACTTCAAAATCAGATTTTTCTACTGAAGTTTATTTTTGACTTTTTTTGTGTTTTTGAAGTCGGTATTCTTTTTTGCAAAAAAGATTTTTTATTTTTCCATTTTAAGTTGTAACTAGCTAATGCTTCGCCCGCGTCGAATTATATACTAAAACCTTCCTTGAGCACCATTCATTGGTGAAAACAGCATGAAAATCGGTGCAGTAGTTTTTGAGTTTATCGCGAACAGACAGACAGACGCGGCGGAGGACTTTGTTAATATGTAGTGATATCCTATACAAATATTTACTATGCATTTAACATTCAACCAAGGCATAGGTACCTTGGTTGAATCCTAACCTGCAAAATTCCCTTATTATTACTTTCAACTCTTTACCGTTGACGAGTAGTTAGTAGTAGGTAGTAGACGCTCGCCTACCTACTTGAAAGAATATAACCATATATACGTCCCCATAATATTTTATCAAAGAATTATTCTCCAACTCTTAGCTGTTAAGAAGTTATACCTTCCATCAACAGCTCATCAACATGAAGATATGACTGTTAGATGCGAATACTTGAATAGCTTTTTACCTTTTTTTAATACTAGTTTTCCAGGTTATTCAACTGATTTAAATGACCTCCATGACTCGTTTGCTATTCATCCGCTACATTGAGTTTTACCATAAAATGTGATTTTTGACCCCAAAAAAAAAGTTGTTTCCCCGCAAAAACTTTTGCGTAGGGTTACTTAGTTTGATGTACAGTATGCTTGGTTGACGGCTTCGTGAAGGGTTCGTATACACCCTGTATATTAGCCAATTTTCTTGAAACTTTCGAATGAAACATTGAAAACAACGGGAAGGGAAAGAAACGGTAGTTTTTCCAGCTTTTTGCAATGCTGAATAGGGTCCCGGTTTTACCCTTTGGGTACGGAACCCTAAAAACGACTGCTTTTGACTCTTTGCTACCTGATGAAATAGCTGCAGCGAAACCCGCACGCTCTATGAAAAACAAACAGAAAAGCGAACCCGGGCGCCGGGATTTTCATTTCAACTGTACAAAGCGAACATCTCGTTGGCGAAAGTCACAAAAAAAAACCGATAATTGATTTTTACTTGGTAATTTTAGTTGAAAGTTTTCAAAATCCTGTAACGTTATTTCCCAGACTGCCTCGTTGGTTAAGTGGTCACAAATGCGACTGCTGAGTATGTGGTCCTGGGTTCGATGGGTCGGGCAAAGTGTTATTGGGTTTTACCATCAATAATTTCTCAGCCACAGTCTTAATTTGTGCCCGTTTGATGGCAATAGGCTCGCCTCCTATTACCTGAGACTTAAACATAGCTGGCGAAATGTGGGTGTACTATGTACACCTCTGCCTGACTTTTCGGGGATTACAGGCATGATGTTATGTTATGTTGATGATCTTATCAAATGCAAACTTTGCATAGGTGCTTCGGTTAGCGCAAATAGGGGATCAGACTAAGTCAAAAAAATATGATTTTGTTTAGTCCGTCAGTCAGTTAGATTATCGAAAAATATTGGATACGTTTTCTATCAAATTAATAAAAATTGACGAACATAAATCACGTCAAAGATCATGAGTTTGGGCTTGTGACGTCACTTGTAGGTAAAAAATATACTGACATGTGACGTTTTCGAGGAGTTGTCTTCATTTTGTTTATGTGAAAAAAGAAAAAAAATATGTGTTCAATATTTTTTGGAAATCTATCTGACGGAGTAATTAGTATTTTTTGTCCGATCCCCTATTGAACAGTCAATTTTAATTAAAATCTTTGGCTTCGTCAACTCTTTTGCTTGTTTATCGCGCTTCGCAGATAAGGGGGCGTTCATAAATTACGTGAGGTGTTTTTTTTAAATTTTCTGTCCTTCCCTCCCCCCAGGTGAGATGTCGTGAGATTTTATTCAACCCCCTCCCCCATCCCCCAATCTCACGTGAGATTTTTCAAAATGTGGGTTTCTTACGTAAACGCGTTGGATTGCTATTGTAAAAAGAAATAAAAAATTTGCTTCGTGCTTTTATTTACGACTAGTTAAGACTAGTAATCAATATTGCTGAGAGTTTAATAATAAGTGTAATAAAAATTTAATCGTATTACGATTACGCTTAAGATTAAATCTTCAGCATGTACAATCTGGATTAAATGGACCAAAATAGTATAATTTTTTTATTGTTTCAATCAGAAAAAAATTGCGTGATATTTGCCGAGACCCCCCCTCTCTCCAACGTAAGATTAGATGAGATTTGACTCGACCCCCTCCCCCCCTTAAACATCTCACGTATTTTATGAACGCCCCCTAATCGTTAAGTTGTAAGTAAGTGTTTTCAAATGATGAGAATTTACATTATGAAGAGGAACTTAACTCTTGATTGACAATTGTGGTCCAGCAAGCTCTGCAAAGGGTCATAATGAAATAGGCATCTACAGTTACCAACTAAAAATGTAACTAAATGAAATTCTCATTTCTTATCATCTGCCCAGCTTTTTCCCATGTTGAACTCGGGTTCGAGTCTAACCGGATGCAGCTGCATACCAATACGTTACATGGAGCGACTGCCTAACTTACCTTCACAACCCAGTTAGTAATAGGTAAAACGATATCCCTGGGAAAGACTGGTTGTCAGAATTTTGGGCCACTGACTACCTGCAACGACTTCCAAAGATCTGCAAATGACAGGGGGGACTAACAGCTTTGCGTGCCTTCCGAGGCACGAAGGGAACTCGGTATGTAATGGGTGGTTAACCCATCTACATACCGACCTAGGCAAGCGCGGATTTACTTGCACATTGATCCGGCTGCTATTATCTTGCCACGAGCTCCTCAACGCTTCTCAAACAAGCACTATTAGTAGAGGAGACGGTGAAGATCGACATTCACCGCTGTGATAACCAGATGAGACGTATTTCTTATCATATATAATTTATAAACGAATATGCCTTTGATAACTGGCCTATCAAAAAGTGCTCATAGCTATTTTTAACCCCCGACGCAAAAACCACGGGGTGTTATAAGTTTGACGTGTCTGTGTGTTTGTGTGTGTGTGTGTGTGTCTGTCTCTGGCATCGTAGCTCCCGAACGCATGAACCGATCTTAAATCTGTTTTTTTTTGTTTGAAAGGTGAATTAGTCGTTACATATTTTTTCACAACTTTATCAATATGGGTATCAAATATAATAATAATAATATTCCACAACTATCACACAACCAATCAAATGAAAGGGCTTGATTAGTAGAATACTATACACTATGACAATTTTTAAATCCAAGATGGCCGCCGCCACAAAATGGCGGATTACATATTTTTTCACAACTTTATCAATATGGGTATTAAATATAATACCACGGGGTGTTATAAGTTTGACGTGTCTGTGTGTTTGTGTGTGGGCGTGTGTGTCTGTCTCTGGCATCGTAGCTCCCGAACGCATGAACCGATCTTAAATCTGTTTTTTTTTGTTTGAAAGGTGAATTAGTCGTTACATATTTTTTCACAACTTTATCAATATGGGTATCAAATGAAAGGGCTTGATTAGTAGAATACTATACACTATGAAAAATTTCAAATCCAAGATGGCCGCCAGCACAAAATGGCGTTTTTTTTTTAAACTCTCTCAATATGGGTAGCAAGAAATGAAAGGGATTGTAAAATAATGTACACTATATTGAAAGGGAATGAGGAATATAAATTAACGAAATTAAAACTAAAAGCTTGAAAATTGATTTTTTGGTGACCAAGTTTGATTTAAAGGCAGTAAAAGTGGAGAACCAATGTTTAATACTTATTGCTTCTCAGCGAATGACTGCCGTGCGCGTAATTATTTAGTCGCGCGGATATTTTTACATAGTAAACTATAGAGTAAAGGGCACAAATATTCTATATTGAATTTCCGTTCTAACAATCATATTTATTTAGATGTAGATTGATACCATATGGGTTAAATAAGCTTCGCAAAAATAATTGAGTCGGAGGTTTAATACATTTTTAATTTATACTTGTAATTTAATCAATTTTCTTTCATCACCTTCACTCTTTTGATAACCGAATGAATTTTATCTCAACTGATAGTTTTTAACACACAGAATATGCCTAGGTAGAGTTGCCTACTCATTTCTGTGTATGGCTACCTGGCAAGCTGTGAACAGGTAAGTCAATATATTTAAATTACAAAACCAATCATACATAGCTATGAGCAGTTTTTGATAGGCAAGTTATCATAGGCATATTTGTTTATAGATTCTATTCGAAAATAAATACGTCTCATCTGGTTATCAGAGCGGTGAAGGTCGATCTTCACCGGCTCTTAGACCATATTCATACTGTATTAGGATATCATCATTCAAGATAAGTAAGTGTTTTCAGATCGCGAATTCCTAGCAGTGGATTTAGCGCTACTCTAATAATAATGTTATGATAGTAGTAGAAACCGACATTGGGACGCATGTTGCATCGTATTATGCATAATATTATAATCTTCTAATATTGAGTGAGGATATATGGATGAATGGATGGATGATTGTTACTCTTTCACGTAAAAACTCCTGAACGGATGTGGATGAAATTTAGAACACATATAATTTATAACCTGGATTAACACATAGGATACTTTTTATCCCGGTAGTATGGTCCCGTGGGACAATTATCGAACTATACGCGGGCGAAGCCGCTGGCACAATCTAGATTTCTGGAATCATTATATTATTGCCAGTTCGCGTATGTGTAGTTTTGGTTAGCCACATATGTTCAGTAATACTCTCTGCCGCGTATTGTAAATTATGGATAGATATATTGCTGTACAAGCTTGATCTAAGTATCAAACGTCTGGGTTTAACTCAATTGTTTATATCTCTTCTTATATGAAAAAATCTCGTGTTACAGTGTTAGTTGCCATACTCCTCGGAAACGAATTGTTTGATTATTATGAAATTTTATATGTAGGTCTGAGAATCGGTCGTAATTTATTTTTCGTACCCCTAAGTGATAGGTAAGGGAACCACCCTTGCCTATCACTTAGGGGTACACCCCAAACATTTTTTTAGTTACACATCATCAGCTAGTAAACTACAATAGTTATCATTTTTTATAACTTGCAATGTATGTATGCTTGATGATCGGGTGGATTCTTGCAACTCAATTTTGAAGCAGATATCTTCAATCTATTGAGTTGAAATACGCATATGTATATATCGCGTGACAATGCAATATTATGTTGACATGGAGCTGATCTGTTGCCAGCCTGCCAGATCTAATTAGAACCCATCCATCTCTTTTTTGGCAAACTTTTAGATGGTAAAAATCGCATAAAATTGCATCAACTAGCCATGAATAGATCTAAACATTTGTTTGAGGAAGACATCCCACGTAGATACTGTGTCTTTAGTGCGATTTTCTTTCTCTTTAATATGTTATGTCACCACGACTGTCACTGCTAGCAGTGACGACTTATATTAAAACAATCGTCTCAACGTAGGCGTAGTGATGTCACTGAGCCTGCTACTCCTGACAAAACAACGTCCAATACAATTTACAATCGATTCAACTTTAGCAGTAACAAAGCCCCGATTTTCCCCTTTACTGTGGTAATGTACAAAGGGAAGATATTATGTCATTGGCATTCTGATTCCTTTATAAAATTACCTCGTTATTGATATATTATTATGTATAAATGTCAGCCGCACAGATTTTAAATGAATAAAGTTCGTTACAAATAGAATAATAAATAACGTCAGTCATTGGTTTTACTTCATCGATATTTTATTCATTTTGAACAACCGGGAATTCGTTAATTTATATGAAACCGCTGATTGTTTTTCGTTAATTTTCAGTTTATGCCGGTGGTGGTTGGACAAAATTCAGACGATCAGATAGGGATGTACTTTATGGACCCCAACCCCTTCGTGAAGTCTCTGACTGGCAAACCGAAACTAAAGTAAGTATTCATTTTCCCCCGTCGGGGCTGCGGGTTGTTCGAAAGAGATATCGCAGCCCCGGCGCAAGGGCTAAGAAAGAACATGGGTGGTTTTTAGTCAATAGAAGTCTGACACTCCCTTCCGCTCTGCCCAAGAGCGGGAGGGGTTGTTTGATGATATCCCACCCCCAAAAAAATTAAAAAAATATTCATGTTCCTACTTATACTGTTCTTACTGGTTTTTACTTACTGTAGCATCCACTTGTAGCAGACCTAATAGGTTGATAACACAATTAACTAACTATATCACAGGCTCACACCTGTCCACCAAGCCTCAGCCCAGGATCACTTCACTTCCAACTTCCCGCCTTCATGTAACTGACAGTCTGTCAGTGACAGATGTCATTAGTGACAGCTTACCTGACTACTTGTGGCTGTGATACAGTGACATTATACATACGTTACATATCTATTAAATAGATATACAGGGCTATTGCGTATCTTTTTAAATGTCAGTGGCTATCATAGTGTCCATCGATCTCGATTATCTTGTCGGATTCACCTTAAGTATTTATTACATTATTCATCTTAACATTAATTTATTGTACAGTCTGCCTGACCTATGGTTTGCTTGAACTATTTAATGTGGAACCCATTATAAGTTATGAAAATAGATTTATTTAATCAATTACGCATAATGGATGATCCTTGATTAATGCGTCACAAATCGAACGGACGAGTTTTTTGTATTGGGTTACACGTCCACGTGTAAGTATGCCATACTTACACGTGGGCTTGCCTAAATAAACCTATAAATTATATCAATCTTTTATTAAAGTTCAAAAATGATGGCTTCACATTTGTGTGAGGACTGCAACCAGTGGAATAAAACACGATATCATATTTTCGGTCGGTCAGAACTTCGACTAAATGGTGAATGTAGAATCGGAGCCGGGCATTTCGCAGGAGCTAGCAATTACTGAGAAATCCTACGAAAGTTTGTATTGTGTGTATGTTTTTTTAAAAGAAGGCTCACAGGAAGGGATGGGAGTTTCTACTAACGGTGAAATAGGGTAATTTTAAAAGATTCCTTTCAAATGAGCTAACTGTAATTTTTAATTTACATTGCCAGTCTGATTTGAAAACTTATGCTTCTCAGTGCTCATGACAGCACACGTTATCTATACTGTTAGGGTTTGTGAATTTAGAATTTGCTAATTGATGATTTTAGTCGATATTCATATTTATAAAGCTTTCATTTTAATATTGTACACTGGCAACTTTATGTTTTTATGTTGGTTGTGGTCGCTCTGTATTCGGTTGACGCAAAAAAGGTGGCAACCAATCATAGAACTCGCTACTTCGCGCTCAAAAATGGAGGGGCCAAGGCGTGGAACGAAACGTTTGGCCGGTTGCTCAGCCTCTTGGGTTTTTAGGACTCGATACGATAGGTTGTGTCAGAAAATTAAATAGGTAGTAATAAGTATTCATTTTGTATGTTCAAGAAA
The DNA here is from genome assembly GCA_949774965.1 of Diarsia brunnea. NCBI lineage: Eukaryota > Metazoa > Arthropoda > Insecta > Lepidoptera > Noctuidae > Diarsia > Diarsia brunnea. Next base: position 17,474,405 of record OX458996.1, read on the forward strand.
TATAAGCCAGTTTCCTATTGCATCGTTATTTGACTATATCCTGTTCCTGTAAGGCTTCCTAACAATACTAATATTGTAAAGAGGACTTTACTTAAAAACTAGTGGACCGCTATCTTTTATCCATGTATTCCTACGAGAGCGGAAACTACGCCGTTGAAACCGCGTGACATCCGTTAGTACATAAAATCAGACCTTTCTCCCATGGGGGTAGGCAGAAACTACAGAACGCCACCTGCTACTAACACCTGATACTCCTTTTTATATCCGGTCATAAACGCAAGCTGGTACAGGTTACACGTAAGGTTACCTTAGAGAATAAAGACATTGTTGCAAAGAAGTTAGTGCAAATAAACTGTGTTAGGAGTGAGGATATTCTGGAGGATATCATGACTTTGTCTTTTGGTAGTGCTTTTATTTTTATTATTAACAAAAAAAAATGTGTAAGTATTTTTAACCGACTTCAAAATAAGGAGGAAGTTCTCAAGTCAGTTGTATATTTTTATGTTTGTTGCTAAAGAGATTGATATACTGATTCTGCCACACTTTATATTTTAATGTTTTATTTTGTAAGTATGTCCGCAAAAATTGAGGGCTTTATAGTAATACCCAAACTCAGATTAACGAAAACTAGCAAGCCTTTTCTTATAAACAGTTTGTACGCTTTTATGACAAGTTGCCAAAGTCAGTTATAAAAGTGACCGCGATGGCAAGTTTAAAAACTACATCAAACGTGTCTTGATTAAAAAAGCTTATTATAAAATCAAGGACTACGATGAATATAAAGAAGTTTGACTTTAGCTCCTTATCTGCGCATGCGTCTTCTATGGAAACTCTTACGGCACAAATATGTGGAACAAACAACTATTCTTAATTTAATTTTTTCTTATTTTTGTATTCAACTTTCAATAACTCTTTTTAAAATGGTTTTCAATCATCTCTATAGGGTGTAAAAGTACCCTTAACGCAAACGAAGGGCACTTGTTCTCCCCACCACTGCGATAATTTTTTTGTTCTAGACCATATCTGGGAACCCCCTAGTTACGGAGATGTACGGTCAAAGTTCCAAATTTTACACAGCTGTTTTTGAAAATACTAATTTTTCAGCATATAACTTTACTTAAATTACCTCCATAACCCGTTTACTATTCAAAGCATCCACTAGCACAATGTTTTTTTAGAGTGCTACATTGAGTTTTATCGTAAAATGTGATTTTTGACCCCAAAAAAAAAAGTCATTTCCCAGCAAATATTTTGCTTAGGGGTACTTAGTTTGATGTACAGAATGCTTGGTTGACGGCTGTGTGATGGGTTGATTTACACCCTGTATAGTCTAGTCAACAAGTGCTTTTTGGATCAATATTTTCTTCGCCTCCGAAAAATATGAACGAGGTGTCATCCATTCGGAATAGCGTGTAGGTATTTTTGAAAAAAATCAAGAGCCGCTTGCAAAAATTGCAAAGTAGGATCTGATGATGGCATCCCAGAGAAATCGAGGGCAACCCTCAAATTGTATAGGCACGTATTACGTGTTTCGTGCTTTTTCTAAAGCTTTTCAAGTATCTGCATCTAGCAGTCATCACTTCATGTTGATGCGCTGATGATGGAAGGTATAACTCCTCAACGGTTAGAAGTTGGAGGATAATTCTTTAATAAAATATTATGGGGACGTATATATGGTTGTATTCTTTCAGGTTATCTAGGTGAGCTGATTTTGGAAGGTACTACTCCTAAACGTTTAGGTGTTGAAAGCAATAATAAGAGAATCTTGAAGGTTTAGGGTTTGGGTTCTTGGTTGAATGTTATTATTAATGTATAGTAGATATTTTTGTGGGATATTACAACTAAAAATTGTAAAATATTAACACTTTTTTGCAAAAAAAAACCGACTTCAAAAACACAACAAAGTGAAAAACACAAAAACGAAAAACACAATAAAGTGAAAAATAAACTTCACAAGAAAAAGCAGCTTCTGAAGTCAAATCAGAAAAAAAACGAAATCAAACAAATAAAATGTCACCGACTTCAGAAGCTGCTTTTTCTTGTGTAGTTTATTTTTCACTTTTTTGTGTTTTTGAAGTCGGGTTTTTTTGCAAAAAAGTTTTTTTGAATGTCGGTTCTTATTTAAGAAAAAAGTTTTTGTGTTATGTCTGTTTAAAATGTGTGCAAATAATTGCAATGTTCAACTAAAGTAGGAACGCAAATGAACAATACAAACATTTTTAATAACTGTAACATTGTGTTAGCCATGATTGTGGTGAGAGAATGAAACATTCAATCCCGAGTGACCGAGTCTCGAATGTTTCTACATCATTATTATATTTGCCTTAAGGCGGCATTGCACTCTGCTTGCAACCGTATGTGGCTTTTGATTCGGTTTTCGACTATTATTTGTACTGTTCACCAAATTGACTTGTGATTGCTACGGGACCTGGAGACTCAGTTCTTGACGTTGTTGGTTAAAATTGCAAGATATGTTTCTATACGAAGATGATGGTGAAGGTCAAATATTGATTTGCTTAGTTTGTGAACGAAATTTCAGTTGGATGTAACACAGGAGACATCGTCTGAAGCTATCCATTAAAAGAAGCAGACTAACTGCCGCACACAGAGACGTTTGATTACTTAAGCCGTCACTTAGTAAACGTTTTGTACGTCAAATCTTTACTAAGCGACGGCTTAAGTTATCATCAAAGATCTCTGAGTGCGGCAGTAAGATACATTTATTTGTACAATATCTTCTTTAAAAATATAAATAAAGGTCCTGACTGACTGACTCATCAACACCCAGCCCCTTCGAACCTAGAAAACTGAAATTTTGCTCGGAAGTTTTATAATGTAGGTAGACTAGGAATAAGAAGAATTTTTCGAAATTTCCTTTTTTTTTTTTTTTTGGGCGGGTGGAAAATCGTCAAATAAGCTCTTGGGCAGAGCGAAAGGCAGTGTCAGACTTCTACTGACTAAAAACCACCCATGTTCCTTCTTAGCCCTTTATGTGGAGGCCGCGGTATCTCTTGCGAACAACCCGCAGCCCCGACGGGGAAATTCAACCCCTAAAGTAGTTAAATAGGGGCTGACATTTTGTATGCAAAATCGTAATTTTTGTAGTTTAACAGACATCCACGCGAGCGGAACCGCAGGCAGAAGCTAGTACCGTGATAAAAATGTCACTGGCACATTGAACAAAAGAGCTGTCTGCATGAGCAAACAATGCAATGCCAACAGCTGAATGCCAAGCTCATACAAAGACATGTTGTTGGTGGTAGACTAGCACGAGTAAAACCATCTACAGGTACACTCGACTAAGGGCCGGTTTTTCAATCGCCAGTTAACCTTTATCTGACGAATATGATTGTCATTTTGACAGTTTTTGTGTAGACGATCTGTCAAATCATCACATTTATTCATCATGTAAATTTAAATTAACTGGCGATTGAAAAACCGGCCCTAACTGCCGCACTCAGAGAGCTTTAATGATTACTTAGGCCAACACTTAGTAAAGGTTTTGACAGTTTTGTCATACAAAAGTATGTCAAATCTTTACTCAGTGACGGCTTAAGTAATCATTAAATATCTCTGAGTACCGCAGTAAGACGTTATCTCCGATCACGCCAGTACCTCTTCTCTCGCTGTTCTTTTGTTTTCGCCCAGTCGTTCTATATATAGAATTAATTTCCTTTGCGGCGATTTCTTCGCAGTGATCATACTATGGTAAGGTGAAATTATCGGCGCCATTTTGTTCTTTTCCGTCCGCGGCCCCATGCGATTATAATCCATATTAATATTACATAATATATAACACAAACAAAGTAACATTCGCATGAATGTTACTTTGTTTGTTTGTGTTACAATTTTGCGACTAAACCGCTGATCGGAGCGCGAGCGCTGTGAAAGATTCTTTTCTTTTTCATTCTTTCTTTCTTTAAATAAAACGTTGCCCCACACTAGGAATTTGTCCTGTATCGTGGATGTGTTTACAAACATTTAAAGTCACATACACGAACACACCCAGACCCGAAACCACTACTGTTGTTACAAATATTTGTTCCGTGGGGGGATCGAACCCGCGACACGCAGCGAGCGCAGCAGTCCAATTCACCACTTTGCCACTGCGCCGTGCCGTCAGATATAGATTATGTAAGACACGTACACACCATACTTAGGCTACCTTTTATCTCACTTTTTTTATCTCACTCTACGTCACGAGCATCGGCTAGTAATAATATATAACCCAAACAAAGTCCTCTGTAAATCTTCGCTGGTGGATTGGGACAGTTTCTGGCTGCCATGTCATTGTCTCACAAAGTTTTTCGGCTTTACAAAACTTTCATTTATTTAGAAACATCTATCTATCAAGTCATCTTCTGCCTTATACCTAGCCTTTTCCCAACTATGTTGGGGTCGGCTTCCAGTATTACCAGATGCCGTTGAATACAAGTATTTGACATGGAGCGACTGTCTATCTGACTTCCACAACCAAGTTAGTAGGTACTAGGATTCCCCTTGGTAAGACGGGTTGTCTGAATTTCGGGTCACTGACTGACTTATAATTAACAATTTTCAGAAATCTACAAAGGGCAGCCGGGACTAACGTCTCAACGTGCCTTCCGAGGCACGAAGGGAACTCGGTAATGTGTGGTTACCCATACGCGGGTCAACATAGCCAAGCGTGGCTTAACCTGAAGATCGACGAATGCCTTCGATACTTAATCAGTCACGAGCTGCTCATTCAGAACGGTAGAGACAGCTTAAAATGTCCTGACCTTTTTAAACATACTAATATGGAACTGATGTTCTATTACTTACATATTATTATGTACCTACTTATGAAAAATAATAAGCAACGAATACAACGATAGGGTTGAAATTTTTCACTCAAGGTGATTGACGCAGCCCTTATACTCAAGGGCTACGTCGTTCACCTTAAGTTCACTTCACTTACTTTATTAATTTTTCACATTTCGATCCGCTTGCATGACCACTGGAAATTATTTGTGGCGTGTGCTTCCAACGATTTTAAAATATTCATTAGCTTTAAAGGTCTAAACTTTTCAAGAAGACAGGTGTTCATAGCACGATACCTGCCTACATTTTCTTTAGTATGGAGACCGGTCGATCATAGTTCAGAGAGGTGGGTGGGGGTGGTGAACGGGCGTTTGAATCAATTGCCACCGCCACCCTTGTGGTCGCATCAATCCTTTTTACGAAATCTCTCTTAAATATTTTCCGTCATTCCTGTTTTGAATATATTTACATCAGTTCGTTTTTATTTCGTTCAGCGCTAAAGTGCTGTGTGATTTACGTCGCTTAATTGACGTTGATCATCATGGTCTGCTACATATTATAATTAGTATAAGTACACCTTGCAAAATTCGTTTTTCTGGGGAAATAATGGTCGCCACTTTAAGATAAGCCTGATTAAAGAGAAGAATCAGTTTTTGGAATTCATACAAACAATGTTTTCAGGATGAATTCAAATGACTGAGAGAATGACTAAAAGTAAGCTTGGGGCTTACTTTTAGAACAACTTTGTAAGAGTGGAGTTCGTGGCTAAATAATAATTACCACTCGGGGTCGATCTTTTGGTTAAGCTGTGCTTGCCTAGGTTGGTCTGTGGATGGGTGGACTACCTCCGGGCGTCGGAAAACACGTTAAGCAGTTGGTCCCAACAACTTTTTTTTGGGGTGAACAATCACGTTTGACGGTAAAACTCAATGTAGCACACTCAAAACATTGTGTTAATGGATGATTTGAATAATAAACGGGTCGTCATGGAGGCAATTAATGTGCAATGTGAAAAGATTACCATAAAAACATAAAAATAAAAAAAAAACTTGTGAAAAATTCGGATCTGACCTCCAATATCTCCGTAACTAGAATGTTCCCAGGTATGGTCCAGAACAAAAAAAATATCGGAATGACGGGGACAACAAGTGCTTTTCAGCTTCGTTAACGGTACAGGTAGTCAGTGGCCTGAAACTGACAACCAGTCTTGCCAAAGGGTATCGGTACCTACTAACTGGGTGGTGGAGGTCAGATAAGAATTTGGTTAGAATGAAAGTTGAGCCCAACATAGTTGAGAAGAGGCTAGACTGATGATGATCTTTGTAACAACGTAATAGTGCATTTAATTGCAAGTGGGGAAACTTAATCATTGCAACCGAGGCGAAACTAAAAATATATTTATGTATTGTAATATGTTTATGTATTTTTTATGATATACCTACTTTTGGAACAGACCATCACATCGTTAATTTTTTCAGCAAAATCACTCCAGTTAGTTCTTTCTATTACAGAGTAGTTTACGTGGGTGAAACAGGACCGAACAAGAACGTGTCGATAGCAGTGGAGACTGAAAAACGACTGAGCGATATCTATTACGTATCGGACCGGCCTGTGGACCACATCGGGGAGTCCGCTTACATGTGCCTGCAGCCCGACAAGTGAGTACTTTACAACCTTTGAGGGTACCGTTACTTTATACAGACTGTCGTTTTCCATACTCTTCAATTTCAAGGAGGTAACTGTACTTAGATTCTCGAACCGATTAAATAATGAAATGGATATGATTTTTTTTCTTATCCATGGAATTCGGTAAGTGTGAATCACCCGTGTTACAACGCGGCCCGTCTGATAATCGCCATATAACAGACATTCACACACACAAACGTTTATTCGAGATTTTTTTATTCCTTAAACCACGGCACGGTGATTATTCTGAAATACTGTTAAATTTATAACACCCGTTTTTACCCACACTGTAATTTAAATTGATTATTATTTACGTACTTTATGACAATCTCCTGGATTTTAACGAAGATGCAAAACTGCACCTTGTATTTTCAATATTTTATTTTACCACATTGTCGGCTCAGCAATATTTGTACCTACTTATCGCTTTCTAGTACAACGAATCTCTAAGCTAAGCCGCGGACAGACATACAGATATGGCGTAACTATAACTTGACTACGGAACCCTAATAAAGATAATACAACGATCTTCCAATTTTCATGTGCTGATGAAATACTTCATTTAAAAATCATCCCTTTTTCAACACGCTTAGGAGGACATTCCAAACAACGAGGATTATTAAGTTATACATATATAGTGATAAGTACCTAAGCTTTTGACTTAAAACCATAAATCTAATAACAAATTTCTATGATAAAGTTCCCTTACACATCTCTACCTTTGTAACAGTGGTAATTATGACCACATCGGAGAGTCCGCTTACATGTAGAGATTGGCTGCAATGCTGGGTGTGGCACGCTCTGAACAAATATTTGTTACTTAATTTCAGAAGTTTTGAGCCCGGCAAACTATCAGAAACGATAGCGAACGAGTTAAAAAAACCATGATTGTTTTGTAAAACGGGCTTGTATCCGCAATTCCACATCAAAAGCAAATATTTTACGGATAAGAAGGATCATCATTTCAGCCAAAAGACGTCCACTGCTGGACATAGGCCTCCCTCAGGTGTCACCACATTGGCCGGTCCCGTGCGTCTCGCATCCAGCGGGTCCCCGCAACCTTCACCAAGTCATCGGTCCACCTAGTGGGAGGCCTTCCAAAGCAACGTCTTTCGGTTCGCGGTCGCCACTCCAGAACTTTCCGCCCCCATCGGCCATACGTTCTGCGAGCAATGTGCCCTGCCCACTGCCACTTAAGTTTGGAAATTCTTCGGGCTATGTCGGTAACCTTGGTACTCATGCGGATGTCCTCATTTCTGATTCGATCACGCAAGGAAACTCCGAGCATAGCCCTCTCCATTGCCCTTTGGGTGACTTTGAGTTTTCTGATGAGGCCCATAGGATAAAAAGGATGCTCCAATTTATAAACAGGAACTTAAATGAAAACTTCCATTATACTTACTTTTTAAAAAATCCGGCCAAGTGCGAGTCGGAGTCGCGCACAAAGGGTTCCGTACCATTATCTATAAAAACGGCAAAAAAAATCATGACTGTTTTATAGGAGCCTTTTTTTTTTTTTGGGGGTTGGGAAATCATCAAATAACTCCCGCTCTTGGGCAGAGCGAAAGGGAGTGTCAGACTTCTACTGACTAAAAACCACCCATGTTCCTTCTTAGCCCTTCATGTCGAGGCCACGGTATCTGCGAACAACCCGCAGCCCCGACGGGCTTTTATAGGAGCCTAAAATATTTATTTTATTCTGTTTTTAGTATTTCTTGTTAAAGCGGTAACAGAAATACATCATCTTAGTAATGATAGACTTTGCATCAAAACACCCAAAAACACCCACCACTCCGCAGAACAGTACTTCTCTTTCAATATTACTCTTTTGAGTAATAGAAGCACGAGGGAGTCTAGCAGGAGCTCGGAACTGCAACTTAGACAGAAGTAGAGCATCTTAAAGCCTTTTTGTAAAAGTATTTGTGTTTGTTATTTTTTGGAAAGACACTCCGAAGAAGTTTGTACGAAAGTTAGTCATTTCTAAGGTTCCATACCCGAAGGGTAAAACGGGACCTTTACCCTTGTTTACACCAGTTCATAACATAACATCACGCCCGGTACGCTCTGTGAAGGAGTGGTTCACATGACATATGTAAGCATATGTGAACCACTAAAAAGTGCAAAATTAAAACTTTTAAATAAAACCGAGTTCAACAAAAAATTAATAAAACACAATGAATTCAAACAAATAAAAGTCACCGACTTCAGAAACAGATTTTTCTTCGAAAGTTTATTTTTCACATTTTTGTGTTTTATTTTTTGTTGAAGTCGGTTTTGATTTTTGTTAAAAAGTTTTTTTTGTTAATCTTGTTAATATTAATATTACTTACTTAAAAAAAATATTTTTTAATTCAGTGCTTGTGTGTGGCACACAAGCACCGCATACCGCGTGCCGTGCTAACCTGTAATAAATTGTTACACCAACCTTAGATACTACATTATATTATCAGTGTAAACAATAATAAGTTGGATGGCCAATTAAGGAAAATAAAATAAATAAATACACAAAAAAAAAAGTTTTGGAAGTATTTAAAAGTTCCATACAAACTTCAATTCCTTATTAGAGATTTATAAATGGGGATGAATTTCCATATAGGTATACCTTCTTACTTCTCATCTATATTGTAAAAGTTGTTTAGCTGTTATACAAACTTTTAAAGTTCTAGACACAGAGGTTAAGGCTTGACTATCCGTGAAATAATTTAAACTTTTAATGAGTTGATCTCAATATCGAAGTTATAAGAATCGAAGGCATGTAATACAGTTTTACGAACAGAGTTACGTCAAACTTCCACTTCGAAACATTTATGTCCAAAATCACATTGGGGCTAGACTAAAAGGTTTACCATGCGCTCCATATTTACCGAAGCTGTCCCAATCAATGACAAAACTTGAAGTGGCAAGCGATTCTGAACCTTGTGTGATGCACTATGTATAATATTTTTAACTTTCACGAGTTCTGCCTCTACCTATAATGGTGGGGTCAAAAATAAGTTCATCGTCAGATTCAGTGAAAAACGTTGTATATTAACTCATTAAAATGTGAACTCGGACTGAATAAAATGAAATGTTGAAATAAAAATATGATTTAAGTAATCATTTTGTATCAATGAGAAAGATAATGAGGCTACTACTGGCACATGAGCTACTGGTGCTGGCTTAAGTAGTACCGAATATCAGATAAATAAGGTTGAAAATCGGTTCGCGTCATGTTATAAAACTAAATCATCATAGTTTCACCAGGTTGCCGTTGGTTAGATTTGGAGTAGCTATGTGACCGCATTCTACAATGAACTCAACGTCCCCTAATATACTCGTAACTTACATATTACTATGTATAAAGGTAATCGGTTTTTCCTCTTAGGTATTAAGATTAATTCGGAAGACATCTTTTATGTTACCAGTATTGACGACTGTATTAATTAACTTAGCGAGATCATCTTTTTTTTACTGTATTTCTTTTTCTTTCAGTACGCTTTGTCAACGTTTTAAATTCTGGTCTCTGGGGTATCTATGTGTGTATCACTAATTATCTTTTTTACCCTTTCGATTAACTCTAGCGGATTATTCATAATATTATCTAATATTTCCGACATGTGCTCGATCGACTGTATTATACCAATACTTATTCCTCCACGAGATTCGATTTTTACTGGAAGTTTTCGTAGGGCGACATAATCCGATTTCCAGGTCAGGCAGTCATACGTAAAAACCTTCATCACAATTTTAAAAAATAGTGATAGCGTCCACAAGCTGATGTCAGATAATTTCGTTAAAAATCGTTTACTTGTTGCGGGCAACGGACACTTAGTGTACGTTCACACAGACCGGCTCGGAGAGGAGAGCAAATTTTTAATCACGTATAATATAAAACAGAGTTTGGAATCATCATGTCCATCGCCATTTCAAATCTAAATTGACATATTGATCATAATTATTAAAATAACTTTATATCTAAATGTCATCGCTATATAGGGTGTGAACGCACCCTCCATGAAGCCTTCAACCAGGCGTTCTGAACATCTAAAGCCGGCTTTTGACTATGGGATATATTATAATATATTATTTAGTCGAGCGAGACCACCAGCATCGCAACTGGAGCTTGACACTCAAACAGAACATCATACACGTAACTGTAAACGGCTTGACCAACGGGTCAAGGGGTCCGAAGTGCGGCTACTGAGCATGTGGTCCTGGGTCGGGCAGTGTTGTTGGGTTTCACCATCAGGAATTTCGCAGTAGCAGCCGCAGAGTTTGGATTTATGCCCGGTTGATGGGAATAGGTTCACCCCATAATATTACGCCTATGGTGGTCGGACGCCATCACGTGGCCCCCGACGCCCGGAGCGTCTCCCGCGGCGGCTGGGACGAGAGGTTCTCTCCCTCTCACGTCCCACCGCCTCCTTCGCTAGCATCACTGCTTCGCAGAAGGAGGCGATGACGTCCCATTCCCTCTCGCCCCGGACCATGGCTTGCACCAGGGCCGGACGCGAGAGGTCGCCGCCGCCGATCACCGCCACGAAAACACGGCGCGGCTCAGCCCAAGCGGCAGACCTCCACCGTGTGTGCTCCACCGTGTCCTCCGGCCGATCCTCACTATTGTAGCATCCGGGCATTTCCTCCCGCCTGATTCGGTACAGGTACCTCCCGAAACAACCGTGTCCGGTGAGGACCTGGGTCAGACGGAAGGTGAGGGCGCCGTGGCGCCTCTCATGCCACTCCTCAAAGTGGGGACTTACCGCCACTATCGTGGCGTGCCCTGTACGGGTTTGCGACAGTCGCTCTCTCCATGTCGCCATGAGATCGCACCGGAGGTCTGTCCGCTGAGCGGCAATTTGCCGCGGCAACGGAGTGACCCCCCGGTGTAGCGCCTCCGCGCGCCCTTCATGCAGGCGCACGAGTACTATCGCCTCCAGATCCCATGGCGGCAATCCGGCAAGGAGGTTCTTTCGGCATTCGAACCCCTGACATCATAAACAACATTATCCAGTATAGAAGGTATTTGCATGATTATAGGTTCAATTAGTAATCAGCCACTATTCATTTAGTTACTTACCCACATAATCCTACCTGTACGAGTCGCCGCACCGGCGGCGGAGACGGCGCGTGTCGCGCCGCCATCCGTCTGGGAATATGTTTTATTTAAAGACCCAAAATGATTAAGCAATCATCTACGGTGCAGAAATTTTTATTTAGAGTAGCGTTGAGTTGAGTGAATAAAGAAAAGCAGGGTGGTTTTTATTCTGCAGCCTGTGAAACAATACGGGCAGATTTATTGACGGATTACAATTGAATAAAATCTGAAATTAATTTACTGACTATTTGGGTACCAAAACTGAAATTAAGCTAAAGCAGAAGTATTAGATCTGAAGGCCTACCATGACGTCTTAAAACAGTCATAATTTATTCTTAATTCAGAGTGGAAAAGAAATCGGATGAATAACGTTTTGCGGGAAAACTCAATGTAACGCACTCAAAACACTTTACTAATGTATGTACTCGTACGTACAGGTTAGGGAGGCATTCAAGGTAAAAATATAACCTTGAAACTAGTATTTCCAAAAAAAACTTATACATACAATAATGTGTTAAATAAACAATAACCAAACATTTTTTATTCTACCTACTCAGATTCCGATGGCGAGCAATAAGCGCGGACGGTCAGATGTCTGGGTCTGGTGAGGGTTACCTTCGCGCTGGCGGGGTGTACGTGCTGTGCCTCCGGGAGCGGATGGGCAGGCTAGATGCTGCAGTGCTGCACGCTCCCAACCCACCGAACGAGCTGCATCTGGCGTGGATCGTGCCGCAGTACCTGCTGGTGTCTATCGCTGAGATTATGTTTGCCGTCTCGGGATTGGAGTTCTCTTTTACACAGGTTCCTTTTTATGTTATTGTTGAACACGTTTTAATTATACTCATCATGCAGAACCAAAAGTTTTCGGAATTCAAGTGTGGTTAATGACAAATCTATCATATAATATCAAAAGACGACGTGGCTCAAAAGGCTGCCCAACTCAAATGAGACAAGACTGGACTTGCCGGACCAACTGTAGGCTAAAATAGCAGGATACATACTGGTGCCCTGACACAGTGAGTTGATGTCGCGCTAGGCCACGCAAGAGATGGCGGGACAAACTAGACAGGTTCTGTCAGAACTGGATGGAGAATGCACAGGTTTGCGAGAAATGGAAGGAGTGATGGGAGGCCTTTGCCCCGGAGTGGGATGGAGTAGGCTAGAAAAAAGAGTCCCGTATGGTATATAGAATTACCTTTGAACAATGTAATTGTCAACAGAAAGTATGGTTCACCGTTGAACGGTAATACGAAAAACTTTTAGCCGATCGACCTATCGGTAATCGATTATTTAGTTCAAGTGTCTTCCAGCGAACAAAAAAATCAGAAAATCTGGTATCGGCCAACCACTCATTCTTTGTAGCGTCCAAAGGCTTTAGTGTCCAAAGACACTGCTGTTGCTGTGAGTAAATACATGATCGTTTGTTTCAGGCACCAAAGAGTATGAAAACTATAACTATAGCGGCTTGGTATGTGTCCGTTGCTGTTGGCAACTTGATCGTAATACTCGTCGCACAGACCAAGATCTTTGAATCTAGGGTAAGTGTTATGATGACAAAACTGATTTATTTTATATAATGTGAATTCTTTACTTCAGGTGTAAGAATTTTTTTCAGGGTATAAACTTTTTTTTCCTGGAAACGGTGGCATGATGATCTGGAGAAGGTAATATGAAAACAAACTTGTCATGTCATGGAGACGGCCTTTGCCCAGCAGTGGGACAGCGTAGGGTGAACAAAAAAAAACTTTTAAAGTAAAGCAAAAACGATAATAATCTAAGGGGTTAAAAGAAAAAATCAAATTAGTAATGGTCGACCACTACTCAGCAAATATTTTTAGACACAAAATAGGTAGTACGATTAAAGGAATAACAACATTTCGAAGCTCTCAGGGGTCTAAAATGGCCACTTTCACAGGTCATAATATGAATTGTATTAAAATTCCTAAAATGAACCATCCATAACAGTAACTGCGTCTGTGATCATGTTAAGAATTTTAACTCAATTCATATTACGAGTATGACCTGTGAAAGTGGCCATTTTAGACCTTTTATTTGGTATTGATTACAATTAGGTAGAATTAGGTAGAGTCGATGGTCACTTTAAAACAACCCCATTTTTCAAATCAAAACCCTGTGAAAAACAATAACAAGCAATTAAATATTACGAGTCAATGTGAAAATCCTATACCTGCTTGAGCAAACGCGTCATGTGGTGATTTATAAATCTTGGCTGTAGATAACATAAAAAATATTGAAAATAAAATAACAAAAATGTGAATTACAAAGGAATCTAAATGATTAGGCTGATTAATAGGTATACCGTGCCAATCGTTGTAGTATCGCACCAGAATTTGAACCATCCTCTATTAAAACGTGATATTTATTCATTAGAGCTGCAGCAAAAATCGTTGTCGAAATATTGTTAACTATCGTGCTTAGGAGAGTAGAACAGCAGGCAACGAAGTGATGATATGCCGTCGCAGTCTTTGCGTGGTTATAGGTACCGCAGTTTATGCATCGCATGATGAATAGACTGCAAGTCAACTCCGAGTCGAGAAGCATTTTTTAGAGATGAGATTCAAGTGTCAATAAAATAATCGAAACAATTAATAGAAAAAATAGAACTAATTTTTGCCGATCACTATTCATCAGTTCATATTTTTCGACGCAAAATATGTAGCACGATTAAACGAATAACCTTAATTCGAAGCTAACAGTTATTTTATTTGATTTTGATTTATAATTAAATCAAAATCAAATAAAATAACTGTAGTGGAATTTGGTAGAGTCGACTGTCACTTTAAAACAACCCCATTTTCAAAACACAATAACAAGGAACTAAACAAGACACTGAATTGAACGCCATAGATTCCCACCAAGAACTCTGATCACCACTTCTTAGTTTCAGAAAATAAATCGTTTTGATAAAATATTTTATTTTAATTCTGTATGTAAACACATGTTTAAGCAAATATTTTTTTTTGTTCTTAGTCCTGTTATCAAAAATCGATATAATTACAGCTTCCATTTGACATTCTGAAAAGCGATATGGCCCATCCTTAGCTTGCAGTTGCTATAGCAACTAGCAGCTGTATTATTTCACCATTATATGTCAATAAAAAGAGAGAGATTTTGACATTGACTTATATAAATATATTACTGCGTAAGGACTGGGTGGACCGCATATTACAATGACGCCTCGAACTTGGTCCTAAAACGGTCTTTCCTAAGCCGAAGTAAACTAGTTCACGATCGGCTCTCTTCGGGTGCGGTCGTAAATTTTATTAAAAGCTTTATTTATGTTCTTTATACCTCGAAAATACCACGCCGCCGGCGCCGCTTATACAAGGTTACGTTAACGAGCAGACTACACCGTGATTCTCTGTATGGCGAACGCGTCGAGCAAATGTTCGGACGACCGTATCTTTAGTTTTTATATCAATGGATTTTGAGATTTTATTTGTGCTATTTCTTTAGTTCACGCAACTTCTAGGAAATTATTAAACACTAAATAATTAATGTATGATCGTTTAAATACTACGAGTCAGTGTACTTACCTTATATCCTACTTACCTTACTTATCCTATACTTGCTAGAGGCAGTCATTTAGCCATCTCCGTTACTATTTTTATTTAAACCTAAATATTAGTCAAACTAACTTGAAAGATATACACAGAGTGAAATCAAGAGATAGCTCGAACCCAATTATTGTGAACTTCAACTCTGCAATAACTAAAGATAAGGTGATTAAGGGAGTCAAGATGTTCAATAAGACAAAAGACAAAGGAGAAAAGCTCAACACCACCCATCTGAAGCTCAGTAAAAAACAACCAATTTATGTGTCAGAAAGACTTACGTTTAATACTCAGAAATTGTACTACCTAGCCAGAACACAGCACAAGAGCTATGGGTATGACTTTTTTTGGACCTCCTATGGCATAATTTACATGCGCAAGAAAGATGGCGATCCCCAGATCCGTATAAACTCAGAAGAGGATTTTCTGAGGCTTAGACCTGCTACTTGTTCCTGATACTACTCTCATTGAAATTTTGTTGCATGTTTACTATACTCTTTAATCATTGTTTATGTCTATTTTGCATGAATGTAAATCTCGCGCCAACAACATCACATAACATATACATTACAATACATAAAACACTATATACAAACAAAAATCAAAAACACACTATGACCTATAACAAACATTTATTCCACTCCCCTACGCAGCCACTCACTCAAGATTACACATATGAAATATTGTATAGGAAACATCAAATTATTCACAATTTGAATAAATATATCCTTTTTCTGTTCATCTCACCTAAATCAAATAGAGTAACATTAATTTATAAGAGTATTCTCGTGCCTAAAACTGTGACTTATTTGCCTACATTTCTCCAATGGCCACCATAAATACCATAATTCAAGACATTGATGATGTGTCGGTGGCTAAATCTTATAAATGTGATCCAGAAACATGTGGTAATTTAATCAGGTCTACTTCTAAAACATTGACTGTCATCTCACAAAATATTCGCAGTATCTATAAAAATATGGACGGTTTTATTGTTCATTTGGCTAGACTTTCGTTTAAACCCGACATAATAATTTTAACTGAATGCTGGTTGAATGAGCAAAAATCACTACCACTTTTAGACAATTACTCACACTACTTTTCCAAGAAAAGTCTAAATAGAAATGATGGAATTGTCATATATGTCACGAGTGATATCAAGTGTACTGTGGAGGAACCTGATCCTTTAGGAGCAAATTTTTTGTTACTTACAATTAACAAGGACTTGACCATTTTGGCTACGTACAGATCTCCCTCAATTTATTGCATCGACACTTTTTTGAATTCGATAGACAGCATACTTCGCCCTATTAATTGCAATAATATTATTATTATTGGTGACGTAAATATAGACATTAAGCCTGAAAATAGTGATAGAAATAGTTCTCCTTATTTAAATCTCACGGCAGAGCTGGGTCTTCTCCCAGGGCACACATTACCAACTAGATTGAACAATTGTTTGGATCACATTATGATCAAAACAAATAGGACAGCCATAGTCACAGTCATAGAGTCCACGGTTACAGATCACGATTCGGTTCTTGTAAATTTGTCATATAGACGTGAATTAATAAGGAAATCGAACATAATTGTTAAGACAGATTTTACTGCAACCATTAAACAATTAGAATCTATGGATTTCTCTTTTATCTCTCCTTCAGCTGATGCTGAAGAAGCTGCAACTCGCTTTACTGAAACCTTGACTTCCGCAATCAAATCAAACACGACATCTAAGCTTGTTTCTGGTCGTAAAAAAACCATAAAATCATGGATTACACCTGGTTTGGTTCGGTGTATCCGACACCGTGATAGGCTGCATGTTAAGGTTAGGAAAGATCCCAATAACTCGGTTCTCGAACTCACTTACAAGCGCTACAGAAATTTCTGTAACGCTCTATTGAGGAAGCTTAAAAGAAATTATGAAAAATCGCTTTTACAAAATGCAAGAAGTAGTAAGGAAACGTGGTCAGCTATAAAATCAACCACTGGCACTGCCAAGCAAAAATCCTCTGCTGATGATTTATTAAAGAACAGGAATAGCCCCCACGATGCAGTTGAGACTGTGAACAATTTCTTTGCGGATACCGGAAAACTACTTGCCGACAGGATAAAATGCTCTGACAATCCCAAAATCACCCTGCCTAGTTTAAATGATTTCAGTAGTCCTCATGTCCCGAACTCTATGGTACTACTCCCACCAAACGAATCAGAAATTGAATCACTTATCATGAATCTTAAAAATGACTCTGCTACGGGCTGGGACTCTATTTCGAGCAGGTTTCTAAAAATGTCAAAACATATTATCGTCCCACACTTTACCATAATTGTTAGGCTATGTATAGAGCAGGGTGTTTTTCCTAGTGTACTTAAAAGGGCGCTTATCACTCCTGTCTACAAGAGTGGAGCTCGAGACAGCGTTACAAACTACAGACCAATTTCTGTGTTGCCAGCGCTCTCTAAATTACTGGAAAAAGTTTTGAATAACCAACTCATGAAATTCTTAGAAAAATATAACGTATTATCTGACTCCCAATTTGGTTTTAGGGTAGGTAAAAGTACAGATGGAGCCGTTAGCTCGTTGGTAGACTATATTACAGCTTCTCAAGATAACAAACAAAAGTGTGTTGGAGTCTTTATTGATTTGGCCAAAGCCTTTGACACTGTCTCGATCTCTGCTCTTGTTGGAAAGCTGGAGGGGTGTGGAATTAGGGGTATGGCACTTAAAATCTACAAAGATTTTCTTACTGGCCGTCTGCAGAGGGTTAAAGTGGGTAGTGCTGTTAGTTCGGATGTCGCAGTCACCTATGGAGTCCCACAGGGTAGCATTCTGGGTCCCAGTCTCTTCCTGATTTATATAAACGACCTGTGTCAAATGACACTGAACAAAGGCAAGATATTTACTTACGCCGATGACACAGCCTTGGTATTTCAGGGAGAGACTTGGGATGAAGTCCAACGAAATGCGGAGATAGGGCTCCATAAAGTCTGCTTGTGGCTGAGGCATAACCTGCTAACAGTTAACTTATCCAAAACCTCTTTTGTACAATTCACTAACGCTCGCATAAAACAGTGCAATGTGTATGTCCGGGTTCACACCTGCAAATCACCCTTCATTCAGCAGTGCTCGTGTACAGCTCTGGGTAAGTCTAAGACGGTTAGGTACCTTGGGGTTCTTTTAGACGAGAAAATATCCTGGCAACCACATATCGAAATGGTTTCGTCACGAGTCAGGAAACTTACATGGGTGTTTAAAAATCTGAGGTACGTAGCTGGCAGCGATCTCCTCCGTTTAGTATATTATGCGTTGGCACAATCGGTTATTGGTTACTGTATTGGGGTTTGGGGAGGTGCGTGTAAAACACTTCTCTTACGCCTGGAAAGAGCACAACGGTCCTTACTAAAAACAATGTTATTCAAGCCATTCAGATTTCCCACTAAGACACTATACGAGTTGTCCCGCGTACTTACGGTAAGGCAACTTTTTATTTTCCAGATAATTACTAAACAGCACGTGTCTACCCCCTATGATACAGGTAAACTTCGAAATAAGCGAACAACTCCAAACGTAATTGAATCAGTTAAATGTCGCACGGCTTTTGCAAGACGACAAAAAGCTTTTCTTTCTGTATATTTGTACAACAAAATTAATAGAGTCCTAAATATTTATCCGCTAACACTACACGATTGTAAACTTATAGTAAAAAACTGGCTACTTACTCTTGATTATGAGGATGTAGAGAAAATAATAAATAATTAATCTTATTCTACAAAGGAACATAATATCATAATAGAACATTCCTTTCTCACAAACACCCACACGCACACGTACACATCTCTCACACAAACCACTCACACGCACACGTACACACCCCTCACTCATACATTCAGCGAGATATAATAATAGTAATTTGAGAATAGAATAGACTGAAATTTTTTGTAGTTTTTCTATTTTAAATTATAATTTCTGTTTTTTTGTATTTTATAAATTGTATTTCGTACAAATAATGTTTGTGTATATTAGGTTGACATTAGTATCTAAGCCAAATAAAATGGGAGAGGGCGCTGACTCCTGACATACAGGTTCACCTAGTTTAGGAGTCAGAGGCTTCGAACAAGTTTCTGTAACATATTATGTCAATAAATAAATATTATTAAAATAAATTATTATATTTCCCAACCGTACTAAGAAATAAATAAAAATATGAGTACACTTTTTGAAGGCTGCCCCCGTGTAAATTGCATTAGGAATCGAGAGATTCTTGTTAGATTGGGTCAGATTGCGGTCGGTAACGTGGACACTGGACAAGCCATTTCTACAAGAATTTCATATTTTACGGATAAATAAATATTTAAGTACTTTATTAGTTGCAACAAGAAAACAATGTATTTAAAAACATTTGAAATGAAAATGTGATAAATAAAAAGCGTGTTTTTAGAGGTCCGTACCTCATCAGGAAAAACGGAACCCTTATTCATACTTAATGCTACAAAAAATAAAAACATCACATCACAAATGTGCATTCGCACGTAAATAAAAAAAATATGGGTACTGTCACTTTCACGTTGGTCTAGATTTAAGATATTTCGTGAGAAGCAAGGTATTGCAGTACAAGAAAGGGAAAATAATCCAAAATCGTTAATGTAATGTGTTGTTATATCACTTAAATATTTGCGATTACAAGTAAACTTTTGGAGTTGGAGACTATCGATTGTTAGAGAGTATATCAATGTATGGGAGAGTATTATTTTAGCTGCAAAATTAAATATTTTCTTCAATCCGAGTTGATTATTTGGAACTTGATTCCTGTGCCGGAAAAACTATCAACATACAAGTTTGTACTGGACCTTCGGTTTGCGAGACAGACTCGCACTTATCCGGTTTTATACACATAATCTCTAATACCTCCTATTAATCTCTAATATGACGGCCAATAAATTAATAATACGTACTATACCTAGTTATAATATGATATGCTGGATCAACATGAATCTGTGTGTCGATGTATTTGGCATATGGCAACACATTAGCTAACATAATTATGGCAACAAATCAGGCTGTTTGTGCATTTGCGACATAATAATGATTTAGGTGTCACTGATCCCAGCGATAGGGATGTCAATTTACTCAGTCGCTTAGCGATAATTAGTATCGTCCCATTAAAAGGTCTTCCCACATCACACAAACTCGACGCCTACTTAACTCACAGTATAGCATTCAAAAATGTAAGCTTTATACTGTGGTTTTAACTGTAGAATTTTTAATATTTACTTGAAAGGTTACGGTGAAAGTACACGTGCCTTAACCCCCTTAAAAAAACTCAAATGTAAACGCAAGACGAGGTACAGTCACCCGCAAAAATGCATGGACAATTCAGAACTAAAATCGCGGGAAGCGAGAAATGACGCCACATAAAGTAAACTAGTTATCGACTATAAACGTTCACTGGAAAATACACACTAATGTATTCATGCAATTTGGCAGGTGACTGTACATAAGACAGTATTAGAGATTACTTATGTATGTCTCGAATGTGGAGTTTCAAAATATAATCATGTATGTCCTAAATTAATGTCCTAATAAATTCCTAATATCCTCGATAATGTATGCATGGGTGTTGCTACCTAAGCTGTATACCTAAGTATACAATCACATTTCGCCAATAATTTTTAAGTCTCATGCGATAAAAGGCGATACATGTTCTAGGGAAAAACAAAAACACATTTAGCGAACTCAGCACCCAATCCAAAAGCAACAATTACATTTCCAAGGATTTTGGAGTAAATTAATAGAATATTTGGAAGATTCCTCTGTATGCCATGCGAATGGCATGTCAATATTCGGTGATATCGTTGTTATTTTACGTCAGTCGGCGTCGTTTGTAAAATAATACTGACCTTTTTTCTCGTTTTAATAACGCTGGTGTTGGGTGGCTGCAGCTGACTGCAGCCACCCAACACCAGCGTTATTACACACTGTCCGTCCATAGTAATTTAAGCCCTGAGGCTTTAATTACTATGGACGGACAGTGTGTGTGTGTGCGGAGTGTGTGTGAGAATAGCACCATCCCATATCTTCCCGTGGGTTTTTTTTTTATTGGGACAAGCCCGCCACACTATTCCCAAACCACTGTAACTTCTGTAAGCCAGAATCAACAGTGGCGACCACAAGAAAAGCGCCGAGACAATGAAGCCCGACGAAGTCCCAGAGAAACGATTAAACTGTCTTGGATCCCGCAACGAAATTAATCAGAAAATAATAGCAGAGGAGTAGGAAAATATAGTCGTAAGAGGCGACTACGGGACTTAGCAGAGAATGGGCAGCAGCGTTCTCTGTGCCTTCGTAACAACCATACTGCGATCGCCAACCCGCAGGCACCAAGCGTGGCGATTATGGCAAATCCCCCCTTCTGGAGGAGGCCTATGTCCAGCAGTGGACGTCTTATGGCTGTAATGATGATGATGATGAACAGTGTGTAAACAGACCCTTCACAAAGCCTCTCATTTCGGCGTTCTGTACAAAATAAATAAAGAACAATGTGCAAATATTTAAAAACGACTTTTTGTTGATAAAAAAAACAGTTGCATGCATTCAATAGTAGGTACAGTCATGAGCAGTAATATGTATACACTTAGCAAAGTTCAAACGCGAATTTAAAATAACGATCGCAACTTTGAGGTATGACCTACTTTCTATTATTAAGGACTTCAAAATATTAGTTTCGTTACGAACATGAAATAGTCCAGTCATTTTAGGCATTTTATACCCCAATCTGGGGAAAAATTCGTAGTGGGCTGAATTTTTGTATACACCTTTATTTCGGTAATATAATGAAGATGTGAAAAATCGACATCGATATTGTGCCGGCTAAAAAAGTTACAAAGGTCAAAAGGTCACGAAAAACAGTTTTTTGCAAATATTTCGCAACCTATTGCTCGGAGGTCAATAGAGGTCATAATAAAAATTGTTCCTCATAAAATTATCTACAAAAAATGTCTCTTATAGTTTTTAAAAAAAAAAATTATACCCCATAATTTTTTTTTTGTATTTTTAAAAATTTTAATATAAAATTATTTACTCTTGAATAAAAAAAAACCTTTTATTATATATCGTAAATTATGCCTATAAGAGAAACTTTGAAAAAAAAATGCACCTCACATTCTACCTCGACGGTGGTGAGTAAACGAGTGCATCGTCATAATGTAGCCTCTTTCTCAGCGCTTTAATCCGAAAACCGTTAATTTTACATAAAAACTATAAGATACATTTTTTATAGATAATTTTATGAGGAACAATTTTTATAATGACCTCTATTGACCTCCGAGCGATAGGTTGCGAAATATTTGCAAAAAACTGATTTTCGTGACCTTTTGACCTTTGTAACATTTTTAGCCGGCGCGATATTGATGTCGATTTTTCACATCTTCATAATATCACCGAAATAAAGGTGTACACAAAAATTCAGCCCACTAGGAATTTTTCCCCAGATGAAACCTAAAATGACTGGACTAAAAATGAAATCAATACATAAGTCCAAAATTGCTTGTAAACGTTGCTAAGTGTATACATATTGGTGCTGCTGACTGTACAAGGTGGGTTACAAAATAAACGTATGGATCGGAAGATACTGATCACCATACTCCTTTTGCCTTGTGTACGTTCGTACTCTGGTTCTCTTTATTACGAATTGAATTAATGAATATGAAAGCAATTCCCAACAATTCTTTCATTTGAATTGGAAATCGAATCAGTGTCAAGCGATCCAGAATGGCTTATTGTTTCAGTACAGGTCGTAAGCAAAAGAAAATTAAAAACTCGGTAGCAACCTACGCTCAAAGGATAATTGGCTGAGGTTGTTTTGTTTAGAGGATCTGAATATCATGAAAAAAATTACATTCAATACGACTAAGTGAGATGCAGATGATTCTCGTTTATTTGTAGCTCATGTTTGTGCGATGAGTTACATTCTCTGGCTTCGAATGAAGTGGCACGATTGGTTATTGGAATATTGGTTGATTATTTTACCCAGATGGGTGGTAAAATGTATGCTTGATTGACTGCTCACGCGGCGCTCTATCTTCACAGCACTAACTGATTTGAGATTCAAATTATATCTGATAGTTGGCACCATACTGAGCTTAATCAAATAATTTTTCATACATTAAAACAATATGTAATACATCCATTGTTCTATACCTATACAAGGTGCCGTTTTGCATCCTCGTCAAAATTTAGGAGTTTGTGGAGATTTTAGTTGTTAAATTTTACAATTTCAAAAAACTCCCGCGCTGTTTTTTAGGGAATAAGAAATTACCTAATATATTATACAGGGTGTAAACCAAACCTTCACGATGCCGTCAACCAAGCGACGGCACGGTTGGCGCAGTGGTTCAACCAGTTGACTGCTGCGCTACGTGTCGTGGGTTCGATTCCCGCACGGAACAAATATTTGTATGGCCTACAGATAGTTGTTTCGGGTCTGGGTATTTGTGTATGTGACTTTAAATGTTTGTGAACGCAACCACGATACAGGAGATATTACTAGTGTGTACATCAAGCTAAGTATCCCTACGCAAATATAATTTGGGGTTAAAAATCATATTTTACGGAAAAACTCAATGTAGCACTCTTTAAACATTGTGATGCTTTGAACAGTAAAATTTAAGTCAAGTTTAAACCTGAAAACTAGTATTTAAAAAATCGTAACTTGTACCCTAATATCTCTGTAACTAAAGGTTTCCCAGGTGTGGTTTAGAACAATAAAATGATCGCAGTGGTAGGGAGAACAAGTTCCTTTCGGCTTCGATAAGGTTATTTTTACACACTATAGCTAGGGAGCTGGCGAGCATTTAAGCATATGATTTGCTTTTACTTCGTATTGATAGGCATTAAAGTTCAGATCAATACGACAAAATTCTCTTAAGGAATTAAGGTCGTATGTTGCTGCGTTTTTTAGCTACAGGGCTTCAAATCTGTAAAAAAAAGAATCGGTACTAAATCATTTGCTCGTGTCTGCCTCTGGGGTTAATGGTCAATACAATTTTGATAACGAAGAAAATCTATGAGGCTTTGTATTATCACAAGAGGTAGAATAAAAATGTAAAATAAAAAAGCTCTACTAAATCATTTGCTCGTAGCTTTAATTAGGTAAATTCGAATTATTAGAAACCCATGAATACAAAAAAAAATTGGCAGACATTTTACTTACTGACTTTAACCATTACAGCTCGTTGAAGTCTTCGAATCTGAGGAAAAGCGGATATTACGGATTTACTATTATTCGTAGTATTTTTATGTTAACCGACTTCCAAAAAGGAGGAGGTTCTCAATTCGTTTGTAAGTTTCTTTTTTTCTGTATGTTCGTTATCGGATATCTCCATCATTAATGAACCGGTTTTCAAAATTCTTTTTGTATTTAAAAGAGGATACCCCCGAGATGGTTCCATTGTCACCAAGTCAGGATCTGATGATGAAATACCAGGGAAATTGAGGACAACTCTCAAATTTTATAGGCACTTTTTACATTTTCTATATATTTTCTAAAGCTGGTCATTTATTTTCGTTTGATAATCATAATCTCATGTGGATGCGCTGATGATGGAAGGTACAACTCCTTAATGGTTAGGAGTTGAAAGTAAATTATTTTAAAATTATACGTACTTATGGACCGATAATTGTATTCTTTCAGGCTATTATGTTAACCTGATGATGATGGCATCCCATAGAAATCTAGGGCAACCTTCAAATTTTATAGGCATGAATTACGTGTTTCGTGCTTTTTCTAAAGCTTTTCAAGTATTCGCATCTAGCTGTTATCACTTTTCAATCGGGTTGAGAATTCTTGAATTGGTCGTCCAATTCAAGGATTCTCAACCCGATTGACATTCTCGATTTCCCAATTTTACATTCCCGTGAATGTAAAATGACAACCTGTTTACATTGAGGATGCATTACTGCATTAATGCAAGGCTGCATTTATGTATGTGTAGACACGAATACACCGAATAGTTCATTCGATATTGTTCCGAAATATCAGTTTCTCGTTCCAGATACGATTTATTAACATATTATATTCACCAGGTAACGACAGCCTGTTTCATCGTAACAAGACTCCCACTGCCCTCGGTCACAGTATAAATATGGACAGTACCGAAACTAAGCCTAGTTGATGCGATAACTACCTACGCTCCATTGAAGCCATAGGGTTGTCCCTTTTATGCACGGTTGCTGAAGTCCCTAGATAACTTCTCGCTAACTATCTATACTAATATTAGAAAGCTGAAGAGTTTGTTTGTTTGTTTGATTTGAACGGGGTAAACTCTGGAACTACTGGTTGGAAATGAAAAATTCTTTTAGTGTTAGATAGTCCATTTATCGAGGAAGGCTTTAGGCTATATAACATCACGCTACAATCAATAGGAGCGGAGCATAAATGAAAAATGTTGCAAAAACGTGAAAATATATTCCTTTTTGAGAGCTTTAGTTGCGTGCGCTGCGAAAACGGTTTAAATTACGCAAATATCATGTCCTAGCTGACCCACGCAACTTCGTCTGCGTCACATAAAATAGCTTTAAGCCTTCCTCGATAAACCGACTATTCAACATATTAAATTGAGTTTAATCGTACTCGTATCAAACAAAAATTTTTACCTTTCCTCTTTATAATGCCTATTAGTTTAGATTGGCTTCGATTATATTAATAAAGTGACAATTACTATAGGTATCTCTTACTGTTAAATATACAGTAACACATTTTACTTGTAAACATTATGGTGCAGTAAATATTTAAAATTTGAATTTCTCTGGAGCCCCCAGAGGTCAGAATCCCCACGTAGATACCTACCGCACCGGACCGAATGACTGCAACGCGCTTAATTATTTTGTCGCCCGTATATTTTTACATTGCGATATCTTCTAAGGTATTTATTTAAACTTTATAGAGCAAACGGCACATTTATTCTATATTAAATTTCCGTGCTAACAAAAACATTTATTTTGATATAGATTAATACCATATGGTTATTAGCTTATTTAAGCTTCGCAAAATTAACCGCGCGCGCGCGGATTAACCTGTTACAAGTTTTGGCGGGAGCGAGCCGCGGTTGGACAATAACGTTTTGTGCGGTCGTTGGACTGGGAGCTCGCTATCCACGGCTGCGGCACAGGTTGCACGCGGGCAATGCTCATGAGCGGCTGCGAACTGTACCGCGTTTCAACCCGAAAATGCGTGTGATACCTACCTAGGAATTAAAAAACCATTCCATAAAAAATACCTTTGTTACTTAATAAAAATATCTTCGTTATTACAAATTATTTACAGAAAAAAATTGATGCAAAAAATAAAATGGACTTTAAAAACACAAAAATAAAAAAAAAATAACTTAAGAAGATTAATCAGCTTCTGAAGTCGGTGGCAAAAAAAAAGGAAATCAAACAAACAAAAGTCACCGACTTCAGAAGCTGTTTTTTTCAAAGAGTTGTTTTTATTTTTCCATTTTTAGTTGTAATATCCTAAAGTAATAGTTACGATGCATTTAACATTCAACCAAGAAACCTAACCCTTAAGCTTCAAGATTCCCTTATAGTTGCATTTAACTCCTAACCGTTGAGGAGTAATGTTCCTTCCACAATCAGCTCACCTAGATAACCTGAAATAATACAACCATATAAACAGGGTCTACTCAGGGTAACTCTTTGTCCCATTTGGGACAAAGGGTGTATGGGTAGAACCTAGCTAATAAAAACGTGCCCATAAAATTTGAGGGTTCCCCTCGATTTCGTTAAGATTCCTTCATCAGATCCTGACATGGTAACAGTGGGACCATCTCGGGAGTATACTTTTTCGATTAAAAAAATATTTTTTCAAATAGCTTCATAAAAGAGGGAGTTATGCGGAAACAAATAAGATACAAAAAAAACCAAACAGACGAATTCAAAACCTCCCTCGCCGAGTTGACACAGCCGTATACCGCGCAATACGTTCGTTGCATTTAAAAAAATATCGGGATCTTATACGTGACCAACTGACCACTCGTCTCGGCGCGGCACGCACAACTGAGAGCACTGCGAAGTCTGCCGAATTGCCCTGTCGATGCGCATGTTTGTGTGAATGTGCGGTTTCGAGCGATTGTAGGTAGTTTCCGTACTGTCCATATTTATATTGTGCCTCGGTTCCCGACTTGAAATCCAATTACTATATGGCAGCTTTTTGTGCGTTATTGGAAGCTACAATCTCTATAATATGCTCGGGACTATATTCTCGGGTCGTGGTGCTTTCGGGACCGGGACCGCGGTCCAGGATTCCCCCTATAATAATAATAATTATGTTTTAGTGGTATTTCGGGACCACAAATAAAATAAACAAACTTATGCCCACACTTATGCCTTTAAAAAGTACGGTCAACCAAAAAAATTCAAGTTATACAAATACAACTAATTTTAATTAATGATAAGAAATATTTATTTTATTTTAAAAATGATAGCCATTTTTTTTTTGTTTTTGGTGTGTGGGTGGGAAATCATTCCCGCTCTTGGGCAGAGCGAAAGGGAGTGTCAGACTTCTACTGACTAAAAACCACCCATGTTCCATCTTAGCCCTTTATGCCGAGGCCGCGGGATCTCTTGCGAACACCCCGCAACCCAAAAATTGTAGCCTGACGAATTAAACATAAAAATAAAATATTATGAAATTGCATACAAAAGTTTAATTGAAAATTTGCAGGAGTTAACAGGGGGTAATGTAATGTGTTATGAAGTACTAGGGTATCATATGTTAATAGGAGATTAATCATTTCTTTCGGGCTGTCACCAAATACAGGAGTTAACAGGAGTAATGTAATGTGTTATGTAGTACTAGGGTATCATAAGTTAATAGGAGATTAATCATTTCTTTAAGGCTGTCACCAAATACAGGAGTTAACAGGAGTAATTTAATGTGTTATGTAGTACTAGGGTATCATAAGTTAAAAGGAGATTAATCATTTCTTTCGGGCGGTCACCCCGTAGGTAATCTTTAACTGAATCATGACACCCTGGTACAAAGTTCAAAATGCAGTACTTATAAATAAAATTTGTTCTTTTTGAATTTTGTATCATCAACATGATTGATTGCCTTAACATGAAGAAAATCTTATAATAATATAATCAACAGTATACATAAGTAAACATTAAAAATTCATGTAATTGTTGATCATAATAATCGCTTTTTTGCTAACTGTTCTTTAACTTCGTTTTTCTTGTGGTCCCGATGTAGGTACTACTCCAAATTAATTAAAATATTACAGGTGGCTTTCGGGACCGCGGTCCCGGTCCCGAAAGCCCCACGACCCATATTCTCTACTAGTGTGAAGTTCAACTTTACATCTACCTATCTTTTCTTGATTATGTTGGGGATGACTACCAGTGCTCCCTGGCAGCTGATTATAGCACATAGTGTTATCTGACGTCGCGTCGGGTCCTCACAACCCAGTTTTCGGAAAATACTTTTCCGAACTACTTTTGGACTTCGGATTGCTGTAATTGACCATAGACCGACTCTAGCAATTTTAGCCTTTAACGTTAATATAAGTATGCGGTTATTAATTTACTCTTCCAAAGACAACCACGACCGCAGCGCAATTGTTATAACAGGCCACAGTAGCTCGACTGGTTGCTATGTGTAGCTACGTATGTACCTACCTATGTATGATTAGCCGGTACTTATTTTGGAAGAGCAGCTTTGCGTGGCCACGACACGAGCCGACACAGACGTACAAAATACCACCAAAATTTGAAAAAGGGACGAAGTTTTACGTGTATCCCATGAAGGTTTTAGGCCGGAATTTCATCGTTCCTAAGTTTCACAGATTGTAAACAGTATCATTGTGTCCATCGCCCACTCTCAGCTAGTTCAAAGGCACTATAGAATATTTAAAACAATAGTCTTCAATCAAAACCTCTGCTCCAGGGCTGTTTATATCTCTCTCTCTATCTACCACTTCTGGTACCCGTGTCCATACTAGTATGAATTCCTTCACGTTGACCTTATCTTCATATAAAGTAATAAAATATTTAGTGTAATACCAAAATAGCAAGTTTAAGCGTTAATTCGACGAAATATATATAGAGGAATGGATCAACCTTATGGAAGAATTAACTATGCTATGGAGAACATATGTTATGGAATCAGGCATTTACTTGTGGAAATTCATGTCACTATTATATATTTACCATTCCATGTCACTAGAGAGCAGCGGTGACCCAGTAGTGGCGGCCCCGACTTACGAACAGTAATCAGGGTTCAAACCCAGGTAGGCTCATTACTTTGTGTAATTTATTTCATCACCGCTGCTCTCAAAACAGTGAAAGTTTCGGTCCATATAGAGCCTCAATAATTTTCACGTTGAAGGTAGCTGCACATGATCAACATTGTATTTGGTCATTCAGCGTTAGCTTAACATAATAGAGAGAGCGGATAAGTTTTCGAAAACAAACTAGTTGTGGAACAACAAACAGATACGAACATAACGATGAATACATTGTTTAAGCTTTGTGTATCATATTAACAACATAAAGCAAACGTGGGCTAAAATCCATTACATGCAACAACTGCGAGGAGTGTGTTGCCACATGTAAACACTCATTTCACAAGCCACTTAGAGTTCAATTTGTTTCTGTCAAGTTATAGTTTTGCAAACAGCGGAGCTTCATTCTCCGTGTAGAGATTTACGTGAAAATATGATATCATTTTATATTTCTCTCCGAAGCGTTGTTCGCAGCGCGATTGGAATTGAATTTTATCGTGTAAAATGTTTCAGGCGACGGAATTCTTCGTATACGCTGCTATGCTCGCGATAGCGATGCTCGTGTTCATGTGGATGGCGCAGGACTTTCAGTCCAGGAATATCGACGCCGACGGCTCGTCGTCTGAAAGTCGGCCGCTGTTACACCATCGATCCAAAGTAAGTCGTATTTTCAGGCAAAAAATATATTTTTTTAAACGTTCAATTCTGGCAACCTAAACCACCTATACGGGAAAATAAAAGGAAAGCTATCACAGCTAAGTAGACTTTACAAGTTTACGAGTAATAGTCGACCAACTTATAAAATGTACTAGTATGAAATATTTTCCTATACATAATGTCCCATATATTCGCAGGTCTCAAAACTGCAAATGTAAGTTTGTTTTATTTTTACAATAAAAATCGTCGTTCGGAGGCAGGTAGGCAGGGTGGTTAATCAGTTGAGTAAGTTCACATATTTTGATGGGCAACTACGGAACTTTACATTGTGCGTGGTCCGAAATGCACTGAGCCGGTTTTTTTTATTTACTTGATAGTACACACTTTTTGGACAAAATGTTTGGAGTCCAAAATGCTTGGAAGAAACACTCGTCGACATGTGCATCCTGCCCGTCGTAACCTACAGAAAACAAAGTTGGTCACTTACTGAAGAACAGAAACTGTACAAACTCAAGATTTGCCAGCGAGCAATACAGAATACAGGTGTTAAACGAACAGATTGCGTTAGAAACTGGCATTTTTAACACGATCTGTTCGCTCCCTAACATATACAGCTGATATTGAATAAAAAACAGCCAAGCTGAAATGGGAGTGGGCAGGTCACGTGACACGAATGCACCTGAAGATGTGGGCAAAGATTATCACACTGGTCTTCCTCAGACGACCCAGGTCGTCTGAGGAAGACCAGTACCGTCGAGGTCGTCCGCGGCTAAGGTGGCACAGGATAGAGAAGTATGGAAGGAGAAAGGGGAGGCCTTTGCCTTTACCCTTTGCTTTGTGTGTCAGATCCAAGTCTATTATAGGTACTAATATTATAAAGAGGTATAATTGGTTTCTAATTTTGTGTGTAGGGGTTATCTCTGGAACTAAAGATCCAATTCTAAAAGTTATTTCACCGGCAGTAAGGCTACATGTTTCGCGGCTGCTAAAGGTAATTTTTGCAGACGAAGTCGCGGTCGAAGTACTAGTTTTCAATAAAGTAATCATAGTTGCAGATGAAATGTTGCGTACTAATGGATTTAATTAAAATAATCCGGGCTTTATTCGTGAACCATATCTGTATTTGTTTGTCACGAAATATTCAACGGAATAAACACTGTATTCGAATTTAATTTAATTTTACGTAAATGAAGACAGAGCCTATTGTACATCGGACCCACACCACATTACCATAATTCAATCACCTGGTGTGTGAAAATTATATTATATTTTATCTTATAACAATGGTAATTCGTTCTTTGTACGTTCCAATATGTTGTTGTTTTGTCACGTCGTCGTTTCATTATAATTTTCATTAAAGTGTGCCAAAAAATTATGTTTGTGCCATTTACTGAACTGGTATTTAAAAATTTATAAGTAGGTGACCCGAATTCGACAAACATACTTACCAAGGGGTATCGTATTACCCAGTAGGAATTGGGTTGGGAAAAGCCTACTGCAGAGGATGATGATGAAGTAGATACGTGAAAAATAATTTCCTGATAAGTGACTTTACTTGCAAGACTTGAGGATTGGGGAGGATTAGCAGTAGACTTGTTTTAATTACATTTTATTTACTACGCACCAACAACATTCATTTATAGGGTGTTGCTCTGACTCATTTACATACGATACTACCATAACCCTCTAGGGGTTCCCAGGTATGTAACGTAGATATTGGAGGTTAAAGTTTCGAATGTTACATCTTTTTTTAAGTATATTTTTTAAGATAATAATTTTACTTTAATTGCCTCCATGACCAGGGCTCTAAAATGTCCACTTTAGCAGATCATAATATGAATTGCGTTAAAAAGCGTAAGATGTATCTTTCATAATAGTAACTACCTCTGTGATCATGTTACGAATTTTAACGCAATTCATATTATTTTCCTATTATGATCTATTTTCCTAAATGGTCAATGGTCATGGTCAGTCACACCGTGTTTACTATACAAAGCATCCTTTAGCAAAATGTTTTGGGTGTGCTACTTTGAGTTTTATCGTAAGTTGTGGTTTTAACACACAAAAAAGGTGTTTCCCAGCAATAATTTTTGCGTAGGGTTTCATAATTTGATCTACATAATGGTTGGTTGATGGCTTCGTGAAGGTTACGTTTACATTCTGTTTATCAAAGAATACACTTATATGGTTAAGAATCTCTAATATTGTGTAAATAAGTTACGTACTGCATGCAGAATATACCTGTTTTAAAGTAAAAAGGTATTACATATCAGAAACCTTGTCATGTAAGTGCGTTATTTCAGCCGATGTAAAATCCCGTGATCCCGTTGGAGAGCAGCTGTGGCCTAGTGGTAGCGGCCCCGACTTACGAACAGTAAGTCGTAGGTTCGAACCCAGGCAGGCGCATTACTTTGTGTAATAAATATATCATCACTGCTGCTCTCAAAACGGTGAAGGAAAACATCGTGAGGAAAACGGCATGTCTTAGAAAAATCAAAGACAAGTGACATCTACCAACCAGCACTGGGCACGCGTGGTGGATTATAGCCCATCCCTCTCCTAGAGAGGAGGCCCGAGTGCCTACAGTGGGAACATTATAGGCTGATGATGATGATGAAAATCCCATCGGATTGAGGATTCACGGCTTATCTAATCAATAAAGTCCTACAAACAGATGTGTACGTGCATTTTTAAAAGCGCACCATGGATTTTTTTTTTGAAAATTTGCCCCCACCAGGAATTCTTGTTCTTCTTATCGTGTGGGCAGTAAGGCCTATCGACCCCACACACCCTGATGTCAGAGTTTCTAAAGTCTAAAGGGCCTCTGACATAGTTTGATGACCGCCATTTGGTGGCCGGGACTACCGGCTTATACGTGCCTTTCGAAGCACAGATTAATAGTGAAGGAGAGGAGATGCTTTCGCGCTAGGGTGTTTGCACCGAAGCTGCGCGGAAATGTGCATCGCACGCTACTCCCAGTATACCACTCGTTAGCAGGCTACTCACAGCATATCGCTCGCTCACTGCACACCACTCACTGCACACCACTCACCGCACCCCGCTCACGTTTCCAGGCCAGGAAATGCATAGGCGTTCTCTGCAAAGCCGTTCTCACTAAAGCTAAGCTTCGACGAGAAGTGTATATAACTTTCCATTGGTGGTTTACAACACATATCTCTTCTAGTCTCGTATCTGCTTCGGTGGACTGCGGGCCTTACACTTAAGTCAAGAAGTTTTTTGTCAGTTCCTAGTTGGCTTTAAAATAATGGTTTAAAAAGACACAATCGACGTACGATAGAAAATATGCCCTTTGGACTCTTGTGCTTTAGTTAGGACATCAGTGGGATACAAACATTCAACATCCACACTAATATTATAAAGAGGAAAGATTTGTTTGTTTGTTTGTAACGAATAGGCTCCGAAACTACTGGACCGATTTCAAAAATTATTTCACCGTTGGGAAGCTACACTATTCCCGGGTGACATACATAGGCTACTTTTATTCCTGAATTCCCACGGGAACGAAAACTACGCGGGTAAACGCGCGTGACGTCCGCTAGTGAGCAAATAAAGGAGTTTTTGACTTAGTCTACCGATCTTTCTAGTATCACAAAAAAAAGAGATGGCCAAAAATTATATGAGCCTGTGCCCCAGATATGCACAGAATGTTCATATATACGAGTATTATTATAGATTTTCCACATCAAAAGGTGCATTTCACTCAGCAGTCATGGACACTGATGGACAAATATTGATGACGCGCGAAGGAAGGTCACATTTTACTTGATCTGACCCGATTTTCGACTTGACTGGCGAGCGAGGTAGCGGCTATCTAAATGTCGGTATAAGAGATTAGTGGCGGCTTGAGCACAGACCTACAGGCGCCCAGGGCGAGAATTTAACAGCAGTTACCTATGGGCGCCCACGGTATACAGATAGGTAGATAGGTATAATACAAGAGCGAGCAAACAAGTCCGTATGTTGCTCACTCATCTCGGATATGTCAGTTTATTTTTGTCCATTCTTCAGAATAGGACTGAACGTGTCAATTAATACAGAAAGGTTTATATGTTTTATCTGTGATCACTGTTCAAATGATTAATAACTACACAACCTTTAAACTCTAAGTATTTAAATGTTGTGTCCCCTCTTGCGATAGTTTCTCTCCGATCTGACAATTGTATTCCGCAGGTGATATCGGTGCATTCGCTGTCAACTTCGAGCACTCGTGCGTTTGGGGGCACGGGTAGCAGTGCTGCCTCGTGCTTGGGCGTGATGGAGCGCTCGCGGCCGGCGGCCTGGCCTCAGCGGGCCTACGTGCATCTGGCAACACCGAGCACGGGCGAACGCAAGGCCACTACATTGGCACAAGAATAATTATCTAATAATAAACATAATTTTGGTTTTTAGAAGAATTGGTAGTTTAGAATGTGTGGTTTTTTTGTACACCTTGGTAGACAAATGCGTTTAAATCTTACAATTTATGATGACAGTAATGCCAGTTGTCTTATTAAAGAATAGGTCAAAGTGGTACCTACGGATAAATTCCGTACCGGCTGCGAACACCAAACACGTAACAGGCATTGCTACGTCGCTACGGTGCTACGCCATCGTAGCATTAGGTTTTATAACGAATTATTATTATTATTTTCTGTTTCCGTGACTTTATGTATCATTTTATACCCATAAATACTTAAGATGATCAAACTTTTTTCCAATGGTTTATCGAGACAGAAATTAGGGTACATACTTACCTATGTATTTATAAAATTCTCGTGTCACAGTGTCAGTTGTCATAGTCCTCGGAAACGGCTTGACCGATTTTTATTAAATGTTGTGTGTATACTCAGTAGATATGAGAATAGGTCGTAAAATACTTTTCACCCTCCTCACCTAACCCCACCCGAAGGTAGGGTAGGTCTAGGTAGAAAAAGGTGCAATGCAACGCATGCAGGGCAAATCTCGATTTCATATAAAATTGAATTGAACATACAATTTTCTTTTGCACGTCCCACAAAATTTATACTAATGTAACCCAATTAATTATTCGTTTTGGGTGGAAAATCATCAAATAACCCCTCCCGCTCTTGGGCAGAGCGAAAGCGAGTGTCAGACTTCTACTGACTAAAAACCACCAATATTCCTTCTTAGCCCTTCGTGTCGAGGCCGCGGTATCTCTTGCGAACAATCCGCAGCCCCGTCATTATCACCCTCTTGATAGTTTCTATCGTTTGTACTTTGTGTTACAAACGATGGTTGCACGGAAATAATAATACATGTGTAGGAATAACAAAATTAAATCTGGCTACTAAAACAACAAGCGGATCAGTTCGTATAAGTGGCACTGATAGGATTTCCAAATTCAGTGGAATTTTGAAATATCGAAATTCAGTGGAATTATGATGGAGAACGTTAGGTACCAAGTCAGCATATTGAGAGGGTATTATGAACTGAATACGTCAGCTTGGCTTGATATACGAAATTAATGTTGATGTCAATGTAATGTTCTTTAGAAAGGTCAATGTACGTAGTTTACGTTAGTAGCCGCATTGGCGTGCACGAATGACACTGGGCCGTGTATAATAAACGCAACAATGATAGGTGAAAAGTGACAATCCGACAATATGTCATTTATTTTGTTTAATAAAGATTATCACTGACTTTGTCATGGTGGAAAGTCTACAAATTTGTCGTGACAATTTTTCTGTTAACAGGCGAAATATGTCAATTAGTCTTACCTAAATAGCTTACCTTAGTGTTCACTGGAACACTCAAGCTCTAGGTAAGTATGCATCCAAATATCCGATCTCTAGTTATGATCGTATGCGGTATTTACTTTACTAATTTGGACAGTATTTACCTGTTGAAATTGGATAAAAATGATTTCTTTATTAAACGGCACATGTTGCGACCATTCGACTTATTTTTTAGTGAATGTCAAAATTGTGGGATTGTCACGTTTAAAGGGCCCCAAATTTACATCGAGCATTTCTCAGTAGCAGCTCAGAGTACATAGTAAAATGTGGGTATAAGATCGTTACACCTCTGCCAAACCACGCTGCGATTCAGGCGTGACGTGATGTAACATTTTAAGTGTATCACGACTAAAGGATATTTACAAAAAAAAACGAAGTCGTTGTGACACTTGCCTTAAATAGTTTTTTTTATATAAAATATTACTTTAGTATTAATCATGGTGCTTATTATATTATACTAGATTTTGTGTAACTTTAAATAAATATTTTTAAGTTGTCTAGTAAAAATTGTGAACTAATTGGCTTGTTTATTTCTATTAGCAAAATATCCGAACGTAGTAACAATCTGAACCAAATAGATTTTATGTTTACAAAGATTGATTTTCCAAGAAAATACGCTTTGCGATCATGAAATTGTTATTATTGAGCTTTGGTAAGTACTGAATTATTCTGAATTTAACTAAATAGGCGCTTAATACGTTTCTAAGAAATATCAAATGGTAATCAGAATTTTATTTAGACGTTTATTAATAGTTTGTTTTCTTTAACATAATTATATATTACTAGCGGATGCCCGCGGCTTCACCCGCGTGGACGTCGGTCAAATTATATACTAAAACCTTCCTCTTGAATCACTCTATCTTGTAAAAAACCGCTTCAAAATCCGTTGCGTAGTTTTAAAGATTTAAGCATACATAGGGACGGACAGACAGCGACAGCGACTTTGTTTTATACTTGTAGTGATGATGATGATAGTGATAGTGATCTACATAGCTAGTTATAAAACTGTCAATGTGGTGTCATGTCTAAGATGAAAAAAAAGCGTTTTATTCGTGGTTACATCCGGCCGTGTTACAAAGTATATAACTTCTGCCAAACTGTAGAACAGTTTGTTGGTTGTTGGTTTCTTTTGTTTGTTGCTAGGATTACCCTTAGGTCCAGCAGGGCTATTACGTATCTTTTTAAATGTCAGTCATTTAAAAAGATACGCAATTGCCCTGCTGATCTATAGAACTAGGAACTAAGGTCAGTCACGCTTCATCCGAAAATAAACCTTATAAAAACTTTACTACATTTTAATGATAACATCTATACAAGTTATACTAGTAAGCTACAGCTCAAACAAGCCTTCTAAAAATATCGAACATTGACTCGGTTTACAAATGTGTTCTGCATCATACAGTCA
This sequence comes from Diarsia brunnea, assembly GCA_949774965.1. Classification (NCBI taxonomy): domain Eukaryota; kingdom Metazoa; phylum Arthropoda; class Insecta; order Lepidoptera; family Noctuidae; genus Diarsia; species Diarsia brunnea. The sequence continues at coordinate 17,511,620 of OX458996.1, forward strand.
TTCGATGGGTATGTTTTGAGACGGACTGTCAACAAATAGAATGTATAAGTAGGTACTCAATCAATAATAATTCAATTGCCTAATGGCTTACTGATGAAAGATTAATTAGCTGATACGCAGCTTGGGAGCCAACGCATCGCGGCTCCGAAACAATAGGCGAGGTGTGTAGTGTGTAGATACATTACTCGTGCCATCACGCTCTTGTGTACGGTTTCATGCTTCATCTCACGTCTATACGAGAGGCATGGCGCAATCAATTAGGTACTGTAAGAGTAGCTGTATCATAACACCAAGCGTATTACTCCCGTATATCCGGCGCCCACACAGCATATTATGATGCCGACGTCAACATATTACCGACCACATCTTCTTCCTAATTGAGCTCACAAATGTCTCCTGGGGCTTATATTGATCTTATTCTTTACACATGGACACAAATCGCAACCCTGTTGGCCATTATCCCGGATAATGCGGCTTTGCTGTCCCGTCGCTTAAATATTTGAAATCCAATATACCGGACCCTAACCATGGATCATTTTATTTACAGGTAAATGCCAGATGTTGTATTACATATTGCTATGTCTCATATTTTCGGTCATCACATGTTTCAACCCTGATCTTACGATGGAAAAACGTAACTACGAAAATGTGATACCAAAACCACTTTTTGAGGAACATGCTTTATGGAAGCAGGGTGACATTCCGTTATTAAATCGAAAGGTATGCCAAATTCCCGCATTCAAACAATGACTACGGTTATGCTCTTCAATTAATTAATAAACGTTCTTTCTGACCGTAGTGAGCAACAGCTATGCTGCAAATGCAATGTGAACACAATAGATGGTATTTTACTCGGTGCTCTTGGAACTATTGTGCAGAAAATTTCCCGTTGCTTAATTGCATGCCCATCGTTTCATTATAAAAATAGCTGCAGTGGTTCAACAAAAGCTGAAATGTTATTGAAAGTTAACATTGCAGTCAGAGAAGAGTAAGTGAGAAAACTGACTGTATGTATTTACAGATATTCAAAGGAACGCGTGTAACGATTGCTGAGCACCCGTACATAGCCAGCGTGCGGCGGCTCATCGTGCACTACTCAGTGGCCGCCATGCTCGGCAAGAACTTGTTCGTGACTGTGGCTCATCCTTTGATCGAGTGAGTTCATTAACGTGGTTACTGTGTACCTAATTCTCTCTGAACAGCGAATATTATCCGAGATTGAATTACTTCTCTCCCATTATGTAATTAGCTGTGGTAGCAGAAATAAATGATTTTATGTTACTAATAGCGATGCCCGCGGCTTCGCTCAAGCGACCGTGAACTCCGTTGGTATAATAATTTAATGAGAACATGGGGATGTTATAATACTCCTCCTAGCCGGGAAAATTATTATCGGACCTGCTTTATTTATCATCAAGATAGTGAACCCAATTCAAAATTTATATAGAATTAGGAGAGTGCAATTTATTGAATAAAAATGTGGAACGAAGTTTCTAGTGGTCGTATTTCCATGGTACTTTTTTACTGAGTTCTAGAGCCGTGAAAAACAAAGTAAAAAAAATACCTTCCTGGCTTTCAATTTATTTTTACAAAGGTGCTTGTGTTCAATTTTAAGGGCATCTCATCAAAATCGGACATATAGAATCACATAAAATTCAGTATTTGTGTCAGCAAGAAATATATTTAAAAATTTAAAAGTTTGTAAAGTGATGAATAAAGGAAATAATGTACCGTAGACGTAATTTTTTTTATTAACATCTTGCAATTTATTTTTTTAGTACAATTGGCGTGTAACTAAGCTTTATAACATAATGAAAAATGTAGTTATAACACTAAATGAATTTGTCCCCTAGTTGCAGGAACACCGACGCAAGACGTCAGACAGTCTATTCACTCGGGTCTATCATTTCTTGCAGATTAGTGCCTTTATTGCGTTATAAAACTATTAGCGGCATGCACTGAAGTACATCTTTCTTATAATATTATAGACGAAATCAATTTCCTTTATGCTCCTGTTTTACATCATAATTATGCAGGCTGGATGTGTATACAAAACAAAACCGCCGGGCTCCTGGTCAATTCAATTGTGTTTTAACGCTTAGCAAGCAAAAAAAGAAAGATGCATGCAAATTCAGTGGCAAGACATACTTGAGTCATTAAAAAGGATCATTCCCAATAATTCTACTGCACAGTCCTACGATAGAACTAGTGGGATTTTTGCTTCTTTTTTTCCCACTAGTTCTACGATTCAAGGTGGTACGAAATCGTACAACTAGTGGGAACGAAAATTCCCACTAGTTCTACGATATAATTTAGGGGTGTTACAAAATCCTTAAACCTGCGGGACTCAAGTCTCTCATTCGTTGCATCACACAGTTTAGGGTACAACTACGGCACAAACTACCAGGAGAATAGAAGTAGGCAGGAGGTATTGAAAACATAATTTTTTGGTGAACTTGCATCACTGCTTGCGAAGATAAAAACTTGCATCACTGCTTGCATTTTGAAGGGATGATGCCTACTGCTTTAACCCCCAACGCAAAAACAGGGATGTTTGTTATACGTATAACGTGTGTATCTGTGTGTTTGTTTGTTGTATCGTTGCTTCCGAACGGATGAATCAATGTGGATTTAGTATTTTTGTGTTTAAAGGTTTACTTGATTGAGAGTGTTCTTAGGTATGAATTTTTGTATTGAAATAAAAAAAATTAAAAAAATCGCACGTCGCTAAATTGCCACATTATATGATAATTAAATGAAAATTTCAGTGTGCCCATTGACGAGCTAAACATTGTAGTTGGTGAGAGCTATGCGGATAGAGGAGCCACACTTCTCACCGTGTTGCTGATTATCATGCACGAGGACTTTGACCGGTACACAATGGCAGCAGATATAGCTTTGCTCAGGGTCTATGAAGACATGCAAGGGAGGTAACGATGTGCTTTCTATTCGAGGTTATTTTAGCTTGAAAAGATAAGGTTGGCGAAACGTCAGAAAACCACCCTTTTGTGGCTGGTAACTTGTTAGTTGATGAAGATACAAAAATTCTAAAACGTTTTTTTCACCTCACTATTTGCAAGGCGACTCGCTAGACCTAGGGTCAAGGCGCTACGTGGCCTATGTACTATCGCGGGCACTCCCGCCTGACCACCACTAAGCTCATATTTGCTTGCACTTACAACATGAAGCGCTCTCTAGCTCCGCCCCGCCTTTGTATAGAAATAATGAATGAAATACAATACCGTTCCACCGCACTGACGAGACCGACGCACGCCGAACGAGAGTTATTGTTATTTTTAAACTGCCATTATTAGAAAAAAAACTTTAACTGAATTTGACTTTCGTTACTAATGGTGCGTGTGTGTTGGTTTGGTAATTGTAAATTAAAAACTCAATGATTTCTGTGAGTAATTTTAAATTTATTATAAGAATCTTATAAAATCCCATGCAATTTAACAGGCAATTGTAAGCGTGTTCTCTAAATCGGCTTTAACGATTTCGATAAAATTTGAAATAATGGGGCTTTAGGGCGGTGAAACGTTGATCTAGCCAGCGGGCCTAAAATGGCCGCTTTTGCAGAACATAATATGAATGACATTCAACATTTAAAATTCTTAAAATGGACTTTATGTTTATGAAAATAAAGTCCATTTTAAGAATTTAAACATTTTAATGTGATTCATATTGTTTTTTTTTATTTTGGGATTCAGCTCAGCGATTTGACTGATGTTAAATCCTTGTCCATGCAAAATTATAATTTCATTTCGTTCTTCTTGTATGAGATTTCTGGAAGACATTATGCACAAAATGTTCTAGCACAGGTTCTCAGGAGTCTAATATTATTGCACAGGTTAACGTTTAGTCAATCAAAGGTCAGGTAAGCAGAGCAATGGTCAATGTTCAAAAGGTTCGGGAAGCGCGCCAAAGTTCGTCCGTAAAATTCGCAAAAGGTGTACAGAGGATACGTCACTAAGCTGCGCAGTGCAGATTGCAACTAATTACGTTGACGCTTCTCTAATAGGCCTAAACTTTGAGGGGGCGGGGTTTGGCGCCTACGCATGATTTATGCGAAAAAAATTTTAACTGGGCAGGCGGAAAAGCTTTCGACTGTACGGTATTAGCTAAGGGTAATGTATTAAAATCTCAGCATTAGTACCCACCGTCCTACACTAAATAATGCATACTTTTTACAATTAGCTGTTTTTGTCAAAAATATGTAGATAAATGATAAAATAGTTACGAATACATAGAGGAAAACTCCCAACTAATTCCATTTCAAATTGATTGCGTACATTAGGGGTGCAACCGTGCAACAACAATGCTAGGCTAACAACCGGATGACACCAAATCTGATACCTAAGTGTTAGGAACAGAATTTGCAAACTGCGAGATGGCTTTCAGGCCCTAATTTTAATAATTTTCCATCTGAATTTTTCTCAGGTTTCATTTTCAGTTACTATTCCTTGATTTTAATTTTAAATTACATTCTCTTTAGGCAGTACTCCATTCATGTACCTAAAAGGGATCATTCTCACTAGTTCCACCAGCAACTAGTTCCATGGAACTTGTGAACTTGTGAGGCTGCTACTGAGATATTTCTGATCGAAAAACCCAATAACACTTTGCCAGACCTGGGAATCGAACCCATGACCTCGTGCACAGCGGTCGTGCTTGCAACCACTAAACCAAGCAGCCACGTATAAAATATATATTTAATCAATAACTGGGTTCAGAACAAACAAGTTGTGAATTAGTCGAAATCTTCTAAAGCATCACGTTTATAAAAGTACGTAAATCACGTAAATAAGCTATTAAAAGTTAAAATCTCTTCATCAATGAGACTTGATACTTCAATAATAAACATTTACTGGTAATTAATAAAGTTTTCTTCGATTTTAATGAGGTAGGTATATTTTAGCAGATTGTTGAACGGACTTCATTACATACGTACAGTAGGCCGCAAGTCAGTGGTATCAAAAGTAGTGGGAGCTGCCCGTGGTTTAATGAAACTCTGAAATGTCCTAGGCCAGCTCAACGTCTTCTGAGGTGTAGTTGACTGTACGTAGGTAACTCACACAAATCTCGCAAACACTTCCACATCATTCACTCTTCTCAACTTTCTCACAACACATTGTTAAGGTTTACCACGACGTCGTCAAAGATACACCGACTTGACACAGTCCACTTGCATGCCTGCTACAATAAAAATCCAGCATACATCCTGTAATCCCCAAAGGGAGAGGTTTGCCTAATAGTACACCCACATTTTGCCAGTTATGTTTAAGTCCCATGTAATAGGGGGAGAGCCTGTTGCCATCAACCGGGCACAAATTCAGATTACTTACGTGACATTTTTCATGGACAAACCTAATAATACTTTGGCGGACCCGGGAATCGAATGGGGATAAAAATAATGACCACCAAAAATAACTCTATCACCAGTAACATCTGTTGCTTAAAATATATTAATATACTAGCTGTTCCCGGCATGCGTTGCAATGCCCTTTTTCCTACCTACTACCTGCCTGTGTACCAACTACCTACCTACCTACTATCTCCTACCCTACCTACCTACTACCCTACCTACCTACCTACTACCCTACCTACCTACTACCCTTCCTACCTACTACCCTACCTACCTACTACCCTACCTACCTACCTACTACCCTACCTACCTACTACCCAACCTACCTACTACCCTACCTACTTACTACCCTACCTACTTACTACCCTACCTACTACTCTACCGACTACCCTACTTACTCTACTATCCTACTTACTACCCTACCTACTACTCTACCTACTACCCTGCCTACCTACCACTTTCTCACCTTTTAAACCTTCCCTGGACTTCCACGAATAATTCAACACTATAATTAGCCAAATCGGTCCAGCCGTTCTCGAGTTTTAATCAGACTAACGAACAACAATTCATTTTTATTTATATAGATAGCTGTACCCCGCGTGCGTTGCAATGCCCTTTTACCTGGCTACGTACCAACTACCTACCACCTACCTATTACCTACCTACCTACATACTACTAATTTCTCACCTTCTCTGGACTGCCACAAATGTTTCAAAACCAAAATTAGACAAATCGGTCTACCCGTTCTCTAGTTCTAGCGCGACTAACTAACAGCAATTAATTTTTATATTATACGCAAACACCATTTGAAAAATCGTTTTTCTATTGGGAAAGAAACAGTAATTATTTGTGATTATTGTGATAATGTCGTATGGTCTGTTTGAAGTTGTCATTCGTTGACTAAACAACTGAACGTCACTCAATTGTTTTGCCTTCCCGGAACCTCTCCACTAACACTTGAACTTTATGGGTACGGTATTAAAGCTCAAATTGATTTTACGTTTTAGATAAAAAACGTTTGTATGGGAAAAAGAAAAGGGCTGTTTTTAGGGCTTTTCCGGCCATTATTCGAATTTTTCTCGCCGTAAGAACCATCCTTGAACTTCAACGAACATTTACAAAAAAAAATCAGCCAAATCGGTCAAGCCGTTTTCATGCCAAGTCGTGACAACGGAAAACGGGTTTCATTTTTATATATATAGACTTTGAAACCGAGGAGAGCAAATTCACCACAACAATTTAATGAGTAAATTATTGTGCTAAGTAGGTACACCGTTTGATTGCCAAAAAGTTTTGCAATTTCACCAAATATGGTACATTAGTTGTGTCGCGCTGGATCCCCTCTATTGTCGGTTATGTTACATTTTACTAGATCTGGGATCTCTAGGGTTGAACTTATTAATATTGTACTTATCTATCTTTGCTAAAATATGAACATTAATCTGTACACAGTAGGTACAATATACTTGAAAGCCAAGTCATAGGTCATTAGAACCATCAGAAAAAAACGCATCAACTTATTCTTTGGATTCATGTTTGTATGGTATAATATCACTTGCTTCGGTAAAGGAAAACATCTTGAGGAAACCAGCAGGCTTATGTTATATTCCTGAAAGGCATAAAGTCAAGTTGAAGGCTCATGGGTAGCATAACAACTAACAACTAACAACCAATAAAGAATGAAGACTTGATAATAATCTTCTGTATATAAAACTAGCTGACCCACGCAACTAAGTCTGCGTCACATAATATAGCTTTTAGCCTTTCTCGATAAACCGACTATTCAACATTTATTAAATTGAGTTTAATCGTACTCGTATCAAACAAAAAAATTTACCTTTCCTCTTTATAATACCTATTAGTTTAGATTGGTTTCGATTATATTATTAAAGTGACAATTACTATAGGTATCTCTTACTGTTAAATATACAGTAACACCTTGTAAACATTATAGTGCAGTAAATATTTTGAATTTGAATTTCTCCGGAGGCCAGAATCCGCACTTACCTACCGCACCGGACCGAATGACTGCCGCGTGCGTAATTATTCTGTCGCGCGGATATTTTGATATTGCGATATCTTCTAAGGTAATTGTTTAAACTGTATCGAGTAAAAGGCACAAATATTCTATATTAAATTTCCGTGCTAGCAAACATATTTATTTAGATATAGATTAATATCATATGGGTTAAATAAGCATTGCAAAATATCTTTCTTTTTAATCTAACATTTTAATATTAAAAAATTATTACAGTGAGTCAATCTTAAAAGATAGACATATGCTGTCGCGGACTTTGTTTTAGAACATTTCAAGGGGAACAATTCTTTCATACATGACATTTGCGTAACTTAAACCGTTTTCGCAGCGCACGCAAAGGAAGCTCTCAAAAAGGAATTTCTTTTCCCGTTTTTGCAACATTTTTCATTTATGCTCCGCTCCTATTGGTCTTAGCGTGATGTTATATAGCCTAAAGCCTTCCTCGATAAATGGATTATCCAACACAAAAAGAGTTTTTCTATTCCAACCAGTAGTCCCTGAGTTTACCGCGTTCAAACAAACAAACAAACAAACAAACTCTTCAGCTTTATAATATTAGTATAGATTAAACCCGTTTTCCGTTGTCACGACATAGCATGAAAACGGCTTGACCGATTTGGCTCATTTTTTTTTTAAATGTTCGTTGAAGTTCAAGGATGGTTTTTACGGCGAGAAAAATTCGAATAATGGCCGGAAAAGCCCTAAAAACAGCCCTTTTCTTTTTCCCATACAAACGTTTTCTAACTAAAACGTAAAATCAATTTGAGCTTTACTACCGTACTATAAAGTTCAAGTGTTAGTGGAGAGGTTCCGGGAAGGCAAAACAATTGAGTGACGTTCAGTTGTTCAGTCAACGAATGACAAATTCAAACAGACCATACGACATTATCACAATAATCACAAATAATTTGACGGCACGGTTGGCGCAGTGGCTGAGCGATTGGACTGCTGCGCTACGTGTCGCGGGTTCGATTCCCGCACGGAACAAATATTTGTATGACCTACAGATAGTTGTTTCGGGTCTGGGTATTTGTGTATGTGAGTTTAAATGTTTGTAAACGCACCCACGATACAGGAGAAATTCCTAGTGTGGGGCAACGTTTTTTTTAAATAAAAAAAAAAAAAAATGGTGTTTGCGTTTTTCAAATGGTGTTTGCGTATAATATAAAAATTAATTGCTGATAGTTAGTCGCGCTAAAACTAGAGAACGGCTAGACCGATTTGTCTAATTTTGGTTTTGAAACATTTGTGGCAGTCCAGAGAAGGTTTAAAAGGTGAGAAAGTGGTAGGTAGGTAGGCAGGGTAGTAGGTAGGGTAGTAAGTAGGATAGTAGAGTAGGTAGGGTAGTCGGTACAGTAGTAGGTAGGGTAGTAGGTAGGTCGGGTAGTAGGTAGGTAGGTAGGGTAGTAGGTAGGTAGGGTAGTAGGTAGGTAGGTAGGGTAGTAGGTAGGTAGGGTAGGAGGTAGTAGGTAGGTAGGTAGTTGGTACACAGGCAGGTAGTAGGTAGGAAAAAGGGCATTGCAACAAGAAAAACTCGTAAAAAGAAGAAGAGGGCAAGTGGTGTGAGAAGAGGGATCAGGTAATACTGGGTACTGACAGTACGATTCCGAAAATAAAAATTCTACTACTCCAAACATTAACCGTGCGTGTTGGTATCGCATATTTGTGTGGCAAAACAACAAACAAAGGTTCATGTTTTCAATCATGCACCGAATCCTGATATATAGGTACCTATATTTGTGTCATGTGACGCCGTGTTTGTATATTGCGTACTGGTTTTAATAAATATAATATACAAAACAAAACCATAAATTCCGGGTAAAATAAAAGGATACAGTACGTTTATAATCGGATTTTGAACATTGTTTGTTTTCTAGTGGCCGCAAGCCCGGCCCATCGAATTAGGTTTGATTCCCAGTATCAAATTTACAAATTCGTGTGAAATTTGTATTTGTACTCTTCATAGAAACATTGAATTTATCGATTGTGGGAAATCGCTTTGTTTGCTGTGTTAGAAAATACAAATTCTGTAAAAACTGATTTCGAGTGCTGGTTTTGAAATCCTCTTGCGTTAGTTTAAAATGTTTCGTTAAACGTTATATTCGATACCAAGACATACCTCATGTAGGTCTAACCTAACCTTCCCTTTTTGTCTGGTTTTTGTTAGTTTGCCTGATTGCAACTAGCATTATCATTATTATTTTATTTTAAGGCGAGGTTTCCCCACTGGGATCATTAGCATTATTGACAATTACTATCTTCAGGTACGTCCTTAAACTGCGACCAGCCATCGAGGGACAGGCAGCAGCGTTCTTTAAACTTTCGGTGACCTCACTGCGATCCCTAAGCCGCCTGCTAAGCGTGGGGTATTATGGCAACCCCCCGTTTAGGGGGAGGCCTTTGTTCAGTAGTGGACGTGTTCCGGCTGATGATGATGATGATGAGTATCCTCTTCTCTTGTATCGGTAAAATTGTACAATAAATAAATAGACTAGTAGGTAGGTATGTAAAAAATTACTGTACTGTACTTACCTACATATTATTGTAGAACTACTTCTACCATGATACTCAATATAATTAATCATCATCCAGTTTCTGAATTGAGTATCTGATTAAAGAAATAGCTAGTTAAACTCTGCTTAAGGTAATTCTGGTCCATAAGGTAATTAAAGCGAAGTATAGACAGGCCTACTTATATCCCGCAGTGGGTGAAGTCAGGCTGTGGATATCAAAGGACCGCTAAATAATTAAAATCCTATATTAAAAAAATGAATATTTTTTTGCTTAGGAAGTAATTACTGTGAGTTGTTTGTACGATTTACGTAGATACAGGTTTTAAACTTCAATTACTCAAGTCAGACTCTGCAATTAGTCTCAAATACCTACATAGTACCTATAATGTTATCCTCCTTTTTCCCAGATTTTCTGTAAAGCCAGTCCAGCTGGTAAATCCGAAAAGAAGTATAAACCGCCGTCGAGCATTTGTCACCGGATGGGGGCGCTGCGATCGTACGGTACTACCACATCCTATAACTATAGTGTTTTCTAATAAACCTGCATAATGAAAAATACTTTAGATACTAAAACTGGATATAAATATTACTTCAGTATGGAATAGATTAGAATATTCTTTAAAATCTACACTATAGGTACAGACTGTCGTTTTGCATCCTCGTCAAATTCAAGAAGTTGGGTTCGAACCCAGGCAGGCGCATTACTTTGTGTAATTTATTTCATCACCACTGCTCTCAAAACGGTGAAGAAATCGGGAGGGAACCAAAAAATTCGAAGACTGTGACATCTACTAACCCGCACTGGGCCCGCGTGGTAGATCATAGCCCGTCCCTCTCCTAGAGAGGAGGCCTGAGTCCCTGCAGTGGGAACATTGTAGGCTGATGATCATTATGATGACTATACTTTTTTTTTTTTGGCGTGTGGAAAATCATCAAATAACCCCTTCCGCTCTTGAGCAGAGCGAAAGGGAGTGTCAGACTTCTACTGACTAAAAACCACCCATGTTCCTTCTTAGCCCTTTATGTCGAGAACGCAGTATCTCTTGCGAACAACCCGCAGCCACGACGGGCGTCGCCCCCCTTCCATGTTGCTGACGTCTCTTTACTTACTAATAATTCTCGACCCGGATCAGTAATGAAATGATATTTTTTTTCTTTAAACGGTAGTCAGTTAGTGTGAACCATTCCCGTGTAAAAACGCGGTCCGTCTGATTCTCGCCCTACAATTACAGTGCTTTCATCTACACATAAAGAAACGCAAACGATTTTTTATAATTAGTTTTCCCTAAACCACGCCGAGGGGTTTATTCTAAAATACTGTTCAATTTCTAACCACAAAAAAACAGTGTAAATTGGTTATTATTTATAAAGATTATTTATATCTTTTATGACAATCTCGAAGAGTGAGAGGATACGAGAAGTGACGAGAATGTTAAATTGTACCTTGTATAATTTAAGTTTTTAAGGTTTTCATAAGGTAAGTAAGGCTCTGGCCAACGCGTGGGATTTTGGTTTGACCCAAACAGAACTTTAGCTTAATTTTTCATGACTACTCGCAGTAATCTTCAAACACTTGAATACGTTTGTTATCTGAAAGCCTAGATAGTCTATAAAAATGTTTTATTAGAATATTAGACACCATAGACACCTAGATTAAAAATATGGAATGACTACTATACCTAAGTACCTACATGATCACAGAAATTAAAAAGCCATCGTGTTCCGCGTGGATCTACGTTCGCCCACATGAAAGGTTAATGAACCCGACCGGCACTTGTTCTCCCCGTCACTGCGATATTTTTTTTGTTCTAGACTATACCTGGGAACCGCCTAGTTTCGGAGATATATTATAATTATGTCAAAGTTCCAAATTTATCAAAGCTGGTTTTTTTTAATATTAGTTTTTCAGGTTATAACTTTACTTAAATTACCTCCATGACCTATTTACTATTAAAAGTATCCACTAGCACAATGTTTTAAGACTGCTACATTTAGTTTTACGGGAAAATGAAATTTTTCACCCCAATCAAAAAGTTGTTTCCCAGCAAACATTTTTGCGTAGGGGTATTTAGTTTAATGTAGAGAATGCTTGGTTGACGGTTTCGTGAAGGGTTCATTTACATCATTAACCGACTTCAAAAAAGGAGGAGGTTATATGTTCGTGTGTATGTATTTTTTTTTTTTTTTTTATGTATGTTACCTGATTTCTCCTCCATTTGTGAACCGATTCTCAAAATTCTTTTTTTATTTGAAAGAGTATACTCCGGAGGTGGTCCCATTTAAATTTGGTGAAGATCTGATCCTGATCTTCGGAGATATACAATAGAACTCTTCAAAAATAGACGGCAAATCTGTCGTGATTGCTGCAATCGCTTGGATGTTTATTGTTTATACAACATCATGACGTAACATCACGCCTATAAGATCTGAGGGGGTACGCAGATGTGTACACCCAGATTTGGACAGTAAGATATTATGTAATGTTCCATTTATTGGGGATAAATAAAACCTATTATTTGTTTGGGAGCAACTAAAAATGGAAAAATAAAAAACTTTTTGGCAAAAAATAAAACCGACTTCAAAAACACCAAAAAGTGAAAAATAAACTTCTGAAGAAAAATCAGCTTCTGAAGTCGGTGGCAAAAAACGAAATCAAACAAACAAATGTCACCGAAGACTCAGAAGCTGATTTTTCTTCAGAAGTTTATTTTTCACTTTTTGGTGTTTTTGAAGTCGGGTTTATTTTTTGCCAAAAGTTTTTTTGTATACCGTAATGAATGCTACAAATTGAATCATTCAGGCATGCACAATATGCCAGTGCTGAAGCGCTGAATTTTAGCGCGACACATTGCAACTATCTCACGTTCGCATTAAAGCGCTGTGTTCAGTGATCCATGCATATTCACTGTCACTACGTCCCACCCGCTGGCGAGCCTAGCGAGTTATTCAGAATACCTTTGTACGTCATCTGCCTAGCCTCGTACATATCGTCACAAATACATACGCGTAGCAACTCTTAAAAGTGATCTCTTACTGTAATGATTTTCATTGTATGAAGTTACTGTTACAAACATAAGACTTTGGAACACGTAATATAATGAAATGGGGTCTGATATCGAAGTTTCAATTGATATTTGTAGACAAAACTTTTCAATTTTGCTCACAGATATTAAGTCAAACGCTTTTAAATGAAATTACGAGTATATTTTCTGTTTACGCTGTAAGTAGGACTTTACTTTTTCATATTCAGTTCACAACTTGCTTGCGTAGATATTTCTTATGTTATCGTGCAGCTGCATGGGATTTTATTTGTCTGCATTTGTGTCAGAGATCTCTAGGAACAGGTTGGATCTTATGGAGGATCTCATGGAACAGGTTGTAAACAGCTTCAATTGCTATTTTATTTCGTGGTGATCTTCAAATAATTATTATTGACATAGGTAGTAATTCCCTTACGACGTATTAACACCGCGATTTTAGATTAAAGAAAATGAATATTTTTTAAAGATTGCAACATTTGCATCGTCCTTTCCCGTTTTGACATAATTATGAAACGTCACTTTTCTTTTTCGCGCGTTAACGACACCGCAAGAAAAAGTTCTTTCTCGTCAAATTATTCGCTTAAAAATAAGTTTACGTTATATTCTACCGAAATAACAAAATAGTGAGTGACAAAAAGTGTAATATGTGCAGCATTAGTGAAAATCGTAAACCTGAGACGCAGAAATCTGAGCAAATACCTACAGACAACGCTCGCGCAGCCGACCACAGCGGTGAACTTGGATGTAACCATTAGGCGTAAGAATGCCTGGCTATAACTGACCTATACGTGACCGGATACGTGATATCTACAGTGCTTATTCAAGCGATACGATGGTCATTAACACTGTAAACCACATGTGTGCTGTAAGCTTCTTAAAGCTTTTTCCAGTGGGTGCGCGACACCCCAGTAACATATATTTCCTATGTACTAGCTGGAATTTGAACTATCAGTGCGTGACACGAGATGTCCTTAGCAAAGTCATTGGACTATGCTTACACTGAAAATAACTATACTGGGTATAGCAGGTGAGCTACATTTCCATGTAAGCATATACCCTATGTTATTAACTGCATAGCAAACTATCAGTGTGTGGCACGAGATGTCCTTAGCAAAGTCATTGGACAATGCTAACACTGAAAATACCTATACTCTGCATATCAGGTGAGTTACATTTCCGTATAAATTTTAAGCATATACCCTGAGTTATTAGCAGCTTACCAAACTATCAGTGCGTGGCACGAGATGTCCTTAGCAAAGTCATTGGACAATGCTAACACTGAAAATACCTACAATCGGCATAGCCGGTTTTCGGAGTTCCATCTCCATGTGATGTTTGTGTGTTTAGAGTCATCATCATTCTCTTGCCCTTATCCCAATTCATTTGAGGTTGGCGCAGCATGTCATCTTTTATATTTCTCTATTACTTGAATGATTCCAACGGAAAAACTACCATCCAGAAATATGCTTTGCATGAAAACATATATCCAACGTTACTAACCACATAGCAAACTATCAGTGCGTGACACAAGATGTCCTTAGCAAAGTCATTGGACAATGCTAACACTTAATACCTAAAATAGACATCACAGGGGAACCCTATTCTACTATGAACTTCGGTCAGCTAAATTTATAAATATGCTTTTTAACCTATGAGCATGATGGTTGCGAGACAACCTTGCTTATCCAATGTGCAATATAGTCTTGCTAATGCATATACTCTTGCAGTGAATGGGGACCATACTTTGCCACCTGGTTTCCTATCAGCAAGTAAAAGTTAGGTCAGTGGGTCGTCTTAGGGGCGGTTACTTGGCTGCCTTATTTGTATTCTACTGGCTGACACACATTTGTCATGATTGCACATGCTTTAGTATGAGATATTCTCTGCATGTTATGGCCACATTAAGTGAAATCTTTTCATAGCTTCTTCATCGAGTATGATATTATGGAAGCATCATTGGTTATAAATCAAAGTTACATAATTATGCATGTAACCAACCAAATGCAAAACTGGCGAAATGTGGGTGTCTGACACCTCTGCCTAACCGTTCGAGAATTGCAGGCGTAATGTTATGTTATGCAAACAATGTTTGTATAACTGTTTATTTTCTGAATAAATTAAATAAAACATGGTGGTAAATGCACTGTAATGTCCCAATACATAAAAACTATTAGTATTGAGAGGGAAAAGGTTTATAGACTGACAAAATTTCGAGGTCTTAACAGCCTGTCAATGTACAGATGACCTTATCAACCAAACCCTTTTTAGTTCCAAATCAAATTATTTCCACTCCGAGACCCGACCCCCTCTTAGGAAAAGATAATAGTACCATTATATTGTAAGGCCCAATGTAAAATAACAACCCTAATAGTAACTCGTTGCTATACCTAGCAATCTATGGCTTCAATATTAAATTAATCATGTTGTAATTTATTTCTGCCTAAGAGTATTTTCAGAGAAAATCACTTAAACCATACTTAAAAATAACAGATAACTTGTTATGTCTGATGAATTTATCATAGATACGCTAGATATTCATAGATAACACTCAAGTATTGTATGCAGTAAGCATGTAACCTGCATTAAATAATATTTAATTCCTGAGGAGATGGGCAGACCTAAATTACAGCATAGTAAAGAAGAATGTTAATTTGTTATCTGGGCACAAAATGTACACACTTGATAGTACAAGTAAGTACTAAAGTGATATAATTGAAAACAAGGGGGGGAGGGTGCATGGGAGTGCTAACATGAAGGGATTGTGGTTAGAACATCAAGACATCAGGTGCCATATGTTTTACGTAACAAAATTGCTGGAGCTTTTATTGATAAGGATATTATGTCAGAGAACTCTAATAGACAATGTGTGGGGGAAACTTAGTAAGTTTTCCTATATTCTTTATAATATTATGCTGATTAAGATTATAAATAAAACCGCACTGCTGGTAGCTTACCACGGTTTGGTTGTCTTTACTCTGCAGTATAGACTTATATTTTGGGGTAATACTTTTATAAGTATTATTAAGATAAGTAAATCATGAGCCTGATTGGAGCTCATTCAAAATAAAATTCACAAAATCATGCAAGCAGAATTTTTAAAATACCGACAGTAGACACTGTATATTTATGAATCATGTATTTTTGCTAAAAACAATATGCATTTATATAAATTTGTCGAAAGCCTATGTTGCTCAGATAAACTTCACACATTGCTGCATGCATCACAAAAGTGTATATTTTTGCAATGATGACAATCTGGGTGCAGATTGTACACTAAAATATATACGCAAATTAAAGACAGTAAAAGCCTCAATGAATTTAAAAAACAGATTCTTACCATTATTGATAGACAAAGTGAAAACTGTTACAGTATTGACATTTAATTTGCCAAGTTGTTGGTCATCTGCCTCGTTGAGCTATGGTTTGCAAGCACCGCTGAGAATGAGGTTCTGGATTCTATTCGTGGATCATGCAAAGTGTTATTCCATCAGGAATTTCTCAGTAGCAGCCACAGAGTATGGATTTGTGCTCAGTTAATGACAATAGGCTCGCCCCTGTTACATGGGACTTAAACATGATGATGATGAATTTGATGTTATGTATACTTATGTGTCTATTTACATTAACATTTTTACTTACATCGTCAAAACTTTGACATTTGATGCATGTAATTTTAATTTTTAGTGAACCAGATTCTATTGTAATGTTTTTATTTTACTTTTTTGAAGCAATTTAATTTTATGTACCTAATTGGAGAAACTTTATGTGTGCCCAATAACATAGATATTATTTACTTATGATCACAAAATTAATGAATTTGAATTCCGATGGAATATATTTTATATATTATACCACCTACTATTTACTTATGATCACAAAATTAATGAATTTGAATTCCGATAGATTCAGAGTGATAATATAGAGCAAATTTTAAAACAAAGATATTTGTTATTCTGCAAGCTCTAATTTTTACCCATTGGAGTAACAAAACAGTTGTTAGGAATATCAACCACAAATATTTTAAAGTTTCTTATATTTCAAGTGAAACTGGTTTTTTTTGAACTCCATATCTAACTTCATACAGTACAACACAAACAGCAGATCAAATCAGAGCTGACATCAGACATATAACAATCTATAATTATTATTTTATTATAGTTATCAATTCAACATGCACTGTATCCTTAAGGTTATAATACTAAAGCTCTATTGTACCTAAAGTAAGGAAGTCATAAGTACCTAGGCGTTTTATCACCAAAGAGTGATATAGTAGGCCTATAATGGTAACCATTGTTACTGCTTGTACTATAAAGGTTTTTAACAGAGCATTTTGGTTCTATAAGATTAAATAGAATTTAATTTTTATAGTTTACCTCTTAGAACGCTTACAGGACCATACGAATCGTTAAAGTGTTGCATAGTAAAAAAAAAAAAAAAAAAAAAATGCTCATTTGGTGCTACTTAGTACTAAAGACGACCTAACAAACACTTTTATTTATCTATTATGCACTAATAATGCGTAAAAATAAGTTTTACAGTTCAAGTACTGTAACAGTATCGAAAATACTATTCAAGGATCAATCTGCACTGTACCTTACACAACCACTACGTAACCTTTTAACTTCTTAAAAGTTCTCTCAACGTCGCTATGGGGCTAGTTCTGTAAAAGTCATAACAACTCTTCTAGAGTACTAAATAGGACCCCTGGTGCAGCTGCTACATAACTTAATAGCTTTATACGTGAGTTTGTGTTACTGCTACGAGACAAGAGATGATCTAATTCGTTTTTGGTGAAAATACGGCTGTTATTTTCTGCCATGATAGCACATTGACAACACGGCAGGAGCCAATGTGTAATAGCAGCCTGCATAGTCGGGACAAGTACTTATTGTATTAATTTAAATTTAATTAAAACATAAAAAAATATGAAGGCGCATTGTCAAATTTGAAATCAGCGTAATGATTTAATTGATACAATTTTTTTTCGCAAGTGCAAGTTACGGCAGAGTAACGGTCCATGAATGTTTTGTGTTTTATCCTTTTACCCGACTGCAAGGGAAGGGTTTTTCAATACAAATGTTACGTTTAGCAGCAATGGAAATTGACTAAAGCATATGTTACCGATATTATTTGTTTTCTTGGGGAACACTCACGTCAAGTGTGATAAAACACATCACTGGAATTGTTTACAGTGCAAAATACAAACATGTTTTGGTTGCTTTTATAGTGCAAATTTGTCACCATGAGACCCTTTATGTAATGTTTATTTAGGGTTTTGTAAACGTTTTTTTCATAGTAGTAGTTAGTACACTCTAATACATTATCAGGACTTTTATAGTACCAAATTTCGTTACTTGGGTAATGTTCACAAATTGACATCCAGAATTATTTGTGTTTTAATTACTTATTGAATTATTGCAGCAAACTCTAAACATCTACCTATGTCAATAATAATTATTTGAAGATCACCACGAAATAAAATTGGGAATCAAACGAGCTTACCTGTTAAGCGAAGTCTTGATTCTAATTTTATGAGTGGTGATCTGAAAAATAATTATTACCCACCCACCACTAGCTAACAACCCCAAAGCTGCAATAATTAATCTACCTAATTCAATGTTAACCTTTCAGGAAATCAAAATGAATGTAGGCATTTGGAACTACTCTGTATAGGAAACAGAGTTTGTTCCTAATGTTATGATCTCTAAAATAAGTGACGTTTCATAATTATGTCAAAACGGGAAAGGACGATGCAAATGTTGCAATCTTTAAAAAATATTCATTTTCTTTAATCTAAAATCGCGGTGTTAATACGTCGTAAGGGAATTACTACCTATGTCAATAATAATTATTTTTCAGATCACCACTCATAAAATTAGAATCAAGACTTCGCTTAACAGGTAAGCTCGTTTGATTCCCAATTTTCTGCTAAACTGAGCGAAGAAAAAGAAAGTTTTGTCAGTTTTCTATAGCATTCTTATTATATTTAGTTATCAGTCTTGTAGTAATAGTAATGTTTCCAAGAACTGGACGTCTTGAATAATGATTATTAAAAAAAAACTGACGTACTTATTACAGTTACAGTACATCTTGTACAGAGCAGTCCACACTCATACTCCACCAGCAAATCTTATTAAATTAATTACTAACAACCCGTTTCGCACTGAGCACGGGTGCAATTTACTAATGAAGAAAATGAGAATTGAATTTTATTTTGTAACGATGATAAATGACAACAACTGCATTACACGTTCGAAGGCAGAATATACCGATATTTTGTCTTAATTTTATTGGCAATGACAAAGTGTTTTAATAAACTTTATTTTTTTAATTGTTTAATGTTTAGTAGAAATGTTGTTTACTATGAAAATTGACTAACAATTTTAATTGTCTGTACATATTCAAGTTCGAGAAAATGCCTGGATATTTTTAATTACGAGTGTCTACAACTGTTAATTGGCTTAGCAATTAATTTTAGTGACAGTATTTCAAGAACTATATTTAAATCGTTACACAGACGTTTGTTATCAGACGGTCGAACATCTGTTGTACTGTTGTTATAAATGGATACGACTAACATTTTATAATAGGGATACAGTTCCCAAATAACTTAAAAACGCATTGATTGTTCAAAAACTTAAATGTAATCCACATAGTGGTTGGGGTGAATTTCTTTCGATTTCTGCAAGCTTAATCTGAAGTCGTTGTTGTTTTTTAAGCCTGCATTGTTCCATTGTATCGTAAAGGCCTTCCTACTCTCTATATTGAAAGCTTTAAACTGCCTCCCCGTAGGACACCCCGATGACCCCTTTTATTACCTTC
The DNA here is from genome assembly GCA_949774965.1 of Diarsia brunnea. Lineage (NCBI taxonomy): Eukaryota > Metazoa > Arthropoda > Insecta > Lepidoptera > Noctuidae > Diarsia > Diarsia brunnea. The sequence goes on from OX458996.1 coordinate 17,531,400, forward strand.
TTCACGATGTCACAATGGTACCTATTTTCGCTTTCAATCATAACTATAAAAAATCTACAAATCTAACGCTTTAAAATCACTTACGAGAAAGTCTACCAAGTACATAATATTCGTTTTCGTGATATGCCTCGTGAGATGTTGTCCCACAAAACGTGTTTGTTCGTATCCTAGCAGAACTACAAACATTCCTATAGTATACACGGGTGTTTGCAATTCATCGGAAGCTGGTTCAACGCACCCTATTCAATACTCCATCAAGTTTCAATTGATCGTGTCTAAGGGTTTCATAGCACTAAGAAATCGACCAACTGTAAAAGACCCAGCTAGAAACATTACCTAGGATATTTTCTACCTTATCCGTCTGGTCACATTGATTGGTTGCACTTGTTACGTTAATCTTCTTATAACATATACCACGTAATCCGAGATAATTTTATGAATTGCTACTGTGTAATCTATAATATTCTATAAAACGTACGTTACATTTATGCAGTAAACAGACTAATGACTACTTAATAGGAACGGGTTTGCAGGGTGTGACAATTTCACATCTACCTACATTTATGAATACACTCATACTGCCTATATAATTTTTTTTCGGTATTTTAACTAGTATAATCTACGTTAAAAAATACTTTTTTTAACGTATAATTTCTACGTTACGAACTTAGATGTTTTAAATGTTGATATTTTGAACTTAGGCATAATGTCATTCGATATTTTGAATCATTCGAAATTTTAATCACTCGGCATTTCAATTTTAAGCGTAGGTATAACAATTTTCGACATTTTGATATAATCGATATTTAAATTTTCGATGTTTAGAACATCGATATTATAAGCGTAGGTATTTTAATCTCCGATATTCAAATACGTACCTACCCTATTACTAGCTGGCGACGCGCGCGAAGTTGGCGTATTGCCACAGATTAGTATTGCAGACAGGCATTACCTGTAATAACTGCTTCGAGCAAAACACGTGCACCTCGTACCAGAGGGACAGCCACCATGCCATTAGGTTATTGTACAGGTAACTAAAGTGATTTTCTCCTACTAAACTGTTTGTATTTTATGTCGTTGGAAACACAGGACGTTGGCAGTACATAATATGTACATGTATTTCATTGCAAATAAGTCCAAAGCTTGTCTGAAGCAAACTCCGAATAGCAACGAGGACCAAAATTTATTAGAATGGAGAACAATCGTGCCAGACAACTCATATCACTTCAAAGTAATGAGCGCGGAACATTTGTATCAGATGCGTAGTATTTTGGTGCCGTGGTGCATCTTTGCCACATGGCAATGGCAGACAGTGGTTTGGGGAATAATTGCGAGGGTGTTATATTTAATTACAATACAGAAACCATACATTTTTGATAAAAATTATATAATATATCTGTAAATAGTATTTCAAACTCAACTCTTCATTTATCAGGTTATAGACAACTTAACATTATGCAAAGTTGGGTTATGTGCGAATAGAAACTACTTATAATTATAGGCTCTCATTTTACATCCTCGTCTTTAAGGTAAGTATACTAATGATTCTCGAACCCAATCGTATAGTCATATTTCGTCATTTTTTCGTCATTCGTCACTTTACTTAAATTACCTCCATGACCCGTTTGTTTATCTTATAATGTTTATCGATAAATCGATTATCCAACTTATTTTTTTTTTTCATCTCCAAGTAGTTCCTGGGATTAGCGCGTTCAACCAAACAAACAAACTCTTCAGCTAATAAAATATAGCCTATGTTACTCGGTAAAGGTGTAGCTTTCTAATGCTGGAAGATTTTTTTAAAACCGGCCGAGATGTTTGGAGCTTGTAAACATTATGGTGCAATCAATATTTTGAATTTGAATTTCCCGGAGGCCAGAATCCCCACGTATCTACATTACGACGAAACGTGCGGCGCGCGGCGGCCTGCCGGACCGAATGACTACCGCGCGCGTAATTATTTTGTCGCGCGGATATTTTACACTGCGATATCTTCTAAGATATTTGTTTAAACTATTTAGAGTAAATGGCACAAATATTCTATAATAAACTTCCATTCTAACAAATACATTTGTTTAGTTATAGGTTAATACTATATGGGTTAAATAAGCGTCGCAAAATTTCATTCCATTCAACCTATAATTGAAATATTAAAAAAAGGTTAAATGAGTCAATCTTAAAAGATAGATACAGGGTGTAAACGAACCCTTCACGCATCCGTCAACCAAGCATTCTGTACATTAAACTAAGTACCCCTATGCAAAAATTTTTGCTGGGAAATGACTTTTTTTTTTGGGGTCAAAAATCACATTTTACGGTAAAACTCAAAGTAGCACTCTTAAAACATTGTGCTAGTGGATGCTTTGAATAGTAAACGGGTCATGGAGGTAATTTAAGTAAAGTTAGAACCTGAAAAACTAGTATTTACAAAACCAGCTGTGAAAAATTTGGAACTTTGACCCCCAATATCTCCGTAACTAGGGGGTTCCCAGGTATGGTCTAGAACAAAAACATAATCGCAGTGGTGGGGAGAACAAGAGCCCTTCGTTTGCGCTTATGGTACTTTTACACCCTATATATATTACGGCAAAAGCCGGAGTACGGTTACCTACACCTAGTTCTGGCCGGGTATGACTGCTGCCGGTAGCCATGTCTGTATACCCAGCAGGATCCTAGAGAACATTGGCCGCTATAATTAATTCATGTATTTTTACAATGAAAACAGAAAAATACAAAATAAACGGAAATTTTTCCTGTGTTTTTCAACGATTTTTTCATCAAATAATTGTATTGTGATCAAAACAGAATGAGTACAAAAAAGCCTTTTGGCTTCCAAACTTGTAAGGTAAGAGAAACTTGCCCGGTAGCTTGCAAAAATCTGTCAACATACTAACAGGTGAAACTAAATAACATAACATCACGACTGTAATCCCCGACGGGACGAGGTGTTTCCATTAGTACACGCCTGTATATTGCCAGTTATGTTTAAGGCTCCTCTCTCGAAAAAGCTTAAAAACAGCGTGCAGATGAAGCAGTTTTTCACCAGCACTTACAGAGAAATTACATCTGAGAAAAATTGTTAGTAATCTACATGATGACACGTAATTTGGTTTAGCCATAATTTTTTGTATCGGTATCACATAATAAGAAAAAAAATCCACAAAATCACCTCCAAATCGTTGAATGGAGCCATTTTACTCCTTCATTTTTTAACAAAATACACTTGGGAGCAAATAAATCGAGCCACTTCCTTTTTCACGCATTATGGTAATTATTTTTGGTATTATGGAACGCATCGATTCGAAACATATATCGCCTAAAAGGGTATTTAATAACCTTTACAAAGAGGGTAGTTAGTTGTCAAAATTTCATTTTTTTTTAATTTAAATTAAAGTTTAAAGGGTAGAATAAAATTATCGCATTTAATTTGCTTATGACATTTTTATTGTACTCTGTTAAGAAAAGATTAAATTTGAGGTTTTTGTTAATCATACCCATATTACTTGTTATTGTTGTCTTTATCTGTGTCTGTGTAATCAAAATAACCTGATAAAATGGATACTACACCGACGGAAGCTGCCCAAGTTGTAGCTTTACTTGAGGTTGGACACGGACAACGTGAAGTGGCACGCAGACTTCATTTGAGTCGTTCAAAGGTACAGCGGGTATACCGCAGGTATCTGGAGACTGGTGCTTTTGTTCGGCGACCTGGAACTGGCCGACCACGGGCAACAACAGAATGTGACGACCGCTTTATTGCAACCAATTCGTTGCGCGACCGTGGACTTAATGCTGTTCAGCTACAGCAAGCGTTACGTGACGTTCGAGGAGTCTCAATCAGTAGGTGGACAGTGAGACGAAGACTAAAAGAACGAAATTTAACATCACACAAACCAGCAACTGGCCCAAAATTGACTGTAGCTCATCGCCGATCTCGCTTGGAGTTTGCTCGAGAACACATTAATTGGACGTTAGAAGACTGGAGGTCAGTTTTGTTTTCTGACGAGTCAAGAATCTGTCTTTTTAGCAATGACGGGAGAAACCGAGTGTATAGACGTCCTGGTGAAAGATTTGCCCAATGTTGCATTCGAGAAACTGTGAGTTTTGGTGGTGGTTCTTGTATGGTGTGGGGAGGAATTTCTCTAGACGGAAAAACGGAACTTGTCTTCGTCGACCCCGCCAACGATGGCAGTGGTAGACGTGGATTAACAGCTGACCGATACATAACTGACATTCTTGAAAACCACGTAATGCCGTATGCTGGTTTTGTCGGAGAAAATTTCTTGTTTATGCATGACAATGCGAGACCTCATACCGCGCAGATCGTTACGGAATACTTGTCTGCGATCGGGATTCAACAAATGGTATGGCCAGCACGAAGTCCCGATTTGAACCCGATCGAACACCTATGGGACGAGCTAAAACGGAGAGTCCGAGCCAGGGTTCCCGCTGTTTCATCCATTCCCGAGCTTAAAGTCGCTGTGCTTGAAGAGTGGGAGAACATACCACAATATGTCATCGTAACGCTGATCAGATCGATGACTAATAGGCTACAAGAATGTATCAGGGCACGGGGGGGTAATACCAGTTATTAAGAATATTTTTTTTGCAATAATGTTGTTTTTTATTGTTTTTATGGACTGTTTTAGCCCTACTAAATTTTCTATCAAAATTACCATTTTTCTTGCAGAGCCAATAATTTATCATTCAATAAGGTTATTATTCAATAATTTACCCTCATTGTAAAGGTTATTAACTAAACTTTTAGGCGATATATAGTTCGAATTGATACGTTCCATATTACCAAAAATATTTACCATTTTACGTGAAAAAAGGTAGTGGCTCGATTTATTTGCTCCCAAGTGTAATATAAAAAAAATATCTACTGCTTTGAAATACAAAGGAAAATAATTTGGTTTTGTTACTTTTTAAAAACATGTATTATTTTAATTATAATAAATGAAAAATGCGTCCGTTTAAAGTCCGTATCTACGACCGAGAGGGGTAGTTTGTATGCACAAGGTTATTGGCGTGAATACAAGCCTTAAGTCCCATCCCCATGTATTAGGGGCGAGCCTATGGCCCTCAACCGGCATTACGATCACTACACTAACATGGTAGTTAAAACTGAAACTTAACATAACTTTTAATTTTATTTAACATTATTATTATTATGTTTGTTTAGTCAATATTTACGTTAGTTTTTTTGCTGAATAGGGTCATGCTCATTAGCTATGCAGTTGCTATTTACGTAAAGTGTACGTGTACGTGTTTATGTAAAGTTGAAATGTAAAGTACACAACTTTGTTTATTTTTTGTTTGTTTCATGAGCGGGAACAGAAAGCTAAACCTGAAATAGGACTATAGATGCTGTCTTAGTTCCCGCCTCTTCGCAAGATCAATCTGTTTACTATGTGGCTTCACGGAAGTATATGGAAGTAAAAAGTACAACAAAGATGTATTATAATATCTTAGAGAGATAATATATAACAGCTATATTGAGAGTTTCCTTTGAATTTATCAACTGTATTAGTAAGAGATTTAGATAGACAACTTAAACTTATTTCTTCGAATATCTTACAAATTCTGGTACCATAAGAGTCAGGATGAAAATTTTAACCCTTACCTACAGTCTTACTTTATACTATTATTGTTATCCATTTCTACCCATAGGTACTCGGATTAATAATTATTAAAAGACGCTTAACGTATCTTGTATGTGATGAATTGATCAACTGATCACGTTGTACTAAACTTTAATACATAATCATTTAGAGAATTAATATTAAACTTACATAAATCAAACGTATTATCTTTATGTTCTGTCCCAAAGTAAAAAACTGCGCTGGGGTCTACTCTCTAAGCACGAAACCCGTAGTTTCGGCCAAAGATACGGGCGTTTCCTAATCTATATCACTTACGAACATACGATTTACCTACTTAGGTACCCGAACTAAAAAAGGAACGTTAACACGATTGGACAGTTGTCCATACTCCAGGTGTATTTTCAACCCGTCGGGGCTGCGGGTCCCGTCGGGGCTGCGGGTTGGTCGCAAGAGATACCGCGGCCTCGACATGAAGGGCTAAGAAGGAACATGGGTGGTTTTTAGTCAGTAGAATTCTGACACTCCCGTTCGCTCTGCCCAAGAGCGGGAGGGGTTATTTGATGATTTTCCACACGCCAAAACTCATGAATCCAAATATTATAGGGAGTAGGGTTCATTTCAAGTTACTTAGTTCTTTCGAATGGGCCCGTATTTTCGTTGCCGGACTTAGACAGTACTCCCCAGGGGCGAGTCACTAAGCAAGGAATAAAAGCCAAAAGCCGCGATGAAAATAGCACAGTAGTAATTTAATTTATTAAATACAGCTTTCAAACTTTAAGTGCAGTAAATAAAGTATGCCTTTTTGACATACCGAGAGGATAGTTTCCTTAAGTTATTTCTTTTCACCGGTTTAAGATGAATGGGGAAGAAATAAACCACCGAACTCCTAGTCGAAGTTCGGGGTCGATGCCACAGGGGCTCACCTAAATTGAGTCTGAATTACTTGCTAAACAGGTGGGGCGTGTATTGTGTGGCCTACCTTTTGTGGTTCAGTATCAACATTGGCCTGGGATAAGGCCAGGAGAATGGAATGGAAAATTCAAATTTCTTTTCTATTTGGAGTCGGCGCATTATATTGTGTTCTTCTTCCATACTTCTGTATTAGCCTTCATCTCATCGGACACCTCTTTTCTAGTCATGGAACACTTAACACAGTCAATCAATTGTTTCTTTGGTCTTCCTCTACTCTTATGTCCAATAAAATATTTTTTTTCATACGATCTGACTTCTGAAATATGTTGTAGGGCAGAGAGCTATGCCTGCCGCGGTCAAGCAAATACACTCCCGGCGAGAAGTTAGACCCCATGCTGAGGTCTGTGTCGTTTAATCTCCAGATGCCAAACTTGTACTGCGAAGGCTACAAGCGGGTAAGTATAACAGTGTACAGTCAACAGCAACAATATGTATTCACGAAGTAACTTTTAAAAGTGAACTTCTCCTACTGTGTTGATTCTTCTCCTTTTCTTTGGCGAAGAGTTTGTCACTTTCAGTACCTAGCCTCCATCAGCTCCTGTTGATTAACGTTTCACGTTTATACGAAAATAACTTTTAGGAAACCATTCTGTAACAAAATAGGTCTTACCTTAAACTAGAAACCGATATTTCCCAAGAAAATAGCTTTGAATTTTGTTATATGGACACATATTTGTGCTCTGAATGTACACAGTCAACTACGATAGTTTTAAAGTTTACGGTGTTGCTACACGAAACGATTATTAGAATTAGAACGGTTTGGTAACCTTTTCTTTTGCGGTTGGAAAATCATCAAATATCCCGCTCTTGGGCAGAGCGAAAGGGAGTGTCAGACTTCTACTGACTAAAAACAACCCATGTTCCTTCTTCCTTAGCCCTTTATGTCGAGACCGCGGTATCTCTTGCGAACAACCCGCAGCCCCGACAACCTTCGGGTACCATCTATATTTAGATTTGTATCTATTTGCAAACAAGGATTGAGCAAGCGGGGTGAATTATTCACTCACTCGCACTGCAGTGAGACAAAATAAGCTGGCTTAGTGAAATGCATTCTGGGAACTACATTTCTATTAATCCAGAACCAATGAACGCCAGACCTACATCTATACTAATATTACAAAGCTGAAGAGTTTGTTTGGTTGTTTGTTTAACGCGATAAACTCAGGAACTACTAATTGGAATTGAAAAATTTATTAAGCTATTGCATAGCTTCTATCGCGGGCCTTGAGCGTGGGGACCGAATCCAGAAATTCCGTAACGAAAATAAAAACCTATCGAACTGACACTTGACAAATTGACACTTGACAATTTCTTGAAATCAAAAATTGTGAGTTGCCTGTATTTAAAACGGCCTGTATTATTCAGTCAAAAACTTCCTCAAAGAATTTCTGTGAGCGTGTTAATTAATTTTATAAGCGTAAGATAAGATACTATTAATAGAAATTATCAATAAATTACATTATTTGAGCTAACATATTAATAAAAATAAATTAAATTATATAAATCAAATGTAACCTTCATAGCTCTAACCACTAAGAAAAACTATGACACAAAATAAAAGAAAAAGTAAATGACATCTTGACAACTGACGTAATGTCAGATGAAAAGTAAACATTGAAAAATTATTAGATTTAATATTTTAAAACAGCAAAATCAAAGTTAATAAATCGAATAAGATCGATTATAAGGCTGCCAACAAAAATAGTTGTCGCCAAGGCGCGACATGAGACGTAAAAGGACATTTTATAAAAGATGAGGATGATTAGTAAAAGTGTAAGTATAAATACTATATTTAAATACTGCATTAATAAAATAAATAAATAATTATAATTGCATAAGTTGATAAAAAATGCTATGCAATAGCTTTACCGCGGCAGTCTCCGAGTGCCACACGTCTTTTTTTTTCATGTTGGATAGTCCATTTATCGAGGAAGGTTATATGCTATATAACATCACGCTGCGACCAATAGGAGCGGAGCATAAATGAAAAATGTTGCAAAAACGGGAAAAGATATTCCTTTTTGAAAACATCCGTTGCGTGCGCTGGGAAACGGTTTATGTACGCAAACATCATTTATGAAAGAATTATTGATCTTTAAAAGTTAAAAAAGAATTCCACAACAGCATATGTCCAAACATATGTCTATATTTTAAGATTGACTCACTGTAACCATTTTTTACTATTAAAATGTTAGATTAAAAATAATTGTTTTTTGCGAATTTCTCAATTTCTCCCAGAGATCTTCATATGGTACCAAATGAAAGCTTTCGAGGAGGCATCCATAATTTGAGGTCTTCCTGTCCGTGTAGTAGCGGTCAGCATGCTTATGACATAAGATTGTCGTTTCCGTGGACAGTCTGCTTTAAAACCGAACCACGCATTAAGGTTTACCTTGGCTGAAGTGGTGGCTTTCAAGATGGGTCTAGGCTTGGAAGATGTGATGGCGCAAGAGTGTCGAATGTTGCGTCCCACACTAAAGGCCCACCCATCTTCTACGGAAACGAAGATATTAATTTAGAATTCTTGCGATAGAGAGACGAATATGGCAATTTTCTTCTTTCAATGCTGGAAGTCACATCACAAACGATACAGTAATTGTGCCTCAGAGGAAAATATTGTGAGCAGCTGTGCAATGTGCATGCTTTACAAAGAAGTAAGTTTGCAAACTTCAGGTAGGCCACGACTGTACACAAAAGCAATCAGTTCCAAACCTACAAATCTCACATCGCCGAATTTTTAGTAGTGAAAATGTCACCACTGGATTTCACCGGCAGTCCGTATACCCAACGAAAGCAATCACAAACTAGTTAATAGCCCGTTACAAACTAATCAGTCGCGACCCGGTGTTCGACTCGCGCGCTAGTTTCGATTGGATTCTAGGAACTGTGTTGCACTTCAATAGCATTATACTATACTCCGTTCACCTCCTTTCTACTCCTTATATTTACCTTTATATATACAGAACATATTTTTACACAAATTTCATTTTACCCAACTTAATAGTTAGTGGTAAATAACTTGTGCAAGATGTGACTGGATACGGGATACATTGTTGCTGGCACGTGTTTTTATTTCCGTTCGTGGCCATGAGAGCGTAGTGCTTATTTATTATCAGACTTCATTTTTAATTAACTTTAAATAGCGACCCGTCCCGATTTAAATTTACTTTCGTACAAACCTTCTCCTGACAATCACGAGCACAATAATAAACCATCGAAATCGGTCGAGCCGTTCTCAAGTGACGCTCGGTCATACTTGTGCCGACACAGATATAATATAATAATATATCCATCGTTTCAATCAAGAGGTAGCCTTGACTCTCTACAAAATCCAACCGTTCTCTCGTGACGCGCTTACCATAGAACAGGAGTAAGTTTGTATTTACATAAGTACTCGTAGATAGTTTACAAACCCGTTCCGTCAGATGGGATTTAATTATAGAAATATCAGGATTTAATCATTGTAGAAATCTTTTAATCCTAAAAGTAATTTTTATTACGTTTTACTTCAGTCGTTCCTGCTGCCCAGGCACTGATCGTATCACACAACATCCAATGTCATAAACACAGTAAATAAATCCACACTAAAGATCCCTGGAAATACACTCGCAGCCAAGATTATTATAAAGGCATGGCTTCAGGACCTGATCTATGATGAAACAGAAGATCTATTTTAACTGGCAGCACGGTTGGCGCAGTGGCTGAGCAATTGGACTGCTGCGCTGCGTGTCGCGGGTTCGATCCCCGCACGGAACAAATATATGTATGACCTACAGATAGTTGTTCCGGGTCTGGGTATTTGTGTATGTGAGTTTAAATGTTTGTGAATGCACCCACGATACAGGAGAAATTCCTAGTGTGGGGCAACGTTTTAAAAAAAAAAAACTATAATAGCACTCAAACGATACTTTCATAGTCAAGACCTTAGACCAAAGCCCGCAGTCTTAAACTTTCCAACACACTCATACACAAACACACACTCTCGCACAGTACCTACACACTACACTCTTCCACCCTTTCAGTTAATGATGCCATCATGTTTACTAATGTTTTTAATTACACATGTTCATCTTCTCAGGTGCATACTTTGATTTTCACAATTAATTTTTACTCGTGTCTTGCTGCGGTCACGAAGTCTGGATTTGTGCCCGGTTGATGGCAATACGGTCGCTTACTCAATCTGCCTTTACTGTCTATAATGGGCCTTCCCACTAAGATTCAGGCGCTGCCTAGTTACGGTTACTTCTACTTACTTAAAAGTAAGTATAAGGAGTTTCCACAGTTAATATCGGAACTAACGTGAAAATTGCTTTTTTTTTTTAAACATTTTCACACAAATGTTAACTAACGATAGCCCCCATCAATGTCACCCTAGCACCAAAACACCCTTGTACCACTAGTCTCCATGACAGATGAACTCGGTTCAAGCTGTCCAATTTACGTCATGATCTAAGCCGAGGTATTAGCAACTAAGTTGGAATTTGAATTCAAATGCCTTGCTAAGTTTCACCAGAACTTCAGCGCGCAAACTTATGGGTCCGACGATAACCTGAAAGGTGGGGAAATAGACGATACTTTATTAAATTAATTTAGAATAACGAATATTTGGGAATAGTATTGAAAAGTAGGTAAGTCTTTATTGATAGGAAGCATCTATATGCGCGCATCTTTATTGATAGGAAGCATCTATAAAACCGACACGTATGCCGCCGTGATGGAAGCTGGCATGACGCTGTCATCGTATGATGGAGGCATCATGACATGATATAGAGGAGGCTCTATATCATGTAAAATCAACCTTAGACCATTAGAAAAAACTTTGTTTTAGAACGATTATTAATCTAGGTACATATTATTATACTATTTTCGAAAGTTCCACGCTACTCATTTAGTGATGTAATTAGATCGTATGCAGTTTCTTTTGTATAAATTCAATAATTAACAAAGGCGTACGGCAACTGCCAATTTATTTGTTTAAATCTGAAAGTACCGTCTTCAATATATGTGTCGGGACTGTTATTATTTTTCATTATTGTTGTGCTTTTTGTGGATGACAGTCATAATTATGTATGCAACTGATATTTCCAATAATAAATAAATCTTCGTGGGAAATATAATAACAGTGGCTTTGCGCAAGCTATAATAAATGTGTTCAATTTTCTTTACTGGGTCAGCGTCAAAATGCTTAAAGTTACGAAATATCTCGCTTGTAATCCCCGAAAACTTAGGCAGAAGTGAACCGATTAGAATACCCTATGAGTATACCCATATTTCACCAGTTATGTTTAAGTCCCATGTAATAAGGGGTGGAGCCCATTGCCATCAACCAGGCACAGATCCAGGCCCCGTGGCTGCTACTGAGAAATTTCTGATGAAAAAAACACTTTGTCCGACCCGGGAATCAAAGCTAGGACCAGCAGTCGCGCTTACGACCAGAGCTTATAGATTGGCTGACGTGGAACAATTCGATCTGCACTGTATGTGAATCCAGGTAGAAAACAAGTTCTAAGTAGTGCAGAATACTCATAACATCTCATGTATGAGGTGTAACTTAGATTTGAGTCACTGAAACTCATTTCATGCAAGCGCAGATGCGTGTAAAAGGTAGTTTCACTGAGTATAAACTCAGATGCGACAGCAGTTTTATTGTGCTGGTCACCTATTGCGAATCTTTTTCCTTTAACACACATTATATTCAGTTATCTTTCTTTGCGTTTTCTCGTAATCATGCCGGGACAAAAGAAACGGGCTGTTATCGCCTATTGACTCGTTGGATGCGAGTTGCTGGTAGACTGATAAGTAGGTACGTAGCTCGTTATGTTTTTATCCGCATTGAGGTTTGGAGTTATAGGAACATTCTGGATATGTTACGTTAGTGATGACATGCTATTGTACGTCTGTCTTATTGATAATGCGTATTCTAGGGAACATCAATAATAATATATAGTTGATGGCACATTTGGCGCAGTGTCTGGGCGACTGGACTGCTGCGCTGTGTGTCGCGGGTTCGATCCCCGCACGGAACAAATATTTGTATGGCCTACAGATAGTTGTTCCGGGTCTGGGTATTTGTGTATGTGAGTTTAAATGTTTGTGAACGCACCCACGATACAGGAGAAATTCCTAGTGTGGGGCAACGTTTCTAAAATAGGCTTAATAAGAACTGCCACTAGGGTCGATCTTTAGGTAAAGCTGTACTTGCCTAGGTCGATCTGTGGATGGGTGACCGCCCGACATACCGAGTTTCCTCCGTGCCTCGGAAAGCACGTTTAGCTGTTGGTCCCGGCTGCCATATAAAGATCTTTGGCAGTCGTTACAGGTAGTCAGTGACCTGAAATTCTGACATCCAGTCTTACCAAAGAGTACCGTATTACCTAGTATTAACTGGGTTGTAGAGGTCAGATAGGCAGTCCCTCCATGTAAAATACTGGTCAGCTGCATCCAGTTAGACTGGAAGCCGACCCTAACATAGTTGAGAGAAGGCTAAGGCAGATGATGATTCTAGGGAATGTAGAAGTGTTATTATTATAATAAACGACCAACACTTCTGTTAAAATAAATTGCTTCAAATAGAATAAGCACAAGGTTATCCTTATTCCGAGCAATGCATTTTCTTTCCTTTCAACTGTCCAATTTCATTTTTAACATATTTTTATTGGAGTATAAGTTTTTGTTTATTTAGTAGACCATTCGGCGAGTTAGGTCTCGTTAGTTGTGGAAACTTATCATAATTGTGACTAATATTACCATGAGATAGGAAAAACGAAAATTTTATCAGTCTGGAGTTATCTAGGAACTTGAATCGAATACTTGAATAGAAGACGGCGTAGGTTAGGTTACATCTCCATTAGTTAGGTATTCAGTATTAGATACTATTCGTGTTACATAATTTTCTACATTGCAGTACCTACACTAAAGACATAATAAAATATTTCCAACGTCAACGTCTAATTTTTCCCATTAAGCTAATATCCCCGCTTCGCTTGCGCGGCGTAAAATAATAACAAAATTATTATTCCATATGCGATGAAAAGTCCAAGTTACCCAACAAGTGAAATCAGATTAAGGCGGTCGTCATGCAGATGCCAGGGGAGTGTGAAGTTTTAACCTTATCTATTTCAACCACAGAGCAAAGAGGAACCTCGCCGGCCGCTGCTAGACACGGCATTGTCTACACTTGGCGCGTGGCCATAGACAAAACTAACGCTACCTTTTGTTCTTGCAATGTAAGTTTCACAGAAATTCAACAGTATCATCTGCCTAACCTTTTCCCTTGTATGTTGGGGTCAGCTACCAGTCTAACCGGAAGCAACTGAATGCCAGTATTTTACATGGAGCGACTGCCTGTAGTAGCGTTAATCGTGTGCGTTACCCCAGATCTCTTATTGGTATTTTTTTCATACTTCTGCTTTGGGCCGTTTTCGAGATCTGGGAATCATGAAACGTTACCGCAGCAAAATCTTGAATAACTTCAGAACCATGGCACACACACATTTTGATCTTTACACACATTTACTACGCGACAAGAGCTATCTATTCATGTATTTGGTACCGGCCTGGAACGATTTTTGAAAAACGATTTTGCTGTGGTAACGTTTAAAGCAATTACCCCAGGAAAATTAGTTTTTCTCAAATAACTTTAAAACTACAAATTGCACCTCAAGGCACACTAATTATTTTTTTGTAGTCTCAACTCTCTAAAGCGCAAAAATTGGCTGGGGTAACGCACACGCGTTAATCCGTACTCTGTGATTTCAGCTATCTGATGTAAGTTATGTAGAGGACGTATATGGAAATGCGTAGAGTAACCCTTCCATAAAATATTCCTCTATCTGAACTATGTATGGTTGCACAAGCTATATTATTTGTTTTATTATATTCTATAGAATTATATTTACTGTAATACTCATTTAGTCATGTATATTCCGAGACCCCATTTTAATTGATTGAAACAAAATTGTTTGTTTCTGAATTCGCTTGAAATATACTTCTAAACAACTCGATGGATTTTCATGCATTTTTTTTATCAATTGCCACAATCGGCAAGGTGAAGGTGTACTAGGTACACCTCTGCCTAACCCTTCGTGGATAACAGGCATGGTGATGAATGTCTTTTGGGAAATTTCTGAGGAAAGGCTTAGGGTGGAAGTTACCTATGTTCAAATTCCCCGTAATGCCCGTGCGGACCGGAGAACTCCTACCCTTCAGTACTAGAAACTCACTAGCACTAAAAGAATTTTTCAATTCTAACCAGTAGTTCCAGAGTTTACCCCGTTCAAACAAACAAACAAACTCTTCAGCTTTATAATATTAGTATAGATAAAGGGTATAAAAGCACCCTTATCGAAGCCAAAAGGCACTTGTTCTCCCCGACACTGCGATATTTTTTTTGTTCTAGACCACACCTGGGAACCCCCTAGTTACGGAGATATTGGGGGTCAAAGTTTCAAAATTTTCACAACTGTGTTTTTTAATACTAGTTTTTCAGCTTATAACTTTACTTAAATTGTCTCCATGGCCCGTTTACTATTCAAAGCATCCACTAGCACAATGTTTTAAGAGTGCTACGTTGAGTTATATCGTAGAGCGTGATTTTTCACCTCGTGTTGTTCCAAGTCGTTTCCCAGCAATAATTTTAGCGTAGGGGTACTTGTTTATGACGCTTGGTTGAAAGCTTCGTGAAGGGTTTGTTTACACCCTGTAGATATACACTACAGTTACTATTTTATGCGCTCCTCTACCGTTTATCTGATTGCGATAAAACTTTGTCAATGTACTATTTCCCAAATGGAGAAGGTAGGAATTTCACAAGTTTAGAGCAAGAACCTGCCCTAACAGCTTGCTGCTTTAACCCTTCACAAAGCCATCCACTACCTGAGCATCCAACGAGTTTTATGGAATAAAAATCACGTTTTACGTTACGACTCAATGTCACTCAACTTGAAACATTGTGCTGATGGGTGCATGCAATAATAAAGTTATAACATTAAAAACTAGTATTTAAACAAAACTTTTGAAATAGTTGCAATATTGACTAGAACTAGAAGGTTCACAAATATGGTCTAGAACATTAAAATGATTGTAATGACGGGGAGAACAATAATTGCCGTTCGGCGTCGTTAAGGGTACTTTTACACCTATTATGTTACGGGTAATGCTAGAAGTATAAGTAGACTTAAGCTGTCCCGGGTAACTTTAACATTTTTATTTATCATAGATAAAAATAATGAGAAGGTGCGCTATCCAAGTTTGTTGAGTTAGTTCGAAAAGCAACTAGGTATGTTACGGCTAAAAGCCGAAAGGGCGGCCGGTAGCAGTGGGTTAAACTTAAGTGTATCCTTGATATTGCTGGGGCACACCGACCAAATGCGGTTAGGTTAACTGTGATGAAATGCGCGTTAGAAGAGCGAGCACAGCGAGCGGTGACGAGCGCTACATGTAAGTTGGATGCAACAAATCGCCAAAAAATGAAGGCTAATTCTCCTTTACATTTATTCTGCTCTCAGAATATGCAAGTTGAAGTGGCAGTGGGCAGGCCACATCGCTTGAAGAACCGAAAACCGATGGCGAAGAAAGGTTCTCGAGTGGCCACCACGAACCGGAAGACGCAGCGTTGGTAGGCCTCTCACCAGTTGGACCACAGAACAGATAAATATCTGTTCTGTGAGTTGGACCGACGACATCGTGAGAGTCGCGGGCAACCGGTGGATGCAAACGGCAGGATGCCGTTCGTTATGGCTTTCTATGGGGGAGGGAGGCCTTTGTCCAGCAGTGGACGTCTTGTGGCTGATGATGACGATGACATTTATTCGGGCTTTAACCAAAAAGCTTGGGTTATTTTATTACCCAAGTCTTTTAAGTATCTAAAGCAAATAAATGTACATTTAATATAACCCGGATAAACCAATAGCCATAACATATATATACACCAAAATGCAAATATGGCTTTGAAGTAAACATTTGCAATCCGATAGCCGCCAGCAATTCAGTTTCACTGAGGCCGAAATATCAATATGTAGTTATGGTAAACTGATGACGTATCGAATTTACAGGTAAATAAGACTAACAGTTTCGACGTAAACGGTAGTGTTTGAACATGAGCTACTAAATACCTGTGAGCTGCTCGCCCAAGCAAGACGCTTTTCACCGGTCGCATATTGCGACCGCCTTGCAGAGCAATTATTTAAAGAACCTCGGTAATTAGGCCTCTGTCCCTGTTCTTTGACATGTCTATAATAGTACATCAAACAAAACACGTTTAATCAGTAAATCTATAAAAATTAAACTTACTACATATTTAAATATCGATAATGACGTTAATTTTATAATTAACTAGCTGACCCATGCAACTTCGTCTGCGTCACATAATATAGCTTACTAGCTGACCCACGCAACTTCGTCTGCGTCACATAATATACCTTATAACCTTTCTTGACAAATCGACTATCCAACATATTAAATTGAGTTAAATCGTACCCGTAACAAACAAAAAATCTTACCTTTCGTCTTTATAATATACCTATTAGTTTAGATTGGCTTTGATTATATTATTAAAGTAACAATTACTATAGGTATCTCTTACTAGGTGTTACTGTATATTAAACAGTAAGAGATACCTATAGTAATTGTTACTATAATAATATAATCGAAATGGCAAAGGTAAGATTTTTTGTTTGTTACGAGTACGATAAAGCTCAATTTAATAAGTTGGATAGTCGATTTATCTAGAAAGGTTAGCTATATTATGTGTTGCAGACGAAGTTGCGTGGGTCAGCTAGTATTAGTATAAATTATAATAGATTCTATCCGATTATATAATAGGTATATTAAATTAAATAAGTCCATACAAATATTATGATATAGGTTTGATATTGGCATTATTACAAGTAAGTATATTATGATAATAAGTAGGTCGGATTACAATGCATTTCTTTGAACACGAAAGAAGATTATGTACTCGCATAATATTTCGGCTAGTAACTGCCGCACTCAGAGATGTTTATTAATTACTTATGCCATCACTTACTGCGGTACTCAGAGATATTGAATGA
Source organism: Diarsia brunnea (assembly GCA_949774965.1). Classification (NCBI taxonomy): domain Eukaryota; kingdom Metazoa; phylum Arthropoda; class Insecta; order Lepidoptera; family Noctuidae; genus Diarsia; species Diarsia brunnea. Next base: position 17,549,029 of record OX458996.1, read on the forward strand.
TTACTTAAGCTGTCACTTAGTAAAGATTTGATATACTTTTGTATGACAAAACTGTCAAAACCTTTACCTAATGATAGCCTGAGTAATCATTAAAGCTCTCTGAGTGTGGCAGTTAGAAGCAGTGACACTTTAGTGAAGGTTTTGTATGTCAAATCTTTACTAAAGGAGCGGCTTAAGTAATCATTAAATATCTCCGATGACGGCAGGGGACTAGGCGCACGTAAGTCAATCAAAGTAAAGATGAAATATTCATCATGACTGTACTTATTGATCTCTGAGCTATTTGAAACATAAATCCACGGGTGGAATTAGGTTCTCACATTTTGCAGATTCACTTCATTTCTTGTTCCATCCCCCATATAGAGTAGGTAACGTCGTTGCACCGTCTACGAACGCGTTCGAATCTACGCAAGTGTAGGTAGATACATACCTGCATCTACTGCCTAATTAGGTTTGGCAAGTCATCATCTGCCTAACCTTTTTCCCGAACTATGTTAGGGTCGGCTTCCAGTCTAACCGGATGCAGCTGAATACCAATATTTTACATGGAGCGACTGCCTATCTGACCTCCACAACCCAGTTAATACTAGGTAATACGATACCTCTTTTTTAAGACTGGATGTCAGAATTTCAGGTCACTGACTACCTGTAACGACTATATGGCAGCCGGGACCAACAGCTTAACGTACTTTTTCGAAGCACGAGGAAGAAACTCGGTATGTCGGGCGGTCACCCATTTACAGACCGACCTAGGCAAGCACAGCTTTACCCAAAGATCGACCCGCGTGGCACTTCTTAAATTAGGTTTGGCAAGTAGCGTGCTGATATCAAACATTATGAAAGCTACAAAACTACATTTAATACAAATCTATAACCTATTTAAACAATATATTCATTTTTAGCTTCAAGAGGAATATATTATTTAAGAATGAAATCCGACATTTACGTCATATCAATAGTACAAGAAGCTCCGGAATGACATTCCAATACTTTCAGTTTATGCGATAGCTCGACGAAACTCCGTCCCGTTCTCAAGAATGTGAATACCATTTCCACATGCATGGCTACAAGTTTGAATCAAACATTTTCAAAGTTTTGTGACTTTTGTTCACATGCTGGAGTGTTAACGTGGTTATTTCCTGTCAAGAATGTTACGTTTCTGAAGTGTCAGTAGATGGTATTGTTACGCTAGTGCGCTGCTTGCGAGCGACGCGATACACGCTGCAGAACGGACGTAGACTTGCTCAACAGCTGACAGTACGACGTATGTTCCCGTCGAAGTTTCTTTTGAATTCACGGTAAAAAAAAACAAAAGAAGCTGTCGAATCTCGGTCGGTCAGGTAATTTCCTGCTGGATTTTGCATGAATTTTAAATTAAAATTGTTTAAAATCTGCACATTTTTTCACTGGCTGGTAAAGGCATTCTCGGTATTTAAACAGGCTGTGTTTTTTTTAACGCTTATTCATAGTGATGGGTTAAGCTTTAAAGTTTCTTTTCAAAACGATAAAGGCTTACCTACTTTGTAAAATAAATTATGAAATTCATCCTTAGATCCTGTTAATTTAAACACGTCGTTCTCCGAGGATCAGCATTCAAGCGACCGAACTTGCACGACAATGAATAGTGCGCATGAAGGAACCGGCGCGGCGTGACAATGTATTTACTGGAGTGGCGTGACGTGCTGCCGTGTTGCGGTTTATGCCGTTTCTCCCTTCCGATTTGACCTGGAGAGAATAAAGCAGTATTGTGCATAAATGCATTATTGAAACTGCTCATCCACACGAGCAGTATACCTACATGCATATTGAAGCTTTATGGGTTCCCACAGCTGGGAACATGGAGAGGGCACGTCGACAACGCGAGTTCAGTGAGGGGTTATTGGAAGTCACGTCTTCGATTTTTTGGTTCTAGGATAACGGCTTTTTCATGAGTTTTTTTTTACCTTTTTGAGAACATGAGTGGTGAAATAATTGATCTATAACTCATGCCATGGCTGCCTATGCATGGACCCACGTACAACTTTTACAACATTTCTAGTAATAAATATTATACATACCTACATCTTGTACAGGGTGTACAAGGACCCATCACAAAGCCGAAAAAGCATTCTGTTTGGCCAAAAACCCAAAAAATATTTCTGGGAAGCGACATATTTTTACAGTGAAAAAATAGCGCTCAATGTAAGGCAGTTAAAACATAGTGCTGTGCTGATGAATGCATTGTACAATACAGGGGTCATCGAGGTATTTAAAGTAAAGCTACTACATATAAAACTTGTATTTTATTTCTGTAATCTATCTTCTATCTATCTTATAATATAAAAATGAATCGCTCAATGTGTTGGTAAGCGCATAACTTAACAACGCCTGGACCAATTTGGCCAATTCTTTTTTTAAATGTTCGTTGAAGTTCAAGGATGGTTTTTACGGCGAGAAAAATTCGAATAATGGCCGGAAAAGCCCTAAAAACAGCCCTTTTCTTTTTCCCATACAAACGATTCGTAATAATACTTAAAAGTCAATTTGAACTTTAATACCGTACCATAAAGTTCAAGTGTTACTAGAGAGGTTCCGGGAAGGCAAAACAATTGAGTGACAACTTCAAACAGACCATACGTCATATCATAATGTCAATAATTTACAACGTAGTAGGTAGGTAGGTACAAAAAAGGGCATTGCAACGCGTGCTGGAGACAGCTAGTTACGTAATAAAATGGTCTGGACCATTTTATTACGTAACTAGCTGTTTGTTTCTGTTTTATAAGAATATCGCAATGGTGAAAAAAACAAGTGCCTGTCAGCTACAGGTAAACCTAAAGGTTGCTGGCGCTAGATGCACTCCACGCGAATTATGTCATGGCGGTTAAAGGGTTAAGGATATTTTTATATATTTTAAAAGCTTTTTTTCAGCCTGAAGCCTAGCACGAACCTTCACGTGTCCGTTATATTTTTGATTAAAATTATGTTTTATTTTCCAAAATCACGATGCGATGCTGCCAGTCTTTTGGGCAATTTGGCCTATCACTGTGACTGTAACTATTTTCTCTCTTTAAATACGTTGAAATATTATTATTTTAAGTTTCTTAACTTGTTTAATCTACTGCAAAAATACGATTTAATTATTCTAACGTTTCAACTAAATTAATCTGTCAGAAAGACAAAACTCCAATCGTTTTGTTTATTCTAAGTCACTTAGCTTGTAGGTTTCTACTGCAAAACTACGGCTTAGTAACGCGACTCAATTCAACATAACTAATCTGTCAGATCGAAAAAAGTTCAATCCTTTTGTTTTTGTGATATTTCTGTCATAAATAACATAACATAACGTCACGTCTGTAATCCCCGAAGGGCTAGGCAGAGTATGTACCCATTAGTACTACCCACCAATTTGTCATAAATCTATTCTGCAACGCTTGCAAAATACATTGTGTTAAAATTATTGTTATCAATGTTGATGACGCTAGCTAGTTGATTGAAAATAGCCATATTCCATTAGTAGCTAAATATCAGTTTCAGAAAGCCATTGTTCCCTTTGAGATTGACGTCCAACTCAACGATAACAGGATATTATATGATTTAAGTTAATGTCAGGTTTGGTTCTGCCTTTCCACTCGGTTTTTGTGCGCACTATCGCATTTCGCTGCTGTCCGTTATCTAGCATTTCGGCGTGCAATTAAAGCATTGGGAGCAACAAGGGCGTTCGACACCCAATGCCCTTTTTGTTGATATCCCCTGCTTCTAGCAACTTCTTTTTTCGAGCGAATTTGGAGTAAAAAAAAAATTAAAATTATACAAACAAATATGTGTAAACTTTTAAATACAATGAAAACAAATATGTAAGTACTATGATTCACAAAAATGATTATTTTTAGCACCTAAAGCTATTTATGCCTTTAAAACCTTTTTAAATATGAATGCCCAATTTATTTACGGGTTAGATGTAACAAGGGCGGAAGCAGTAACAAGCATGGTATTAAAAAAATATTATTTTGAATTTTCTAACTATCTTAAAATAAAAATAATACTGTAATCTTATAGCTTACTCATGGTAAGTACCTTTAATTTTCAAAGTCATCATCATTTCAGCCATAAGAAGCCTTCTTGCCAACGTCAACAATACTCGTTATGGAGCGCAGCATGGTGTTTCGAATTTTATCTTGTCTTTTGACACCCAAAATGCTGCGTTCCATTGCCCTTTGGCATACTCCAAGGCGGAACTTCTGAGTCTCGGTGAGAGACCATGTCTGAGCACCGTAGGTTAGGACGGGCAGAATGCACATGTCAATGAGTTTGCGCTTCAGGGAGACCGGAAGATCGCCCTTCATTAGCGTCTTCATGGACCAGTAGCTTTTCCAGGCGTTTTCGACTCTGCGATCGATTTATCTTTCTTGCCTGTTTTCGAAAGATACTAACTGGCCCAAGTAATATACTCATCGACATAATCTATTTCCTGCCCATCTACCTCGATCCTACGCTTAGTGCTGTTGGTCATAAGATGAGTTTTAGACCGATTCATGATAAGACCCAATTATGTACCTCAAAAATATGTACCTACCCATTGTTTTTACTCCAAGTTTCAGTGCATGTTTTAAATTGTGTTTTCATATTTTCGTTCAATTACTTATTTCGCGTAGGTAGGTACCTATCTTATCGTGCAGAAACAGTAATGCATATCGTTTTAAAGCGGATTATTTCAAGGTGCTGTGTGTAGTATAGATAATCGACTTTGTTTTTGTTTTATCATCATTATTTGACTGGCTCGAGGGTCATGTCGTCGATTCCTGTGACCGTCAAGATCGCGGAACCAAATCCCCGATCTGAAATCTTGTTTAGTTATTACTTATTAGTACATAAGTATTGTACTACATAATTATGTACTAATTGTTACCCTAAACAAGACATTTGTACCTCTAAAGGCAAAGGAATTATGTTAAGTTGTACCTGGCGCTTCCAGAAGGTCTCGCCACTTTGATATCAAAGTGGCGGGACCTTCTGGAAGCGCTACTCAGAGGCAGGTAATTCACACCCGAAGACTTAGTACTACATATGTACAGGTATATACTCAATTTTCAATACAATTGTTGTGTCCGTTTCGATTGCTCGGCCACATTGTCGTAGAAGTAAAACGACTACGTCAACATTACGAAGGAATTTGTAAAACACTAACAGTGCAAACCGCAAATTCGTAGATTTAATATTCAGAAAGTTATAAAAGTTTAACCATGGACGCGCGGTTGAAACGTGGAGGACCGCGCGGCCACGGAGTTCTCTCAACCGGAGCTTAGTAGAGGTTCCATTGTTTTTGATAACCACTGATACGATTTCGAAGAAATTGTAGATAGTATAAATAAAGGCCTAATGTTTGTAATTCACGACCTACAGTACTTAGAACTTATGGCCGCGCGGTTGAAACGCGGAGGACCGCGCGGCCACGTAGTTCTCTTAAACGAAACTTAGAAGAGATACCATTCTTTTTGCTAATCACTAATACGATTTCGAAGAAAATGTAGACACTATGCATAAAGTTCTAATGTTTAGACTTCACGACCTACAGCACATAAATGCTGTAATGCAAGTTAGAAGTAGGGTGACCAAGATTTATAGATATTATATAGAAAAATTATTTTGTAGAAAGGATTAAAAAGATAGATTGTCTATCTTATCTAGATAGACAAGATAGCCCGCAAAATTCCAATTACCTTATGTATTTTACAATTTGCCGGTCAGTGTCAGGCCAAGTTGTATGTTAAATAAAATAGGATTTGCTACCGTAACAGATGTGACTTTACTGAGTAATAATAATTAAAAACACCAAATCAAATCAATCAAATCAAATCATTTATTGCATGAAATATGGGTACACTTATAGATGAAAAAATACAAATAATAGACCTTTAAACCATATCCTACCCTAACAGGTGTGCAAAATTGGATCATACATTAAAATAAAAATCTAAAACAAAACACGAGAAAATGGGATGTTAATAATAGTAAACAATTGTCATTTTACATAATTATACATAACATTATAAATTCATTAATTAATTACATTTATCATTTAAATAATCATTAATTGAATAGTAGGCTTTATTAAGGTGAATGCTCCAACCACCCCGCGAAATTCAAATTTTCTTACGTTTTTTGTAATTTACAAAATATGCTTTACATGTGTCAGTTGGTTTCAAAGAACAGATCGCTCGAACACACTTCTTTTGGGCCCTAAATACAGTTTCTCTCTCAGCGGCATTTCCCCGAAACATTATGCCATATTTTAGTATAGAACCAACGTAAGCGTGGTAAGCAGATAGCAGTGCAGTTTGATTGACAACTTTACGAAGCGTATATAGTGCATAGGAATACCGGTTTAACTTTGTACATATTTGTTCCATATGGGTCTTCCATGTCATATTTGAGTCTATGTGTAGTCCTAAAAGTTTTGTAGTATTTAATTGTTCTATGTCAATGTGTTGATAACTTATATTTAAATTATTTAATTTAGAATTTTTATTTTTGAACGTCATTACATATGTCTTCGATAGGTTAATTTTAAGTTTGTTTAAGTTAAGCCAGTTAATAATAGATGATAACGTGCAGTTTATTTCATATTCATACGTATTAGGATCATCAGATACAAATATGGCAGTACTGTCGTCTGCATATAAAACCATGGGGGATTTTATGAATTTAGGAAGATCATTTATATATATATACCAGTACATGAAGATCATGAAGGTTCCTTGAGTGACTATTTGATGAAACAGGCATTATCCCTAAATGAAAACAAATTTTATGATGTTGATTACTTAATTCAGAGAAATATAAAGGAGTCCTATGATTAAATGAGTAATTTCTTTAGCAAAATGTTAAAAGCAGTATTTATACCAATACGGTGTTAAAATTTTGGCATAAGTACTTCTTTATCCAATTTACCATTCTTGTGTGTTTCTGACGTTCTGCGCACAAACCTTATTCCCTCATAATAAATAATATGCCTAAGGCCATATCCAGCAGTAGACGTCTTTCGACTGAAATGATGATGATGATGAAAATAATATGAACGTAAAAACGAAGCTTTCGGAAATGTCTGATTGACGCACATTAAATCTTAGTCACCCTACTACTAACTTGTACTATAGGTTTAAAGTGCTGTAGGTCGTGAAGTCCAAACATTAGGACTTTATACAGTATGTCCATATATTCTTCGAAATCGTATCAGAGGTTAGCAAAAATAATGGTATTTAAACTAAGCTCCGTTCATGAGAACTGCGTTACCGAGCGTTTCAACCGCGCGGCCATAGCATGTATGTGCTGTAGGTCGTGAAGTCTAAACATTAGAGCTTTATACAAAGTGTCTACATTTTCTTCGAAATCGTATTAGTGATTGGCAAAAAGAATGGTATCTCTACTAAGTTTCGTTTCAGAGAACTACGTGGGCGCGCGGTCCTCCGCGTTTCAACCGCGCGGCCATAACTTCTAAGCACTGTATAGGTCGTGAATTACAAACATTAGGCTTTTATTTATACTATCTACATTTTCTTCGAAATCGTATCAGTGGTTAGCAAAAACAATGAAAGCTCTACTAAGCTCCGTTTGAGAGAACTCCGTGGCCGCGCGGTCCTCCACGTTTCAACCGCGCGGCCATGGTTAAACCTATATAACTTTTTGAATATTATATCTACGAATTTGCGGTTTGCACTGTTAGTGTTTTACAAATTCCTTCGTAATGTTGACGTAGTCGTTTTACTTCTACGACAATGTGGCCGAGCAATCGAAACGGTCACCAATTGTTAGCGCCAAATTGAAGTTATGTGATAAAAACAATGGTCCCGGCACTTTGAGGTTTCATGATATCGCTGATTTCACATGAAAATCATTAGAGATCGCCTAAATCAAATATAGAAACTTAGTGCGTCCTGAGTACATGAATGTGTGTAATTTTCATATTCGTAACCTAGGTCTATCAAAAGTTATCTATCATGCATTGTTTTCTCTCATTTTTGAAATGGATACATTTATGCAGAAATGAAATAATCTTTAAAATAGTTTTGCTTATGATAATATTTATTTAATATTTTTTGATAAGAAAACACTTATTTTTGCGCATATATTATGCAACGAGGCGTTATGTTTGTTTGACTTTTCGTAACTTTCGTCTTTAAATCGTCGTAGCACTCTCACTTGCCAAATATTTGGGAAGTATGAGCTCGATAATGCCCGGTGCTACTAGATAAGGCTGGAGCTATAAATTCTATGGCAGATAAGATATTAAAGCATATCCCTTTTAACATAATTTCTCTCGGAATTTCAAAAACGTTAATCTTCTTCTGGTCATTAAATTCAAAAACATACCAAAAAAATAGACATACAGACAAATTGAGAACCTCCTCCTTTTTGAAATTCCGATGAGTTTCCTGCACGAGACGACTCAATCGTCGATACGGGTAATTATGTTCTCGACGTTTCCATGATTATTTCCTTTTATAGGATATTGTGTATGGCCGTGCAATATCTTACGGATATGGCATGCAAGACGATAATTGAAGTTTAAAATACTAGTCACAGTATAAATTATAAACTGACTGTGTTAGGGTGCACGTATGGTTTTCAGATGAATGACTTGTTTTTTTATATCTTCTTGATGCGGTTAACCATAATAAAAAGAGACAGATAAAAAAAAGCGATTTTTAAAAATATATACTTATTTATATTTTACGTTTATGACCCGTTTACTTTCAAAGCATCCACCAGCACAATGTGTTGAGTTTGTTACGATGAGTTTTTCCGCAAAACGTGACTTTTTAACCCAAAAAAAGTGGTTTCCCAGCAATATTTTTTTGCGTAAGGTTTGCTTGGTTTGATGTAGGTACGTAATGTTTGGCTGACGGCTTTGTTAAAGAACTGGTTACATCCTGTATTATTATATTCGATAATAGTCCTATAATATATGTTCTCTTTACATTTCCAACTGACTGAAGCTTAAATCGGAAATCGAAGTTAAATGTTATCGCCGGATTATATCCCAACACTCAGTCTGATCCTAGAAACGAGAGATTTGAAGTAGGTAGGTACCTACGCATTCCCAGGGCAGGGACGGGGCAGGGATCAATGTAACCAGAGCAAGAACTTGTGACAATAAATTTGCAAAACACTTTATTTATACAATGAAGTAAAAAGAAACAAACAGTTGATTAAGTATAGTATTCTCTTTAAAGTACTACATATATATAGGTTGTCACTCAGAATAATCTACCTATCTACTTATATAAATAAAAATCATAAGGACGGCTCCACAGATTTAGCTGCAAAATTTTAAGATTACCAACCTTAAATATTACTTTTAAGATACAAGTGCTTCAATTTTTTAAATGTTTGAGGTTGAATGAAAGAAGATTGTTTCTTTTAGTTCCACTCTCTCCTCTACTCTATGGTCGTAGCAAGCACTTAGAGGGATTTCACGATCATAAAGCTGTAGCAGTATGGCTGTGCTTTATAACTTCGGTTATAATCAGTTGCAAGAAAACAATTTTAAAAGAACGTTTCAAATAGGGAAGTATATAATATTTTTTCAACAGACTTGCTCATGAAATGACTCTAACTTCACCGCGATTAGACACATAATGACACATGTAATCCAACTGTGACTTTTTCATTGCCATTATTCACAAGTGAGTTATAGGGTTTTTTTTTTTAATTTTATTGGTTGAGTGGCTTTGTTCTTAAAAAGTTTCGACACAAAAAAGATCGTGTTCAATTAGTACAAATAAATGAATGTACCTATTGCTTGCTCATTTCATGCAACTTTGAATTTAAATAGATAATTACAACTTGTTTAAACGTTTTTAATAAATAAAACTTTTGTTTTCTCTGTAATAAAGAAAACTTTGAACTCCCCATTTTGTACGTGGCTAAAACGCTATCCGCGAAGAGCCAAAAAAAAAAGGAAACCTCATTATTTTAGTCTATGGCCGATCGCCCAGGTCGCGGGCAACAGCTAGTGCTAAATTACATTAATATTATAAAGAGGAAAGATTTGTATTTATGTGTGTGTATGTTTGTATTGAATAAACTTAAAAATTACTGGACCGATTTGAAAAATTCTTTCACCGTTGGGAAGCTACACTATCCTCGGGTGACATAGGCTTTTTTAGCCCTGTATTCCCACGGGAACGGAAACTACGCGGGTGAAACCGGGTGACGTCCGCTAGTAAAATATAATACCTATGGTATCATGACAAAAATCTCGGAGCCGTTGTTCAAACGTAAATTCTGAGCAAAAATATTTGTAATCTTAGCCATTCTTGTAGAATCAGTTACCGATAGTAACAGGGTAGAAGCATTTTATGAATACCTGCATATAAGTAATCTCTTTTACCGTGCGTGATTCAAATTCAAGGAACTGTTTGACTACTTTCACATTATTTGATAACCATATTTTACGGAATAATACAGAACTACCGTGCTAAATACCATATTTATTTCGCATGGTCTGTGTACATCCTTTAGTGATCCTAAATAAATAAAATAATAAATATAATAAGTTAGATTAAAATATAGGTACTTAAATGATAAATCGTTATCTCCACATATGTTTCTTTTGATGTGCCCGACAGGATCCATGATTGTTTCTTTTTGAAAATGTTTACCACCTAAGCATATATCAATGAAAATGATTTTACCATTTACTCTAACTGAATAAATACTGTTACTCGTACATTGTGGAATGCAATACAAAATTGACAATTGAGTATTAATAACAAGTATGACCGTGGTGCTGTGCTAAGTTCCGTGAAAATGTAATATTCATTTAGTGAGAATCTGCTGTTCAGCATGTAACAGGATGCAATAAACGCGGCAACTTCAGCCGAGTCTAGAACACAAATTATCACATTAATGTCGGACATTAATTATTTTCCTCTCAAAGCATTCTCGTTGTAAACCTCGAATACGTTGATTTACAGACTCGGCGAGAATTTAGTTACTATAGCGTGACAATAACTACGACGTATAGTGAACTTTTTACGGTAGGTATGCACCTGTGAACTATTTTTTGACAATGGGTCACATTCACATAAGATTTAGGTTTTGTCGATTAAAATGTTAATTAACGGGAGCTCGTGCGTAATTAATACTTAAATCTCAACCTTCAGGTTAAGCCGTGCTTGCCTGGGTTGGTCCGTGGATGGGTGACCACCCATTACATACCGAGTCAGCTGCATCCGGTTTTACTGTAAGCCACCCCGAACGAATTAATTTTAAATACCTACTCCACCCACCTGACCCAAATGATTATTGTCAGTTTGTGAATAATTCTGAAATCAGCAGAAAGCATTAAGTAATTGAAGTTTCGAACATAATTGAACATCGAGCGCTACATTACATAGAAGGCTTCATTATCTTATGGAAGGCTTGATTAGTTAGCTACTTACTGCCGGTTTCTGAATTGAGTATTTGAAGTTGAATACGTCTCAATCTATACTTAAGTACTACTTAAACATTTTTCCGTTTCTGAATTGAGTTTTTTTAAACTCTGATCAAGATTTGAGTAATCTATCATCATTTATTCAAATTTGACAGAAAGCATGCTTAACTCATGCTTAAGACCAACACTTGCGTTTCTGAACTGAGAAAACCGTGTTTGACTATACTCAAAGCATTATCAACGTCAAGATAAGTAGTTGAACGTTGACACACCAATTTCGGCTACTCAAACTGTGCTCAGTATTATTATCTAGTGATTTTGTAAGTGATTTTGATCGAAATAAGTTACGACGATACTTCCCTGTCATCTCTGGAGATGCCTCAACGCAGACAACCGCGCCTAAGAAGAATAGCAAGACATCGGGCTTTTTTTTTTTTTTTGGGGGGTGGGAAATCATCAAATAACCCCTCCCGCTCTTGGGCAGAGCGAAAGGGAGTGTCAGACTTCTACTGTCTAAAAACCACCCATGTTCCTTCTTAGCCCTTCATGTCGAGGCCGCGGTATCCCTTGCGAACAACCCGCAGCCTCGACAGGCGTTGGCCCTTGCGGGCCCCTTCCATGTTGCTGACATCTCTTTGAGGCGCGCGTGGAACACGAACGCGCCGTCGACACGGCCTGTCGTCGTCATAAGACGGACGGACGGCGAGCTTACCCATCACTCACCGTCCACAGGCCCGCGTCTACGGTGGCCGGAAGCCATCACGTGGCCCCCGACGCCCGGATCGCCTCCCGCGGCGGGTGGGACGAGAGGTTCTCTCCCTCTCACGTTCCGCCACCTTCTTCGCTAGCATAAGACATCGGCCTAACTTGTGCATCACGCTAAGCGATGAACAATTTAAGAGTCGGTTCCGCTTCACGAAGGGGTCGGTTAGGTTTATTTTTAACAAAATAAAGCCTAAACTGACCTGTCGTATTCAACGGCGAGACTGCATTTCTCCCATGTTGCAGTTGTTAATAGCTCTCAGATTTTACGCGACTGGTAGCTTTCAAGCTGTTGTGGGGGACACTGTGAATGTGAGCAAGGCGACGGTGTGCCGCGTGGTAGAGAGGGTAACTAGTGCGATAGCGTTATTGAGACGGCAATATGTTCGAATGCCCACTGCACAGGTGAGACCATCAGTAGCGGCACGATTTTTTGACATTGCTGGATTCCCGAGAGTCATAGGTGCTGTTGACTGCACACATGTGAAAATAAATTCACCAGGAGGGAATAGAGCTGAACTGTATAGGAACAGGAAAGGTTATTTTTCTGTTAATGTTCAAGCCATCTGTGATGCCAACTTACAAATAACTAGTGTCATTGCACGTTGGCTAGGCTCCGTGCACGACACTACGATTTGGAATGACTCACCGCTTGCAGCTCAATTTGAAGCTGGCAGATTTGGGTCATACCTTACTCTCGGAGATAATGGTTACCCATGCCTCAGATATCTACTGACACCCTTTTTGAACCCTGCCTCTCCATCCCAAGAAGCCTACAACAGAGCCCAGATATCAACACGGAACACAATTGAAAGGTGTTTTGGTGTTCTGAAAAGATTTCCATGCCTACATTCAGGAATGCAACTGAAACTTCCGAAAGTGTTGAAGGTGATTGTGGCGTGTGTTGTTGTTTATAGTTTATAAATCGTGATCTATAAGTTTTATGCTCACATTCTCATTTGCAGAACCTTTTCTTGCACGATGCTTAATATTATTATAAAAAACTAGCTGTTCCCGGCATGCGTTGCAATGCCCTTTTTCCTACCTACTACCTGCCTGTGTACCAACTACCTATCTACCTTCTACCTCCTACCCTACCTACCTACAACCCTACCTACCTACTACCCTACCTACCTACTACCCTACCTACCTACTACCCTACCTACTTACTACCCTACCTACCTACTACCCTACCTACCTACTACCCTACCTACCTACTACCCTACCTACCTACTACCCTACCTACCTACCTACTACCCGACCTACCTACTACCCTACCTACTTACTACCCTACCGACTACCCTACCTACTCTACTATCCTACTTACTACCCTACCTACTACCCTGCCTACCTACCTACTTTCTCACCTTTTAAACCTTCCCTGGACTTCCACGAATAATTCAACACTATAATTAGCCAAATCGGTCCAGCTGTTCTCGAGTTTTAGCGAGACTAACGAACAGCTATTAATTTTTATATAATATAGCTGTACCCCGCGTGCGTTGCAATGCCCTTTTACCTGGCTACGTACCAACTACCTACCACCTACCTATTACCTACCTACTACTAATTTCTCACCTTCTCTGGACTGCCACAAATGTTTCAAAACCAAAATTAGACAAATCGGTCTACCCGTTCTCTAGTTTTAGCGCGACTAACTAACAGCAATTAATTTTTATATTATACGCAAACACCATTTGAAAAATCGTTTTTCTATTGGGAAAGAAACAGCAATTATTTGTGATTATTGTGATAATGTCGTATGGTCTGTTTGAAGTTGTCATTCGTTGACTGAACAACTGAACGTCACTCAATTGTTTTGCCTTCCCGGAACCTCTCCACTAACACTTGAACTTTATAGTACGGTATTAAAGCTCAAATTGATTTGACGTTTTAGTTAGAAAACGTTTGTATGGGAAAAAGAAAAGGGCTGTTTTTAGGGCTTTTCCGGCCATTATTCGAATTTTTCTCGCCGTAAAAACCATCCTTGAACTTCAACGAACATTTAAAAAAAAAAATCAGCCAAATCGGTCAAGCCGTTTTCATGCCAAGTCGTGACAACGAAAAACGGGTTTCATTTTTATATATATATATAGAAGATTTTAAGCATTGTTTCATCCCTAGGCCCAGTCATGAGCCACGAGACTATTATAATCTTTAGCAATGGACTTCCAGGCTTCCTGTTTCTTTTGAATATAGTAAGCCCCTGTCCTTTTGCACTCTATTACATTTTGGTATCTGAAGCAATAATAATCATAAAGATCTGAATACTTATATAATGTGTAACTGTATCCAATGATAAGCATAAAATTATAAAATAAGGTAGACATTATAAGCTAATAGTTTACTTTGCTATTATTGAAAGAAGATTTTCTTTCTCCTCTAAAGTATAGTTTGGCGATCTCTTTTTCTTATCTTTATCCATTTTAATGAGTAGGTACAATGGGAAGTTTAAATAAAAATATTATCAGAATTCCAATAAAACTTGTGTCTATTTACTCACTAGCACTCTAGCAGTTGACTTTACAAATTGACAATGACATTCACCGATTCACGATTCGGTTCATGCAAAGACGTCAAATATGAAATTGCCAAAATGTCCATAATGCAGTTTTAATAACATAAATTTGTTAATGTTAACGCTGTTATTTAAAATTAGTTTACTTTATAAGTCTGTTTTAAATTTATAAGAATAAAATAATTTAATATTATGAGTTTTGGAAAAGCACCGGTTTTTTAATGGGAATTGGAACGTGTTAGATTTGATCAGGAATACTTAAGTAAATGATCAGTTGATTAGGGTTTGACGATAATCGATTTTAACTTGTGAAACGTAAAAAACTTAAGCATATACTTGTCTATTTGAGAATACTCAGTTGAGATTTGCTACTTTTCTCAAATCAGAAACCGGCAGTTAGTCAAATTCTCCAATCAGAAACGGGCCACTTTGACCTTTACTGATAAACAACGCTTGAGCATTTGACCGCCGCGCGCCGAAGCATATACTCTAAGCCGTTAATCAATAGTCAATTATTTAATGCCCACCTGCGTTAAACGTCCCAATGCATCATACAAGTAGCAGAGCAGTCATCAACTACAGTTCAGAAGCAAATTATAAAGTCGAGATGGTACTTAGTTGCTGGTTTGACCCTGCAGGATGTTTTTGCGAGAAGTGTGTTATATCTACAGCCTGTATCAAAAAGGTGTAAGTCGGTGATATTTAAGGGTATGTGTTTATCCCACAGTTTATCCCATGGAGAAAGGTGTTCTACATCCACCCTGTAATCTCACACTTGACTGAGATTAGAAATATCTAGATTAAAAAAAGAGAATGAACTGTGTGTGATTTTGTTTCGGTTCTTAGAGTTGTATGATGGGAAATTCTATCTAGTTATTAAAACATAATTTTGTGCAACCAATTTACATAAAAAAAGAACAATGCACAAAAATGTATGGACATCCTTGTAGCACTTTAACACCTATGTCAATCAAGGGGTCATAGTCATCTTATCATTTTATTGTATGACAGCGAAACGCGACTGAAATGCGCATCTGAAAAAAGTTATATCGATATGAAGAAACCAAATCGCTGAACTTTTTACTTTTTCTAAAGCTATTCAAGTGTTCGCATCTAGCAGTCATCACTTCATGTTTATGAGCTGATGATGGAAGGTTAGGAGTTGGAGGAATAATTCTTTGATAAAATATTATGGGGACGTATTTGGTTGTATTCTTTCAAGATATCTAGGTGAGCTGATAATGGAAGATACTACTCCTCGAAGGTGAGGAGTTGAAAGCAATTATAAGGGAATCTTGAAGGTTAAGGGTTAGGTTTCTTGGCCGGTTGAATGTTAAATGCATAGTAAATATTTGAATCGTATAAAAGCAAAACCAGCAATATCCACATAATTTTGAAATTGACATTTCGATGGCGCGATAAATGTAGCAATATCTTCAACACGTTTCGTAATTCATAATACTCCTAAGACAGCAATATCCCGTAGTAAAACAGCTACAAAAAATACGGTTTGTTGCAAACACAGCAAGATCCATGTTTGACAAGTGCATAGGCAGCAATATCCTAATCAGCCAATCAGAGCGCATCAAGCGGCACGGTTTTATTATGGCGTCGATTGTTGTGAACGCGAAACCTCGCTCCGTAAATTCTCGAAATTTTTAAATAGTTTTTAATTTTTGTCGGAAAAAAGTGGTATATCGTAATTATGGATTGTTCCCCTGTACCTGTTGATAATAGTTCGGCTAGAAAACGTATAGCTCAACCCGAAAAGTGGAGGAGAAATTTGGCCAAAGTAACAAGGTTTGTATGTACCTACTGTTAGTTAATGTGATCAAATAAATTATCTTGGTCCTTGTGGTTTGATCTTGTTAGCATTTTTTTTATATCTATTTAATATTCAATAACTACAGTGTTACTTAAATATTAGTTTATTATTTTTTATATCTATCTAATATTTAGTTTTTTTTGCAAACACAGCAAAATCCTTTGAAGTGAAATTCAAATACAGCAAGATCCAAATGTCAAGTACAAAAACAGCAAAATCCATTTAAGTTTTGTATTTTTATTAAATATTATCCAGATAAAGATTGATTAAATACCTTCAATATATACCCAGTAATGTATTTAATTATATTAAACAGAGTTTCGATCCAATTCAGCTTTATTTTGCACTATACAACAATTTTTTGTTTTGCCATGATTTGTTGCAAATGGATATTGCTATTTTTGCTTTTATACGATTCATTTGTATAGGATACTAGCGGACGTCACGCGGTTTCACCCGCATTTCCCGTTCCCGTGGGAAGACAGGGATAAAAAGTAGCCTATGTCACCCGGGAATAGTAGTATAGCTTCCAAACGGTTCAGTAGTTTCAAGTTTATTCGTTACATACAAAAATACTAATCTTTCCACTTTATAATATTAGTATAGATTGGGTACTACTAATATGTAAAAATAAAAAACTATTTTAAAAAAAACTGAATTCAAAAACACAAAAAGTGATTACATAACTTTTTTATTATTTCTGATTCTTCGACTAAAACTACTTAAAGTTACTTAACATAAGTTGTAGATAATCTTATTTGAAACAAGAAATGTTAACTTTATGTTGTGAGACCTACTTATATCGTCGTCAGATAAACTATAAAAACCATTTGAACCACCCCTTTTTCCAAGATGGCTGCCGTGGGACCAGGGTTGCAACCTTGGATTAAACTTTAAACTGACCTCCCTTGATATAAAAAAAAATTGCGGCGTCTAACAAATACACGCTAAATGTAACATAACAATGGACTTACAAGGAATTGGACAAATGGACAGTTCCAGTTCAGACTTTGTACAATCAAAAATAGACGTGATTGTTAAAAAATGGATTAAAACAAATAAAAAAATTAAATGATGTTTTTCACGTAGATGACCAGTAATCCATCTTTAGAAATTGTCAACAACAGACGCAAAGCTTAAAAATGAAAAAATAAAAAAACTTTTTTGCAAAAAAAACAACCGACTTCAAAAACACCAAAAAGTGAAAAATAAACTTCAGAAGAAAAATCAGCTTCTGAAGTCGGTGACGTTTGATTTCGTTTTTTTGCCACCGACTTCAGAAGCTGATTTTTCTTCTGAAGTTTTTTAGCAGTCAACTGATAAATTATTATAGCGGACATGTCAAGCGCGGATCCGCCGTCGTGGGCACGATGGGCATGCCCACGACCCTAATAGACTTGTGATGTCACACTTTCACGGTCACAGGAGTCATGACCCCCCAAAGATCTTCAAAAAATTGCAATTTTTTGGAAAATTGATAAATTATTAACTTTCTGCATAACAGAAACTAACCATTCCAGGGCAGCAACCAAATATTGTAAGCTCGCGTCGCTCGCTATTGCAAGTTGACGTTTACTTTTGTTGTCATCTCTGTATGAATAAACAAATAGAACCCATTATATTGGTCGGAGGCGCGATGCTTAAATTTTGAAGCGCTCTTCTCCCGCTTCTGCATTCTGTTATTATCAAGGGCGGATTCAGGGGCTTCCGCCATGAACCTAATCCTTTCGAGGGCCGGCTTACTCCACTCGCGCTTGTGTAGTCTTCATCTTGACATTTGAAATACTAACTCATCTTCCCCCGAAATCGAAGCGATCAACCTATCCGAGACGGAATGCAAAAAAAATCTCGCTAGCACTGTGCTCGCGAATACATTCTGTCTCGTTTCTACAACAAATTGTCAGAGTGCCTTTTATTCTCAATCCTGTATGAATGCAAAAAACCTAATTCACGTTTTGTTTCAGAAAACTTTCGATTTTTAAAAGTAGTTCCTAATTGTGGTTAACTCATCCCCTCCATCCCTTCTAACCAAATTCCTGACTACGGCCCTATGTGACCCCCTCCAAAATCGTAGGCTATGTCGATAGGTCGATGATATTATATCAAACAACGACTCGTGCGTGATTCGGAACGCATTGATGTACTTCTTTCTCATCATCTTAGATGATATTATTATAAGCTTAAAGACTTTTTAAAGTCTTCTTCTTGTGATTTATTTAGTTTTTTGTACCGAGTACTGACAAGTACTGAACTGATCTTATCGTATAGTAGGTATCGTATTGATGGTTGCTTAATGTATGACCTTGGTGAATCATTATATTATTTCACAAGTCTGTAAAAATTCGAAAATACTCCTAGTATGGTTACGGTTTGTACATTATCACTTATTGACCACGATTAAATCAAGTAACTATCAAAACAATGCTATTCTCATTTGCACAATTTCAGTAGTGTGAGCTGTGTATCGATCCCAAGATCAGCCTACGATCTCAAAAAATGCAATCAAACCAGTATTATACAATAAGTAATTATGTTGTTAACAAGCTTTCAACCGCCAACCAACCGTTTTCCGGATTAATTTGAGTTTGACATTAAATCGATAAATACCGTCAAAGGCCTTTTAACATTATTGCTTTGTTCTGTAAATAACTTTTCAAATAGGCTTACAGGCCTCTGAGGCCTCTTTAACTTGGCATAGGAGACGGATGTTTGACGAAACCTTAACTAATTGACAATGCTACCACAATGCGTTCTCTCTCGGGTTAATAGGGATGTTTACTGACTAAAAAAAGTATCATTCTAATAAATCCGTCTGTTAGATTGTCGAAAAATATTGGATACGTATTTTTTGTTTCATCAAATCAATAAGAAATGACGAAGATTAAACGCGTCAAAGATTTGAGTGGGGGTTGTGACGTCACTCACCGGTAAAAAATGTCATACTAATCTCCTCAAATATGACGTCACACGAGTTTTCAAAGCACTGTATCGTCTTCATTGTTTGCTCACGTGAGAAAAGAAAAAATATATGTCCAATGTATCTATCTGACGGACAAATTTTTTTTTTTTTTGTTTACTACCCTATTATTTCGGTTTAATCATAAAGTTATTTGAGTCTCTATATCTGTAACAGGTAGTCAGTGGCCCGAAAATCTGACAACCAGTCTTACCAAGGTATCGTATACCCAGTAGTAACTGGGTTGTGGAGGTCAGGTAGCCAGTCGCTCCATGTAAAATACTGGTATTCAACTGGGTTATCACGGGTTGTGGAGGTCAGACAGCCAGTGACTCCATATAAAGTACTGGTATGCAGCCGCATCCGGTTCGATTGGAAGGCGACCCTCATATTCAGGAAAAGGTAAGGCAGTTGGATGGCATATACGTAGATTCGTTGTTACAAGTACCTACACACATCAAAAGAGAATAGGGATATTTAAAAAAAATTAGTTCAGTTGTTTAATAAAATCTGCAAGAGTGTAAAATTCTGCACACTGTTAATAAGGAAGTTTTAAGAAATTCTTTATTTTAGTTTTGTTTTATTACGTGTATAACTAAATTATCCTCAGACACCTTTAATGAGCTACATATGAATTTTGTCCCTGCGAGTTTATCTTTTCTAGTCCGTATCATACCATGTCACAGAGTAGTCAGTACGCAGTATTAGTAGTATCCTACCTAGGTACGTAGTCCTATCGGACAAACTTTGATGTTCGGTTGCCTATCTTTCTGACCCCCATAAATATGTCATAAACTCCTTAAACAAGCGTGGACAAAATAGGACAGATGCACATAAAACTATGTAAATAAATAACGAAAATATACAATTTTAAGAACTGTAGGATCTATATTATTTACCTCTCGAAGTAAAATCCCATGTATTTTATTTACAAAAGTTTCGTTAGTATTTTGTTGGCTAATGCTTTTTAATGAAACGAAGAATATTATGTTCAGAATCATGGTGGACAAGGGTGTTGTGAAGCATGATGGATAAATTTCATGGACATTTCCGGAATCGGGAAATAGTGATAGGTTTAGAGATGTGTTTCGAGGAATCCGTAAACCGGATCAGACGGGAAAATCAAATGCAGTGAGCTGTTCCAGAATTATTACGCTTATTATATCGATATTTTGAGGCTGCGGTTGTAACTACCTTTACCATTATTATAGATATATGTCATAACCTGTTCGCTGTGGCTTAGTGCAAGTGACATTATATGAACCGTTTGTTTCAATCTTGCACGTTACCGCTATTTATGATCATCATCATCATCTTCCTGCCCTTATCCCATTATATTTGGGGTCGGCCCAACACGTTTTCTTTTTCCATTCTTCCCTGTTAGATGTCACGGTGTCATTTTCTCCTTTCTCTTTCATATCATTCCTCACACCAACCATCCATCTTTTCTCTCTCTCTCTTTTCTTTTTTAGCTGCACCTTTAATAGGTACCATAGTAGTAAAATACAGCATCAGTAATTACTGTAGCAAATTAAAATAATGGGCAAATTTATTAATTTTGCCAAAACGTTTGAGAGCAGGCCTGTAGCCCCAACAGTGGGAATATTATAGGCTGATTATGCTTATGCCAAAATGTTAATGTCCACATGAAATTAAACTGTAAGAATAATGATGCAAAGTGTTGTTGCTATGAATACCACGGTCCCATGAAAAAAATTCATAATTTACTGAATACGTTTTAAACGTTTATGCCTGCGCTGCGGTGTCCCATCAGGGTGGATGGGACACCGCACAAACGGAACAAACGTAGTAAAAATATATTTCCTATAGCTTTACTTCTAAGGAAGATAAACATGAGTAACTATGGGCTAAATGCCGCTAGGCAACTGGGCCTATCCCAGTTGTATACGTCCCTGTGTGCCTATTGGCCTTGTTCTGTTCTGTCTCCTGCTGATATGGAGGGAAGTGGAAATTATGTTTTTCCTACTCCTCCGCTATTCTTTTCTGATTAATTTCGTTGCGTGATCCAAGTCAGTTAAATCGTTTCCCTGGGACTTCGTCTAGCTTCATTGTCTCGGCGCTTATCTTGTGGTGTGCCACTGTTGATTCTGGCTAACAGGAGTTACAGTGGTTTAGGAATAGTGTGGCGGGCTTGTCCCATTAAAAAAAAAAGCCGCTAGCCTTTCCTCTTAAATATCTTACAGACAACAGTCCTCTTAACCAAATATCGGTCCTGGCGGTTTCGTGGAGACTAGCCATGGATACAGGAGGTTTATTATAGTGTACGCACAGCTGATGCTCTCTCTTTTCTTGTAGGTACTATCGTATCGATACCGATAGTATCATTCAAAATAATGAAGTACTTGACAAATTAGAAATATTGACAATATAAAGATTTTAAACTGACTTGGTCACTAACACTATTATATAAACTGAAAACGGTACCACTACCATTGTCACTCACTACACGACTCTGTTCCCGACACACAAAACTCACTGTGTCCACTCGCGAACTTTTTTCGGCACGTTTTCGGTTTTTTCAATATAGTCTAGTATTGACAATATAGTTCGGGAGCCTGTGACAAATTGACATGCAGAGTCACGCTTGTGTGTAAGTATGTCTACTTACGCTTAAAACGTTTTAAAACCTTTGATTGACATACACACAGATTGTTTTTACAGAAAAGCACGTATGCAGGTAAAAATAAATATTCGTTACGGGTTATCAAACGGTAAGAATGTAGTAGGTACTAGGTAGGAACTACCTCATAGCTCTTAAGACACTTATTAAGAAATGGACATAGAAAATGTGTACTTTAAGATAATACCTGCAGGGGTTACCTTGACAACAAACTAACTGCATATTTTATATTTCTAATCCAGAGCTGGTTTACACAAGTGGATTCACTTTACTTATTGCGGGTGCTGCGCAGTCGATACGTTGTACGAGAAAAGTTGCTAACAGAATCCTGACAGGCGCAACAACCAGTCGACTGCCGAAAACCAAACTTTTTATGTGTTTTACTGCCGCACTCAGAGAGCTTTAATGATTACTTAGGCCATCACTGAATAAAGGTTTTGACAGTTTTGCCATATAAAAGTATGTCAAATCTTAACTATGTGACGGCTTAAGTAATCATTAAATATCTCTGAGTACCGCAGATAGAGTGTCAGGATCAACACAGAATAGTGATCGAATGTGTCCAACACTCTGTTACTCCCTTTTATATATATAAAAAAAATCCTTGCAGTTGCAATCAAGACATACAGACGAAGTTGTACAAATAAGGAATCCGTTTTTTAGTACAAAACTTTAAGAAGACTTTCTTTTTGCATAGGTACATCTTTTGTTCCCAGAACAGTGTCCATATCCAACCGGGAATGATGTGCGTCGGTACTGCCCGGGAGGAGTCGAAGGTGACCTCTTGTCTAGCAGTGCCAGGCGCCCCCCTGGTGGTGAATGGGAAACTGGCAGGCCTGCAGTCCTGGGGTTACGGCTGTGGCTATGAGGACGATCTGCCGCTGATTTATACTAGCGTGCAGTTCTATCAACCGTACGTCAGCTATTTTTGTAATAAAAAATAATCAGCATGTAACGTTCCCACTATTGGGATACAAGCCTGTGAAAGAGAGTGGATCGTGAACAACGGCAAGGGCGCAGTGTGACTTGGTATGTGCAGAAGCTAGCAGATCAAACTACTACAATCTATGAAAATTTAATAGAATTTAGGTTCAAGGTAATGCTTTTCCACTAGGTTCAAGGCTGATTGTGAAAATTTGATAGCTGTTTCGGGTAGCTTGTTATGCTGGCGTCTGTACTATGTTGTTAAAAATAACTTATTTTTATTCGAAGAGTTCCTTCTCTGTTCTCCTGCTGAGTCAGTAATTTATAGCTGTTTCGACTCTTTTGTTTAAATTCGTCAAATAATCGTACCTATATAGGTCATATAAGTTTGTCAAATTATCGTTCGAGACACTAAATCTATAGAAATAACAAACATCAGTTCAGATTTTCCGTCCAAAGCCAGACTTCAAACGCAGGTAATTACTGAATTATATTTGTGACGCCTTTCCAACGTACATTAAAATATTCGATCAATCAATTAAATATTGTGCCTCTTGGACATATTCCTTTGCGTATTCGATGAAATGGGCTTGATAGATGTATTTTAAATTGTATAGTTCAAGCCTGGAATTATTAATTATGATCAATATTAATTATTAATATTGGAAGAACAATTCACAAAACAAAGCTACAGACACAGTCATAAGGCATAATAACTTGTGAAAGTACTGTTGCCCATTCCCTAGCATAGAGATCTCTATGGAGAAGAACAGGTAAGAAACTCCATTAGTACTCTTTTAAATCAGAATATTGTTTTAAAATCTTGGTATATCATTCATGACCACTTGCCACTTCCGCACAACCACTTGCCTTCTTCTTTTTATAAGAGGAGTCAGGCAATGCTGGGCACAGACTGTACCTGAATGTACATTATCCACCTCTGTTACAGATGGCTTGTTCATAACATTCCGATTTTACGGCTCATTCAAAGAGAAAACTTGACTTTTCTTTTTGAAGCAAAGCGTGCTAACCTGCTGACGAAGTGGCTCAACCTGACCAGAATAATACCTCCCGAACCATTCGGTATCAGCGACAAACCAATGGAGATGAAGGAACTAGACCAACAGCTGGCAAACCTGAGAGGACATATCATCGATATAAGGGACGTTCTGTTCGATGGGATGCATCGCGAAAACAAGATGAGGCTTTATGACAAACTGAGAGAGAGAAAGAAAGAAAAGGCGTCGATTGATCAACTGGCAGCGGTAATAAGTACACCGATGCGTGTGCCATTCTTGAGCGTAGCAGCTGACTATGAACAGGAACCTGAACCTAATGATACATCTGAGTATATTGATACCGAAAATTATTATGAGGACTACGAAGATTACTCTACGAAAAGTATTTCTAGTAGGTATGTTTATTTCCCTTAACCGTAGTTCGTAACGTATTTTTTTAAATATTACCTTCATAATTAGTTTCGATGTATTTTCTAGAAACTATCAACAATAAAAATTTTTGACAAAAAACATGCTTGTTCCAAAGTTTAATTGAATCCCTTTCAGATATTAAAATTCTAGCTGTGCGACAAAATAACTAAGTGAGCGACTTGAAATACAGAAAGGGCAACTTAAATATTAAGATAGAGATGATTTTTCCAATTGAGGTTTTATATAAGGAGACGTTACGATATTTACATAATTTGAATTCAAAATTCCTTGTGGTTTATTTTCACACACACAATCTCAATCACTCACACAAATAGGATGGTTAGGGAAGCGAGCGAACTGAGATCCCGACATACTCGCTACTAGGAAAACTTGGATGCAAGAGCGAGCGAAGCGAGCTTGGGACTTGGGGCACCCCGACTCGGACAGGTTAGGTTAGAAGGAGATGGCGGTTTTGAGTGAGCGAGCAAAGCGAGCGAATAGACTCCCTCATCCCCTTCGTGGTTAGTTTTTTTAAACCAACAGAAAAAATGCAGGACGTAACGTTGACACTCAAACAAATATTAGGTCGCTCAAATATTATGAAACTACTCATTTTGTATTTTAAGTAACTCAAATTTTTGTTTGTTAGTTGCTGTTCTGTTGATTTCTCGTCACTCGCAGTCAGTCGCTCACTTAGTAATACTATGACCTAAATTAATTATTTTTGTAACTTAAAACTTTAATTTACAGTCACTCGTTTAAAAACTACCCTTTGTATATCATTGACATTCGTTATACCCGAAAGTGTGGCACCCAGTCTTACCAAGAGGTATCGTAGGTATTACCCAGTACTAACTGCGTTGTGGAGATCAGATAGGCAATCGCTCCATGTAAAATACTGACTGGACGCCGACCATTATTTAGTAGGTAACTAGATTCATAGATATCAGTCAGCTCTTAGCTTAAATATATCAGCAATTACAAATAATCAAATAAATCTAATTAGGTAGTTAGATTTATTTTATTATTTGTAATTGCTGATATTGAACACATATTTTTTTCTTTATTCACGTAATATCCAAACAATGAAGACGATATAGTGCTTTGAAAACTCGTGTGATGTCATATTAGTAAGACATTTGTATGACATTTTTACCCTCAATAGCCGCCACGAAGTCTGCATTTGTGTCCGGTTGATGGCAATAGGCTTGCCCCCTATTACATGGATAGGTTCCTATTAAACTCTAGTGAAATGTTGGTCTACTAATGGGTACACCTCTACATAACCCTTCAAGAATTAGGTACATGCGTGATGTTTATGTTACTTCAACTATTGTCAGATAACGCAGATTGAGGCAACATCTCGTATCACAATTTCGTGTTTTGTTCCCAAAAAGTACTTATTTACTTATGTTAAACTCGCCTCTTAATCTTTTGCTCGACTTAGCGAAAACTCGACACAGTGTATTGCCATACGTTTGTGCTTACGCGTGCGACGATATCTGCCGCTGCACGCGCCGCCTCTCCGTAAACACACAAAACGTCCGACGCGCCGCGAGACGCCACGCCGCACGCGCCGCCCGACGCCCCGCGTGTCCGTAAACAAGCACTTACTCCACCTCATTCGTCACCTTGACTTGCTAATAAACCCGTTATAGTTAACTATACCTGGGACATTATGTATCTATTTGTCACTTTTGAACCCACATTATTTTAATAGGTAGAGGAGGAATTAAGAACATATATGGCAGCAACGGTTCCTTACGACGTTCATCCACTTGAAATTATTAAAAAAAACTATTACTTCTCGATCGGAATTGTTTGCACGGAATCCTGATCTTTTTTCTAAAATAAACATAGCCTTACTAGCAAATACCTTGTGTAACTCCTAGTTACATTACGAAACTGCCAGTAAAAGTTCCGTCAAAATCGATCCAACCGTTTTAAAGATTTGCTGTAATAAAGAGGCAGACAGACCGACAGCCTGGCTGTTTATAAGTATCGGAGATATTTATGTACAAACTGTTATCTATAGGCATTCAGCAAACAGCTGTTATTTAGAAATTATAAACAGACACTTCAATTTTATTCATTTGTGTCGGTTTTGTTTGTATACGAATCGAGAGTGACTAGTCAAAGAACCGCTAGTTGCGGCTAAGAATACTATTTAGTATGTGTTTTGTAAGGTCGCAAGCTGACTTCAGTAGATGAACATGAGTATAGAGATACACTTCCTAAACACATCTTAAAAAAACTCTAACTGCGGTACTCAGAGATATTTAATGATTACTTAAGCCGTCACTTAGTAAAGATTTGACATACTTTTGTATGACAAAACTGTCAAAACGTTTACTAAGTGATGGCCTAAGTAATCATTAAAGCTCTCTGAGTGCGGCAGTAATTCACTTCTCTTGTGGTGTCGTAATTTAACTATTACTGAAATACAGTACAATCCCGATTATCCGGATCAATTAAAACCAGGGGTATTCCGGATAATCGTAAATCCGTATAATCGATTCCTAAGTAAAATCAAACAATATTAATATATTTTTAGACATACGTCATTTAGACAATAGGATATAAAAAATGCGGTCATTAGAGCCAATAAACAAAGAATCCGGATAATCAAGGTTCGAGGATTCTACTTTTCTTCTGTAGTACATTATGGATTCTAATATTATTTAAATAGTTGTTACGCAATCACCTAGATGGTAAGTGCTGAGCAAAGTAGGAGCAATATTTTAATGACCAGACATTGTAATAAATAATTCAGTATCCATTTATAAAATTACTCGATTTGAACTTATATTAAAAATGAGTATATTCTATAATGTGTGCGTGTAGTGTAGAGAGAGCTTATATTACAATATACGTGTTGTATATACTTTCATAACTATGCTCCTACTCGTGGGACGAAATGGAAGTAAATTAAACAACACTTTGATATTTTTTATCTTTATTTGGTTTTTATAATTGGTTTTGTAATCATTTTGTCAATTGTATCTGTTACAATTTAATTTTCCAATGAGATTGAATATTAATTATTACATATAGAGAAAAAATTTAAAACGCTCTAATTGCGCTGACTGATTAAACATTTTACTTTAATTTCTATTTTGGTTAAATGCGAATATATGGATTATATTATAAAGACACTATTATCATACCAATTGAGAAAAATAATGTAAACAAAATTTTAATACTTGTATCAACAGTCGATAGCAAACCACGTTTTCCGCAGACAGTCTTTCCCAATAACAGAAATTATCTCCTATACGTAATAAAAATAAATTGACAAATTATTTTGTAATAAATAAATATGTAAACTCCTTTTCACCCTTCCACTTGTTAGGTGTTATCAAACAAGTATCCCAAAGCATTTAATGCTTCTTATGAAAGATTCTTACCATCTAATCGCTTATATTATCATTTACACTCCTTTGACTAAATCTGGCATGCATGCGAAACAGAATATGGCAACTTTTGCCTAATTAAATTATATTTACAAAGTATACGTAAGTTTACGTCTTCAAACAATCACTGAGAAAAAATACATAAATTAACTTAGAAGTAACAATTAGTCTGCGCCCGAGCGTTTCAGGTTATCTAGAAAAGTGACCCACTGAATTATTACACTTTACAAGTTGTTCAACATTCAAAATAGAGATCATTTGCAGCATCACTCTATCTAAATTGATTAAAAAAGGCTAAAATAAAATTAACCCGATTATTATTACCATTTGCTTTTAGAATGAGTAATAAAATGGAATGTATTATTAATAAATTAAAATTATCAAACTGAAATCGAAAAAAGTTGAAACTATAAGACATAAGTAGATCTGAAAGTAATACTGTCCATGAAACTAATCAATCTAATGAAATAAAATACCCTCACTTAAATTGAAATCTTTGGTATGATTGAAAAGTGAATTAACGTTAACATTATGAGTCGTTACGATATTAAGTATATGGAATTTAAATATTAATAATAAGCTCTAGTTCAGCTTAGTATGTTTAAGAGCAGCCGGGGCGGCGCATCATGCGCATCTCGCTGGTGGCGACTGCGATCCATTCGTTGCGCACGCCGTCGAACCAGGTGAGGCCCAGCGTGTACTTGCCGTTGATGTTCACGTGCTGGCAGTGGGAGAACCACCAGCCGCCCTCGTAGTTGCCGGCGCAGTGAGTGTTCGAAATGTCACGGTCGCGATCGATAGCCGAGAATTCCATATGGTTTTGATACTCAAATGCATCACTAGCATTGCCCCTAAATCCACCGACCTCCAGCACATATCCCGCATCAGCGCTGCCGACGTAAAAGTGTTCGTATTCGGCATACCAGTAACCACCATAGATGTCGCTCATGTCAATACGCATCGAGGAGCAGTTATCGGAAGTCAACTGGTGCATGGACTCCAAGCCGAGCCAGTATTCAGCGGAAGGGTCACCAAAGCCGTGGACGTATTCAGCGAACTTCCTGTTGAACTCTATGGAACCGTTGAACCGGCGCTGGAGGAGAGTGCTGCCGTTGACGCACCAGATGTCGAATGGAGCCTGTCCGGGGTGAATGAGGTAGACACCTGCGGGGCCTGAGATGCTAGAACAGTCTCTAGGGAGCTGGCTGACCAGGTCTTCGTACTCACGCTGCACAGGTTGCAGCTC
Organism: Diarsia brunnea; assembly: GCA_949774965.1. Classification (NCBI taxonomy): domain Eukaryota; kingdom Metazoa; phylum Arthropoda; class Insecta; order Lepidoptera; family Noctuidae; genus Diarsia; species Diarsia brunnea. The sequence goes on from OX458996.1 coordinate 17,578,163, forward strand.
CTTTACTTCGCCCATCAGTTCCGGGAGAGGAATGGTTTCGGTCTGATTGACATCTCGGTTGACCTCGCTCTGCGCCAAAAAAGTTAAAGTTAGATACTTCTATGAATAAGTTGACACTAAGCTTGGGCTATATTGCTATCGGGAAATAAATCTAAGGTACTCGTACAAACAAAACTCTGAAAATAAAATAAATACTTCCTACATATAATTGAATTGATTTTGCCTTCACTTAAGAAGTTACTTGACCTTAGGTACACAAGTAAGTAGGTACTTACTTAAACAAATAATCGTTAAATGTCTAATTAAACGAGAGTGGCCTGGATTCAGTTTGCAGTTCAGAAAATAATAAATTATGAGAGCACTCGGATGCAGCTTCGAACGTCCGAATTAAGTTACCGTAATTGAAATACGAACGAGTTTTAACTGCAAATACGACTGACAGACTGTCATTTTTACTATTGGTTTAAAATGTGTCAAGCACAAAAAAGGTCAAGGTTTGCTATAAATACAGTATTCACATCAAATAAATTATTATAGCGAAAATAATTGCTCCAATTCATAAATCGTTCGAATTTACGATACATGTACATTGCAAGGCCTACTTACCTACCGTTTGCTCAAAAGTGCTAAAATAACTGATTGGACGAACTTCGAAATAAGGCTCATTTGTTTATAATACGTGCTCAAGCATGATTCTGCTTTTAGAAGAGTAAGTCCGAACAGAAAAATCTTATAAAATATGTACGGTCAGCAACAGAATGTTTCTGAAGAAAATTGTTTTCAGGTATATATGTCTTTATTGGGAATAAAGTTTCTTTAAACCGATATTCTTTAAAATATTCCCTACTCTTTAATAAATTGTTATTCACGAGTAATATCTAACAAGTTTTCATTAACAAGCCAGCTTAGAAACTTTGAGTAGTGTTAATCTACTTCTGTTGCTGACTGTACGAACAGAAAAAAATGTTTGCAACAAACAATTCTCCCTTAAATTTGTCTCTACTATTATAATCGAATCAAAGTTGGACAAAACGTAGTTTATTTGCTAGCTCCTTCGTCGTTTGGTTGATCTGAAATGGTGTTATTGTCTTAAACCTACCTTCAGAATATGGTCGTTCAATCGGTAGAAATGCTGGCGGGACATAGACTCAAGTTCCTCCACCGAGTCATTGATTTTCTTCACGACTATGCGGTCTATCTCGGCGCGGTCAATAGCATTGCTGACACTGACGGCTATCGCCTTTACTGACTGACGCAGATTTTCTTGGTCTTCCTTGAAGTACGATGACGCAGCGTTCAACTAAACAAATAAAATAACTATGAGGGAAACGACAATTATGCGATACAAATGTATATTACAAATAATAAGTTTCGCACAACTAGTTAATTAACCTTCGATTAAATAACTAAATCCCAACAATCATATCGATATCGGTAAAGTCAAAGTATTATTGTTTCGCCTATGTTCATACGATGTACACGATAACGCAGTAACAATAGTCTTACCTGAGCGAAATTAACGTCCAACTTGGAAATCTCCTTTCTGAATTCTGGGATAGTTTTATCAACTTTGTTCTCAATGCCCTCCACGTCTTCACGAAGCTCAAGGATGGAGGCATGGACTTTGTCGAAGTCGGAGACCTTCTGGGATGCGTTCTTGAGATGATCATTCAGTACTTTGTGCTCAAGTTCGAGGAATTCAACTTTAGCAGACATGAGATTCCAGTTTGGTTCATCGAAGCTGTCCATACGGCGTTGGACGTCGAGGATCTGGGTCTGGAGACTCTGCTGAAGCTCGTCGAGCTGACCCTGACTGTGAGCCAGTCGAGAAATCTGAGCGTGAACCATTTTGTTGTGCCGGACCTTATGGTGGTGTTCCGGAGCAAGAGGTTCAGCTCGGGTCTCATAATGCTCCTGGAGAAGGTCGTTTTCAAGATTCATTTCAGCGACTTGCTTCTCTTTAACCTGCATCAACGAAAAATTCTTGGTTAAACATGGTTATGCTGATAACGTACCTGTCCTAGAGAACATAACGTCAATATCATTTATGCTGATTACCTAACATTGAAGACCTATTTAGAAGCCTGGTTATAATTTATTCATATGCTGCCTTCATTGCCGTAATCAGATATTTATATATCTCCCTCTAGGGTGATAATATAAATATCAGATCACTCATTCATTGGCCAGCCGAGTTTGTTGTTGGACTAACTCGCAAATTACCACAATTACTAGGTTAGCGGTTTGACGTTGCTTCATTCATTATTTACTCTCCGTAAACGGTGGGTGTTTTAAAATGTGGATAAAGGGTAAAATACAAAATATAAATTATAACAGTGATACTCGATGGAGTGTTATTATATCGAGATTCGAGCAATTTGGATCATGGAGTATAACCCGGTGAAGTGTTCAGCAATAATTTCATCTCACGAGTTTCGCTCACATCACATGCATCGAAATCTAGCTACTTGTTACAGTAACTGAATACGCCACAGGTACATGAAAACTCATTTACGAAGAAACACTTGTAACGTGATTTTCCAGTTATTTCTAAATAGAAATATACATATTTGTGTACCAACATATTAAAATCAATTTAATTACAAAATGTTGCGCGTAATCAAAGTCTGCATAATGTTTATTGACCAAAATTCATTATAGGGTTTAAAAAAGAGCCACATTAGAAGAAGGTGTCGAAGTATAATTTATGAAATAAATATTAACAGTACGATCTTGGAAGGCTAGCTGACACACGAATCAGCAACAACAGCCTTCATGTTCCGCCCTTTAATGCATTGGAGCTTCTGTCTTCGCCTACTCTGTGGCAGCCAGTGGTAGATTAGCCCTTACAAAAGCCTGCACAGGAGCAAAACTCGTTGAGTGGGGTGATATTTGTGGTTGAATAATACACGTACTCCATCAGATTTCTAAGGTACATGTAAACACCCGATACGCTTTACTGCGATGGATGCAAGAGCTTGCTTGTGGTTAGTTTCCGTGAAGTTTAAGTAAGCCCTAACACATGCTTTATGTTTGGAAATAGGCATGGTCGTGTAAACTCTATATGGATACATATTATACATACTGTATATAAGGCTGTACGGATACGTTAAATTAAGTTTTCCTTACGGTTCGAAAATATATTTTTGCAAGAGATAGCGTTATCTTTTTCACGAAATTTTTGACATTTTTTCTACAAGAAAGAAATTTCTGATAAACTTTTATTTCGAAATGTTCCTTCAGGGAGTTGTACACGTACCGATGTAGTGGTGTAAACCAATGCCATCAGTAATATTTCCGCTAACTACACACACCTACCGTGTCCAGTTAGTTCGCAGACGGATCTTGTTTACAAAAGGCCACTTAGGTATTGCTCCGATCAGGTGATTTATTAATGCGCTAAGCACGTTACCTCGTTACCAGTTTTAATTAAACAGAGAGTTTAATTAAAACTAGTACCGACCGAATCAAAGGGCGCCCGGTCCCGATACCGGCCAACAATCAGTTCCACGCGAACGTAAACGAACTAACATACCAAGACTCGCACAAAAATAGCGATATTATCTATTCAGCGTCACTCACAAATATTTATATTAGGATATCTCGCCTTGGAATCCACTTTACTCCTCTAACAAAAACATGCATGAAAAATTCAGAGCGAACAGGTAAAATTGTAAAGGAGATAGAATGGCAGACAAAAAGGGAGAGACAGAATGCTAATGAAGATTGTGACAGGTTGCGATTCGGCAACATAGCGACAGGGTGTGGCGGCGGCGCCCACAATAATTCATACCCTTCGACCAAGTTTTTCCTCACTGATTTTCACGTGACTCTTAAAGTTCAACTCTTAAAGCCTATATTGTAGTTTCTGCCATTTCGCATGAATATAGGTACTGCTATTAGACTCCGCTCGTAACGAAAGATTTCGAATGCAAAACTTTGCGAGAATATTCAAACTCGGAGTAGGCCGTATACAACTCTAGTACCCCTTTAGCTTTTGCATTCACTAATGTTTACCATCGTGCGCAAGAATAAGGTCATGAGAAAATGTTAGTGGTTTTTGCCATGTTGGTGAAAACAATTTATACAAACAAGGCTTTATGTAATGTGTGTTTTAATTCAAAATAGAAATCTGAAATTTTATTTTGTGTAAACTTAACTTGTAGGAAAGAACCTGAGCTGTTTTAGCTCGGGTTGAATTAACTATTCCAATGAATGCGCGCACTTCAAAATATCAGAGAACTTTTATGGTTTGAGCTTGAGAACGGCAAGCTTTACTCAAATTGCGAGTCAAAACAATAAATTCTTTATGTTTAAGATGAGTAATGCAATTTAAATTGAGTGGCCGTTGCCATCTGCTCGGAATACTCGGCGGGTGTAATTAACGTGGACCGTCGGAACTGGTTTCGCCCAGGAGGCGGAGGAGCTCGTCTGAATCCCGCCAACGTCTGCGTGTCCACTGCGTCGATATTGTGCCGGCGGGTGTTTGCTCCGCTACTACTTCGTTACCCCTTCGACGTTTCCCTCTATTATAGTTAATTTCGCTGGGAACTTCTAGACGACACTAATTCCCTGAAGATTTACCAAGTTTTATTACCGCTTTGGTCAATGCTTGCCCGTTTTATTTGATGACATGGACAGAGTTACGACTGGCCACTTGTTAAATACATAACACAGCTATTATTTTTTCATTAATGGTTAAATGTAATCTTTGTTTTTTTGTAATGAATCTTTTAAATTTTGTCGACCTTCGAGGAGCTTTTAGGAGTCGTTCGAGGTTTTTATACTCCTTATTTTGTTTTAATAACGTGTTTCTTAAATTACTGCCAAAATGACTTGTCTTGTAAACGTTGTAGTAATACTTCCGTATTGTTTTTATGGCGGTTGCTCGTATTCAAGGTGCGATTACTGCGATGCTATGTTGAAAGCTGCTACCGATCTTCACTTTGGGCATAAATTAATGTACGGCCTATTTTGGTCATCGAGTGGTAGGCAGGATAATGGAAACCTTCTCACTTAAGGATGCAGGACACCTGGTGTGTGACGCGCCCCCCGCGCCCCCTCCCCACAGCTATCTAGTTTGTATGTTGAGCGCATTACCTACATGTAGCAGATGAAAAACTGACAATACTTATTATATAAATACTTTGCATAAAGTAAGTGTTTAGTATTAACCTACGTGGTTTCACTACTAAAACATAACAACTGTTAATTGGCCAGTTTGTACATAATATGCTTGCGATATTGTTTCTGTTAAACAGGTGTGCATTTGTGCAATCTACAATTTAATGGCATACAATACCGAGAGACGACTTTTAAAGGTGCAGATGAAAACACACATTACTGAACGTAATGTGTATTAAGGCTGATTTTTAGTAACTCGTAGAATCTCAGTCAGATATTTTCCTCAAATAAATGTGGGGTATACACACTTACTTACTTCCATAATGTTTCAATTACACTTTATCCTAGCTCAAATTGAATGTGTTGAACGTATGTGGGTGTATACACAACAATAATTATGAATTAGATATTTGGATATGCATAAACATGTAGGTATCATGAAACGTAATCAAACCTTTGCAGCGCACATTGAGCCTAAATCATATTCATAGGCACGTCACCAATACAATTCAAAATGTTTGGTAGTGGACTGAACCTCGATCAAAGCATTTGCATTCCAGGAGAGGAATGCAAATCCCTGGTCGCTATCCCCACCAGACTGTCAATGAATTTAGCAATTAACTCAATGCAAAATACACAGTTGACAACTTCGATCAATAATTTATTGATCGAAGGTTGACAATAAACGAATTATTGCCGAAAGTTTAAGTATTCAGCTCAGCTCTGAAGTTTGTGAAATCGGTTTTAATTGTGGAACATATTATACGGAACCGTAATTTCATTAGTTACCCTAAGCTTTATTGATAAAATGGTAAGACCTAGTTTCGCAAGCGTTAAATTATATTGTGTTATAATATAAAACCCAAGTCTAGTTTCACGGAATCAAAATATTATAAGTTTCGTTAGATATAATTTGAACCCATTTAGTTACAAATTATCCACGATGGGTTCACACTTATAGAATATAATTATTTGTAAATCCATTCATTAATTTTATGTTCACACAATCCCAGAATATGATGTTCTATAAAAATGTTTATAGGATTGACATCTTATGAATATCAAAAGAGAAGGTTTTTAAACAACTTTGTGCTAAACCTCTTTGAGAATGTCATCCAAACGATTTTGAGGGTTATATTCTTGACACACTTCGTCCAAGATGCCTCCTTCCATGAATTTAATGACTCCTCGTAAGGTGTGACGTACTGCTTGCGACCTCCGACCTGTTAGAGTGCGCACTTATAAAATGAATTTATATTTTCTTAGTCCGAAACACGACTTTTTGTATTAGAGAACCTGCGCGTGCATTTGAATCATCTTTTTTAATTGTTGCTTATCAGAAACTGTTTTCGAAGATATACCTAACATTTTAACGAACCCTACTAAGTTAGGGTCAGCCGCCAATCTCCTTAAATGACTCCCATAACCCAATCACCGATAAAAAATATCCTGTAATACCCTTACCTACAGCATTTTGGGACAATGGTGCTATATTAATGCAGATATGTGCCTACCTTGGGTATGTACCTATGTATGTACAGTTGTATACTCATGGTTCAGTTTACAATAAAGCACGCAAAGTAGATGTTTTTCCATTATATTCTATTATGTCTAAATGAATCATCAAATTACCAGTTGCAGGGCAATTACGTTGCAGCAGGTTCCCAGTGCGTCGGGTTGCAAACTGACAAAGAATAGTTTTTGACCCGTCGCGGCTCCATCCGGTTGAATTATGCACGTAAAACGGCTGGCATTTGTAATGCGTATGGATAAAAAAAAACAAATCAAGAGCATCGCCGGTGATTGGCAAAATGTCCTTCAATGATGCGGAAGCGGGACCAGTTTGACAAAATGTCCTTCAATGATGCGGAAGCGGGACCAGTTTGACAAAGTTTTCTCATTTCGTTTTGAAGGTTAGCTAGCAGCTGTGCTCTTTAAAATACGAGTATTAGTTATCTTTATACGAGAAGTGTTTGATGTGTTGATGATAAAAGTAAGGTGTCGGTTCTGCATTGGATCTAAAAGAAGTTTTGTTTACAGACGATCTAAATAATAAAAAAGGCTTTACAATGCACCCGTCGGGGCTACAAGTTGTTAGCAAGAGATACCGCGACCTCGACATAAAGGGCTAAGAAGGAACATGAGTGGTTTTTAGTCAGTCGAAGTCTGACACTCCCTTTCGCTCTGCCCAAGAGCGGGAGGGGTTATTCGATGATTTTCCACCCGGTAAAAAAAAAAGGCTTTACAATGCAGAAATAGCCCATAACCAAAGTATAAAAAAGAAAAAAAAAAACAAAGTATAAGCTTTCTAGCAATCAGAAGCGTAATTAGTGCACTCACATTACAGTTGCATATTAATAAAAGTTAAAATCCTTAATGGTGTTGTTTCCCCTGAATGCAGTTTTACAGCCGACTATATATAGATTCACACGTGTTGTGTGTGGTCAGATATTGGTAAGTTAATAATAATGTGCACCTGTGTGTAAATTAAACTCGATGATACTTATAATGACAGACGAGTATGGGATTAGAAATAGCATTCCACTTTAGACGTGATTTTATTAACTCCTCAATATTACCATAAACATTTAGTGCAAACGAATACATCGTATAATATAAAAACTATTTCTGAAAAAATAAGCCCCAGGGAATGTATCAGTGACCTGTGACGTCATATTATCGTCGCCCAATTGAGTTATCCATCGTCCGTACCAAAACATGACTCAAGATATCGTGAGATACCGCGGTCTCGATAGATACCGCGACCTCGACACAAAGGGCTAAGGAAAGATATCCGTCTAACATAATACCGAAACCTTTATAAAGCTGCCTCTTCCACACATGAAGTTACAAAGTAATCACATGATTCATCATCTGCCTAGCCTTTTCCCAACTATGTTAGGGTCGGCTTCCAGTCTAACCGGATGCAGCTGAATACCTGTATTTTACATGGAGCGACTGCCTATCTGACCTCCACAACCCAGTTAATACTAGGTAATACGATACTCTTTGGTAAGAAAGTAATCACATGATTATTTTAATTAAATTTACTGGCCGAGTAAGTTTCCACCAAAATTCGCGTTAAAAAACTCAAAAGAAGCATTAACTAAGTTTTGAGCCACTTCAAAATTTTCCTTCCCAGATTTTAATGCGTAAATGCTGAAAAAGTTAGCACATTTTCGCCTTTTTTAGGCAAATATCTAGGTGAGATACCTATTAATTATTCCTCACTAAACATGGAAATAGGAACGGCGGAATGCTTTCACTGTTCTTGTTTTCATGTCCTCACATCAATTCGCAATAGTATAAGTCCCAATTTAGTTTTATTGCATTTTCGGTATTTGACTACAATATCTTAGAACATTTTTATTTATTTTTTTTTTTTTTTTTGCTAAAAGCACTATAATTTTATATGTTAGCGAGTAAGTCTTGGATTAAAATAACGGGCGCTTAATGCTTTTGATAACTCAAGACGATTTACATCGACTTTTTAACCGACGTCTGACGTTCACCGACATCTCCGACAATTGTTGACCGATTTTCAACATTCTTTTTGTATTTGAAAGAGGTACTCCCGAGGTGGTTCCATTGTCACCAAGTCAGGATCTTATGGTGGGATCCCAGGGAAATTGAGGGCAGCCATCAAATTGTAAAGTCACTTATTATACTTGTTATGACGCTGCTCGTCACGTCAAGCAATAAAAAAGTGCATCGCTTTATTAGCGAATTACTTGCAGTGATCGGATTTCGTGTAGTGTAGTGGGTGATGACGTGTGAGGTCCACTTTTTGCGTCCTCCGGTGTGCTCAAGTGATCCCACAGGCTTTACAGAGTTAGTTTCTCACGACCTCCCTATACAAATTAAGTGGGTTGGGCTACATTATTGAATTAATATTAAATTACCGCAAGGAAAGTTTGCTTATTACGCGGTTATTTCTATTTTTATTTATTGGTCTCGATTTTTTACTTAGCATGTCATTTAATTTGTTTGATGAAATAGATTTCAGTCTTTGAAGGCTCGTGAAATGTGAAGTGCCGGTTCTTTAATGATACGTTGCAAAAGCTAAAGTTAAGTAAATCTTAAAATTGTAGTGGTAGGTGGTATTACAATAACTGATACTCCCCGTCGACACATCACTCACACCGCAAGAGCTTTCTTACTAAACCTCGTATAGGGGCTCGAATCCATTACATCACTTGATCCTTAAAGAGTACAAAGACCGATCAGTCAGTATTAAGAATGTCCTGTGATTTAAGAAGCCGTTTCCAAATAACAGATTTCAATTAGATTGAGGTGTATTTGTGTATTGAAGAAATGCGGCCTAAGAAAAGGTGGCTCGCCCGTGTGTGCCTTTGTCCTCTCAGTGCATTGTGAGACCGTAAACAGAAACGCACACTGTGGACCCACCTACCTACTCTTTGTGCATTATGGCCTTAGCAATCAATTGATGTCCCCTACGGAAGTTAAAAAATAAGTATATGCATTACCTACAATATTTGTGTTCAGTTTATTTTATTTGAATACAATAGTTTCGCGAAAAGACCTTAGATTATTTGTCTTCAGGACTGTAATTGAGGCTTCAGACCGAAAGTGGATAATACTTCTGTCTCAATTTATCATGTGCAGCCATGAACTGTCCAAACAAAGAAATTATCAACAAATAAACCAATATACCTTTAACGAGTTTATTTTATGATGAAGTTGTAATCAAAAGCTATTTTCGTGTGATCATTATTGACTCGTAAAGGCTCATAATTTATGAAGGCGACTAACTAGTTACTTTACATACAGCGCTAGAAGTGTGTTCTGCTTATTTATGCTCACAAGTAAATGAATGAGTGTAACCAACGATAATAAGTGCTTCTGCGGTCGCATTACATTTTGTTCAACACAATTATTTACGTGTGTGCCGGTATAATACAGCAAGCTCCGCAACAGAGTTCTCTCGCTTTAACTAGTTATATTTGATTCATCATTCAACAGAATTTTGGCATTTATTACATCGCTCACTGCAAAACTAAAACTAATTGTTGCCAAACTAACAACTAATTTGCGTATTTGTGAGCGAGTTTACAATGCGGGCTGTAATGTAATTGAATAATTACAGCGAGATTCATTGCAAGCTAATGAGCAGCTGATCTAGCTGCATCAGTTTTGTGATACAGAAACATAGCCATACACATGAAGATAGTGTAAGTTAATTTGTGCAAAATCGCCATCATTGAGCTTTTCGATTAAATGCTTTTAAAATTCCTCTGAAAAAATCAGAAATGGACTGTAAAATGTTATTGGGACAAAATGGATTTTATGACACAGCCATTAACTACGCAGCGAGGCAGATGCTCGTAACCAATTGAAAGTCCAATATATCGACATCAATTATTTTGCAGGAATCGGTAATTCATCAATTAGTTTCATTAATACCTTTTGTCTGTGCCATTTGTACCACAGAATTCAGTTTTAAATCTTTATTTATTTTTGATTAATCATTCTGCATTTTATTGATGAACGCAGAACAAAAAGAAATAGGTAAGTACGAGAAAGTCGATTGTTTTTTATTCTACATATTTTCCGTAAATATTAAAGAGAAATATTTTTCCTTTTTAAGTTTTCTTAAAATTCAATCACGTTAGAATTGTTAAAAGTTAAAATGTTGGCGACATACAGGCATTACCTACATCGGTACACCTCAATGGTCGGAGCAAGCTTCAAGATGTAATCACAGCGATGGCCCATTACATGCCATCTCATCACTTATCTTTGGCCCTTTCATGTTGGCTGCGTGCCAGTTTCCTTGGCCGGGTGGTAGCACGTATGCTTATAATAATTATGAGTAATTAGCACGGCGAGGCGGTAACGAGCATGTAGGTCGTTTTGATAAGAGATAAAAGCCCACCCATGACGTAATATATTATGTTCGCTTCCCATATCACACAGCCGCAGACAGTAGCCCTGGAGGTAAGGCACTTTTGAAAGAAAGAGACTGTCACACGAGTATTGAGTGAAAGAGACGACGCTTTACAAAGCCGAACAGTTTCATCTGTGTTCCATTGTTCCGTTAACGGCCAGGTCAAATATTTAGCCTGATAATTGAGTATGAGTGTACTTAGTTATGTGTTCTGTACGAAGTGTCGTATAACTTTTCCACAGAATGGAGTTTAAGAGGGAAGGTCCTTGTGAATATTTAAATAGACTGTAATAAGCACCCACCTACGTACGAATTACGTTGTATGTAGGTACCTACATAATTTGCTTTCTAACCGTGTTTAATTTCTGTCAAATAATTTTATTATGTTTGTGTACGGTGTCAGCAGACACCAAACTTTCTTCAAGAATTTTAAGAAAGCTTCTAGTACCCTTTTAATGAAGTTCTAAGTAACATTCAATTGAAAAGCAACAACGTTTATATTTTACTCAGAAACTACTTTTGACCTCATTTTATTTACTTACTATTAGTTAAATACCTTTGAGAAGCTTTGTTAATTTAAAGGCGTACCTATTTTATTTACGATAAGTTCTCGTAAAACACTCACAGATAAATACTTCGTCATTTATTTAATTTCAAACTGTTAAACTTGAAGCTTAGAAAAGGTATTTTATTGCAGATAATAATTATTTGCTTACTAAGTACCTTTGTTACTCATTTAAATCATTAAGATACTGAAAATTGCTTGAATATAAGAACTATTAATGGTTCACAAAATGGCAGTTGTATAAGCCTCAACAAACAACCCGCCAGCGATTAGTGCCGTGTTTATGTTATGTAAACTTTTTTCACGCCGCGCTGGCAACTCTCTAACTATATTCCAAATTCAAAAGCATATCGACCGGTAAAAATTGCTGGGCGCAACGGTCGCCGGTTGGCGGTTATAATCATCGACCGTGAACAGACATCCCACCTGTTATAGCCCCCAGTTTTACCACTAAGGACGTCATTTCTTAATCATACAGTTTGAACCCCTACCTGATGCTAATTAATCAAGCAGACTGTAACATTACGTTTTTAATAAAATATAGAATTTAATAATCTATTTCTTTATAGGGAAGAGTTAGCAGAGACTAGGATAGTGCAAAACGTAATCCCAATTCAACTAAAGTTCTCCTTCGATTGAGAAAAAAATAAGTCTTACTGCCGTACTCTGAGATATTTAATGATTACTTAAGCCGTCACTTAGTAAAGATCTTGACATTTTAGTGAAGGTTTTGTATGTCAAATCTTTACTAAGGGACGGCTTAAGTAATCATTAAATATCTCTGAGTACGGTAGTAAGAGGAAATGTTATCCCACAGAGTATGACGAAATTCGTCCGTACGACTCGACCTGTACAACTGCGGCTGTCAAAAGGCAAGCCAAATGCACCTCAAATAAATCCAACAGCACTTGCTAAATGAAAAAGCTTCTACTTAAATTTGAACGGCTTCATCTGCCACTACCATGATTGCCTGGCAAATGGAACAAGCGCCGTCAAATCAACAATCGGCAAATACGGAAAGGGTTCTTTTACAATGTTCGCAACCCACGGTTACATTATGTAAGACCCTAATCCTGGCTAACCGGACCGTGAATCATCATGGCCTACGATAAATTTAGGGAAAATTGCGCTACTAACGTTTCTGCACAAAAAAAGAAGTGAATTAGGAATTATTCAAAGAAAATCTAATAAGTATAGGGTAATATTTTTCCATGTTTTGATAACAATACCTTTTTGTGTGTTGTTACATCCCATTAAGTAAGCTATGACGCTGCTCTAGCCCAGCGTCTTTTGTTAAAGAAACTTAATAAGGTTGGCGATGGAACAAAAACTCGTTAGCTTATGTTAAACCTTTGAGTTTTCGGCTCTAGTCAATGACTTTACCAAGAGTTTCATAACTGTCAAAACTATCTACTCTGTCTGAACCTCAGGTCTGAACTAACGAATGTGAAAAAACTATAAAGTCAGAACGATTGTTTTATAATGCAAAGTATTATATTGTTTTAATTCATTTCATAGGTACACAAATATTAACGAGTGATAGACAACGTAATCCACAACTAGTAACAACTTTGTAACGTGGTCGGCCTGTGCAATGTCATACGTTCGCATACTGTCAAGTATCCTTTGTGAAACTATAAAACGTTCGGCATACAAAATATTTATGATAGTATTCAAAATGTTCGCTCCATAAAGCTTTTAAAACTTTTATTATTTGTTAATCCAGCCTCTGTCACATGCCAGAACAATTATATTTCGGAAACGCGCCAGTCGCGCTATTTTTTTTGGGGCGAAGTATTTGCAATGTTTAAAAATCGTAAAGCTGTGATAGCTTTGTGTCGTCCTACAGCATGAGTTTTTTGTTGCCCGTTTGTAAAAACAAAGAGCGGCGGAGCGTACTGCAACCCATTCTCGTAGCTGTCCCAGCAGGTGAAGCAATACTGACCTCATGGCTAGTTCATTACATGGTACACAAATTGATATATATCTTCGCTAATAAACTTTCTAATATATGCTCAGCTCTAGACCTTTGTCATAGCGCAAGCCTAAGGTTTGTTGAATACTGCCTCTAATTTGCAATTCTGAGAAGGATATTCTCTCCTTCAACAAATTTGAACTAAAGCAGGCCTCGTTTCTCCCTGGAGCAGCCACAGATGCCTAATTTCCTCCCGTACATTTCTTCTTCACACTTTTTCATTTCCGTCGCCGCCGTCCACAAATGCAGTGTGATATAATATGGCTCTATTTACTCATAACCCATTATTTCAAAGGACGCTCTGATATTTGTCCGAATTCGTGACAAATAAAACCTTCGGATAACTTGAAACTGGTGACACACAAATCCCGAACAAATCATTTTAATGGATTAAATTCGTCTTCAGAAATAAAGGGAGGGTTCGATAAAGAAAATTGTGAGATATCTTGAGTAAATGTAAGGTTCGAATAGTAATAGAGCTGTAACCCTTTCGACAGGTTTTAGGAGGGTTCCGTGTCAAATTCGGTTTTGTGTTTCGTATTCAATTGTTATCATCGTGTTGGAGAAACAGATTGGTATTCTACAATATACTCGTATTTATGGCTTAATTGACGTACTCGTATGCCGTGGCTAGTCGGGTTTACCTGAAGGCGGTCAGTTGCAATTGCAGTAGATACCCCGCGGAGCTTGTCTAAACGTTTTTTTTGCTATAATAACTTTAAGGATCAGATAATATTAACATAAACTTAAAATGATATTACAGTAAACATTCTGAACTATGTTATTACTGCATACCTAACTAAGAAGTGCAGCTCGACTCGCTTCTCGTTTAACTTCCCACAAATATGTAGTTCTATGTAGTATTTGCGTTCGCTCGCAATTTGTATAACTTGCACGAGTAATATACTACAAATCCGACTACTAATATCACATTGTAACTGGGTTTTCCTTAGAGCTATACTATCAGGTTTGCTTCAACCACACTCGACTTAAATTGATTCATTATAATTATTATTCTCAGGACGAGTGTGCAATCAGTAAAATTTATCAAAATTCTAATTTAAAACAAATCCATAGCAGTGACCGATGAAGTTACCTTTAATCGTTACCATAGTGTGCTAAACTTTACTTGTCATATAATTTAAGTTCTCTCTAAGTAAGCACTGTTTTTGCACTGAGAGAGTCACAACTTAAAAGTTTTATCCAAATGACTACGTTCGAAGTGAAAACTTTGGTGTTCTCGTAGAACCACTAAAATATATTTTGACAGTTCTATTTTCAGGCAATTTCAACTGAATGTAGGCCCACATTCGCTGAGAATAGAGTCAGATCTAGTCATGTCGATTCCGTTTTCCACGTGTATTTGTGAAATATTATTTCTTAGTCTAAATAAACATTTAATCTTATTGAAATGTTCATTGACTTGTTGGAATCTGTTTGTGGAATTGTTTTAGAAACAAGCATCACCTGCTCTCCAGTTTGCCGTCATAGTATTGTTAACGTTTTCAATTATATCGTTTACTACTTCGAATATATTATAATGATTCTCTCCGGTTCATATACTGCCACACCTCCTCTCGGTTCTTCGCCCTGTGTCTAATTCTAAAATGACACCTGTTTAAAGTAAGTCATACCTCTTTGGAGAGCTGGCCGAGATGGGTGCGCTGCTCAGCGATCACAGCCCTCATCTGCTGGCCCTCGTACTTCATGCGGTCAATCTCACTGTCTAACTTGTCGATCCTGGCTTCCTGTACGCGAACCAGCGCCATGAATTCCGTCGTCTCCAGTAACTATCAAAAAAGGAAAATGTTTTAAAAGAGGCTACTAAATGACCACCTTTATTATTTAGACAGCGTACAACGGTTCAACGTTACCCGCATACGCGATGACGATCTTAATAATGGACGCAAAACGTTCGTTTGTTAGTGTAAGTGACAATAGAAAACTATTTCCCTGCTGCCGTAAGACGAGACTTCCTTCCAATTATTATTTATACACTTGCCTCGTTATTTCTCACTAATAAATAACCTCCGGCGCGGGAACAAGAATCCACCAGCGGATGATTAGATTCACAGATGTCTAGAGTTCGTTAATTGGATTATGACGACGTTTTCCGCCTAAACGACTTCACCCATAGGCATCGCCAGGGTGGGGTGCCCCACTCACACAGGGGGAACCCTGGAGGCTTAGGATTTTAAAAGTTATTACTTTTCCGAAATCCGAAAATTGCGAGCGTAGAATCACTCAAACTAAAATATAGAGAAGCCGTTGTCCCGAGGCCTTTCTTTTTTTTTTTTAAAAATGGAGCATGTGGGCATTTTGATCATAAAATTACATATAAAAATAATATCCGAATCCCTTTGAAGCAAGTTGAGAATAAATCGGTCTCGCGTGGTTCATTCTTGAATTTTAAAATTGTCTAATATAAATCGCCCTAGTAACTCCAAAAAAGCTAACTTCTGTACATCGAAGAGTTTAAATTTTGCTTAAATTCCTAGATTTTTCATAAAACAACTCATAAAATAAGTAACTTCTTTTAATCAAGTACATATTTTAGATTCTTATAAGAACCTAAGCAGCAGCCGCAGATTGTAAATAAATCCTTCCAAATCTATATTTTCCCCTGGCTGAGGAGCTTGCGTAGCCCTTGGCTACACCTCGACAATATTATAAGGAAAGATGTTGGAACAATCATAAAATTATCTTTTAAATATCTTTAATTAAAATGGTACTTATTATGGTTAAAATAGAATTAGTCAAATAAAACTCGTCTCAGATGATGAAAGATGGAAATAGTTTACGACACAGGAATATAGGGAAATCTATAATGAATATCATTTTCTGGAGAAGTCTTGAGCGACAACTTAGCTGAAAAGAGGACCTAATTATATGCTGGTAAAATCAAAATCAAAATCAAAATCAAAAGTCATTTATTCAAACTAGGCTGATAATCAGCACTTTTCGAACGTCAAAATTTACTTTACTTTACTTTACTCATTTACAAGTGACAGTCCCCCAAAACGCCCACCCTTCGACACTTCCTAGTGTTTTTTGCTGGAAAGAAGAAGTGGCGGAACAAATGTGGTATGTTATATTCGAACTTTCGAAGACCAATGGCAGCGGCGCTCTTAACAGAGAGCCCTGTATCCCAGCGACAGCAGCGAGAACGTTATACGCTAAATACTCTAGGCAACTGGGCTTATCCCAGTTGTATACGTCCCTGTGTGTCCTTGTTCTGTTCTGTCTCCAGCTGATATGGAGGGAAGGGGAAATTATGTTTTTCCTACTCCTCCGCTATTCTTTTCTGATTAATTTCGTTGCGGGATCCAAGACAGTTAAATCGTTTATCTGGGACTTCGTCGAGCTTCATTGTCTCGGCGCTTTTCTTGTGGTCGCCACTGTTGATTCTGACTAACAGGAGTTACAGTGGTTTGGGAATAGTGTGGCGGGCTTGTCCCACAAAAAAAGAAAAGTACGCTAAATATTGAAGCTGAGTACAAACCTGATTCCTCAATGCGTGCAGTTCACGCAGAAAGCCAGAGTTGTTGACACTTTCTTCCACCTCGCGTATTTCAACGCGGAGTTCTTCCATGGATCGCTTGGCCCACTGCAGGGTGATCCGCTCATTACGATCATGGTTGTTCGAGAGCTGGATGTTCGTTGTGTGTCTGTTGGACAAACAAAATATATATTTATAAATCTAGTCTGTTATCCCTGAAGGATAAGCAGTGGTACGTTGCAAGGGCCCACGCCTGTCTGGGCTAACTTAGAAGAAACATGGGTGGTTTTTAGTCAGTAGAAGTGTGACTCGTAGATTTCCCAGCATCCAAAAAGAAAAAAAATGGTTAAGTAGTGATACACGCTTACACAGGTATATTTCGATAATATAAATATAATGATAGATAGATATAGAGTATTTTAGATAATATGTTATTTATTAACATTTGCCATCAACCGGCCACAAGTCTAGCCTCCGGGATACTATTGAGATATAAACTAAGCAAAATTGATTCGGAAGATTCTTTTCAGCAAGGATTTACTTCGGTTTATCATTGATTTATAGATGGATCGTATTTCGATTAGCACAAAGTGGTTCCAAAAGTTATTCACTATCTAAATACTGATATCAAATTCCATTTGTAACGGACGTAATTATAACTGCAGACAAATAATTTATTTGTCATCCACTTTTATAAATAAAAACAAAGTTTTTTTCAAATTGATGTTTATACAAGCGTGTCTCACACACGAGGCGCATATGCGCGGGCGCAGGATGCAATGTTATGCAACAGCGCACAAGCAGCGCCGTGTCTCCTGCCATGGCGACTATGGCGACCCTTCCGGTTCCATTTTATAATAGCTCCTACTAATTATTTAATACAAGCATTTATAATATCCCTACGTGGAATTCGAACTACCCGAAAGTATAAAATATGCAAAAAATAAATGCGCTCCAATGCACTGTTTTCTGTGAATCAATATTTGGCGAACATCATAGAAACATGGATGCTTTTCGCAAAACATTTATTCGCAGTGGGCAAATAGATCTATAAGCGGAGCAAATATATTTTCCCACTGAATATAAACATTTGCCATAAAGAAACCAAACAATGGATATCCAAATAACGGCACTACATGTTAAATACTGGCTGAGTTTATAAAATTGTAATAGTAAAACCAAAAATGTATCTACATGTGCCTAAGTTATTACTCTTATTACAAGGAATCGATATTTATAGTTTATCAATACAAATATCTTTATTTACGTAATTTAGGTTTCGTGCCGAGCAAGCAAATGTTGAATATTTATTTAGTGTGTGAAGATAACGCGTTACTTCCAAAATGTAAGCAAACGTAGGTATTTAATCTTCCCATATCAAATATAAACCGGACATAACAATGTCAGGTGCTGTAGGTAGTTTCTGGTTAGCACAACTAATGTTGTTAAGGTTTATTATGATTCATGATGTTTGCGGAATCAGCACAACGGAAGCAAGTAACTTCGTATAGCGAACCGAGAGTGTGCTGACAGTGTACGTCGAATTACTTACGAATTAATGACTTTTGAAACTGAACAAGATCAGCATGTTTAAAATGCGTTTAAGAGCTCGTAAACGCACTTAAGATTTACTGATCGCGTTCAGTTGTATTGCTGAAATTCGCTCTTATATTATTTAACGTCAACAATTTCTTTATGTTTATTATTCTAAATACCAAGAACGACTTTATCCAGTACTGTCTCGGTCTTGGAATAAAATGAAATCTCGTTTGACGATTGCTCAGACCACCACCCAATAGGAGCAAACTGATGTTGTTATATTTAAAAACCCTCTTCTACGGAAAATGCTTTTATTTATGCAAAGGAAAAAGTAGGGCAGCAAGAGTTTTCTCTGAGAACACTCTTCTTTGTATTATATTCGAAGAACCTTGTATAAAACTTAAGTGTTTTATAAGAAACCAGATACTTGGAACTTTAACCTGAAATAAATTTCTAAGGAAAGGCTTTAGAACTCTTCAATGAACCGATTCCATCGACACTGAAATAAACAATCTTTACAAAGTTCCAGGACAGGTACGAGTAGATACCCTTTAGTGCGACAAGCTCGTACCTCAGTCAGTTCACATCCAAATCATTTACATTGTTAGAGGTGACACGTGTGGGGTATGTCACGGTATGTGTCAAAAATATATTTTCACGCCATACGATTCGCAGCCGTAAGTGCCGGGAGTGGCCTACTTTACGAGGCAGCCCGTGAACGCACAAATTCTGATTATGAAAAGTATGTTCCCAATTAACTTTGTCAGTTACCTCGTTAACGTTTCCTATGCTGTAGAGTCGATTTGTTACTTTTCCAGACATTAAAGGAGATTGTAGTACAGCACTTTTTTATGGCGGCAATAATCTCCAAATGCGAAGGATAGAGAGCAGCATTTCGGAGGCATTATTAAAATTAACAATTTGGGGAGAGCGCCGAATTGCTTTTTTCAGAGAAGTTTAAATGTAAATTATATTTTATTGGACTTCGGTTTTCAGTAAAGGCGAATAATAACGGCGGAGTGCGGTTTGAGCTACGCCACGTGCCCGAGCCATTAATTTATGGCGGTCCTTATAAAGAGTCTAAGATTATGTGATGAAGAAAGAAGTGAAATGTTTCCATTGTATTAACCGACATTAAGGTACAGTTTCAATCAACGGTCTTCTACTCATTTAGCTATAACAATGTAGTAACGAAAAAGTGTTCTCTTCACTGATTTATTGGAATGCCCCCTTCAACCGTAACAGCTGCTACAAAGGGATAAATTGCTGCACATTTTTGTATAATATTATGTCCGCAACACGCGCCTATAATGCAACTGAATACTCTGTAATTACCGAAACAGTTTTTATAAGTGGAAGGATACGGGTACAATCGAAGAAAGATTATACCTGGCGGCGTAAAAAATAAGTCCTCGAGAACCTTTCATTGTAACGGCAGATGCAAGGATGCCATGTGCTGCTCAAATGTATTAGGAAAAAAATCAATTCGAATATCACCCTTATAATAAAAGTGCGGGTGAAGTTCTTGATAAACATCGCTGTAATAAAAAAAAAGGTTAAAATTGAGCCTCCACCCCGCTCGAGTATTTTGGCCCTTGCTGCAATGTGTCCAGAGCCTCTTTTAGGCAACTCTACGTATTGTCAGTTGGCCGAATGCCGTCGAAAAAGAATGACCGTCATTAGAAATAGCACCTGCCTTCTGTTAGACATTAGAAGTTGAATAATGTCTGTCCTTTTACATGAGGCCGAGGGTCCGGATTCCGACGACGGGTGCGATTGTAAATTTTAATTTACGGAAAGAAAGGTGAAATTTAGAACGCGCTGTATTTTCTAAAAATCCAGGAAAAAGTAATTTTATAAGATGAAAAGGAAAGCCTCTAGCATTTTAGCGTTTACGGATCTGGCGACCGCTAACTATTTTCCTAATTAACAAAGATAATTAGAGCTGAAAATCGTTTCGAGATTTCTTCAGTAAAGAAACGAGTACTCTTTGTAGGTATTTCGCTTAGGTCGCAAGCAGTTTACTTAGTAGTTAGATTATAATTATTTGAGGTGTTCTGCATAACTAAGTGGATTAAGTGAAGAAGGGAGAAGAGATGAGCATTGTGCAGCGTTGTGAACATTTCATATGGCCCAAAAAAACTTGGCGTTTTAGTTTTTTTTTCTAGTAATGTTTGTGACCATATTTGGCGTAGTATGCGCACGCGCGCCATTTGCTACGACCGGATGTGGGTTCGTAGCACACTATTTCCGGTCGGGATATAAATAAAGATCCCATAAACGCCAGATGTTCACCCCCATATCTGTGTTGCGTGCTAACGATATGATTTGATTTCGTCTATTTTGAGTAGCAGTCAATTTACATACTTTGAGGTAAGCAAGGACCTACACTTAAATGATACCTATTTAATATACCTACACTTAATATGTATACACACACTTAATATGTGTACACTAGCTTAAGGCCAGCTCCAGGTAACATCTGGTTACTCGGAACGTTTAGTTTTATCTTATTTTTAGCATTCTCAATTAAATTCCCCGTGTTTTTGCTCGATTTTTATATAAATATGAAGATATACATTGATGTTGATGTGGTGCATACAGCTGCTAGACAAATCTGAAGCATCGAGTAGGTTGAACTAAACCTAGAGCGCTCAGCAAAATTGGCCTTTAAACAAAAAGGCAATACTTAACATACTACTAATGCACTGTCTAATCTGAACAAATAAATATGATTTACAATAATATACAACAGTACAAATTGTATGTATTTAATAAATATTTGTAAATGTAACATTCCGATATGATCTCAATATTTACTAAATAATTAGGATCAATATAACATTTCTCTGGGTCCCAATTTCAGAGAATTCCCGTGTATACATCTTATTAAATGTATTTGAACAAGTAAAAAGCTCCTATACTTAAACGTGTTCATTTCCTTTTACGAGCAAAGAGGGGCTGATATAAATATACAGAACCCATAACTAGCTCTAAAATATTACGTTAGCTTCGCGAGAGCGACGTGGATAAAAATGAAGGAGCTAGTGTGAGAATCTTTTTATTTTTTCACATGTAAATTCGGCGAATGAACGCCTAGTAAAGCTGGGACATGGATCGTAAGTGGCATACAAGAAATCGTGAGTTTACATATATTATTGTAAGACATGTGAGACAGGAGCCTGGAGCACGTCCTGCCCCTACCTATAAGGAAAATGTGGACGACGGTAAACATGCTCCAACATGATAACATATTGTTCCCTCTCTTTTGAGGTTCCTCAGGAAAAATTGAAAAAACGGAACTCTTATAATTTCGTTCTCCAGTTATCCCATAGCCGTTTCTTCCGGAGACTATTTGGTCTATATCAGTGAAAGTTTGTAAAGACCGTGTACTCTGTGCACCACTAAACAACGGTGTAACATAATTAGGTAATGGTGGTTACATGTTATCTACCGGAGGATGAAAATAGAAATGAAATACAGAAAAGCATCTAGGGTATTTTATTTATGAACCAATCATTTAAAAGACTGATGATTCTAAGTAAATATTTGAGGTATGTTTTGATTACGATGTTACAACCACACCAATAATTTTGCTTTTAAGACTTTTCATCTCAAACACGGAACCCATCTCTGTGCGTGGTCCGACACGGATTTGGCGGATTTTTTACATGAGTAAACGTTTTCCCCCGAAAGCTTCAATGAGAGCGCGCCATAAAAAAATAAGGGTGACCTTCTTGCAAATTGCAATCGACACTTCCATTCAATCCAACTCTTCATATTAAATTCAATATTTCTCTTTTTAATTCAATTCAATGCTGAAATATATAATTTTTCCGCAAATGTCCTATATAAAATCATCAGGTTCCGCGGAATGTTGTGAGACCACATTAAATACTTAATAGTGTGTAGTATGATCAAAAGGTATTATTTGGGCATGATAAGTGGCACCCGCTATTAGAAAATATTATTATTCCGGCTCATAAAGCCAGACAGGCCATCGGGAGAAGCTTGTTGGATGACGAATTGATGATACATTGCATATGAAAACATATTCCTGCACTTCACTATACTAGCACTTCGTCTGATTTTATTTCCCCGTGTCGTACTCGAGCAGCTAAATGAGATTTCTTCTTAAAATTAGACACCATGTTAAACAGTTTCAAATGCAATTAGAATTAAGTACAATAAATAAAAAGAGCAACTGCACCCGAGCTAGGCTGAGCCTGTATGTCCAGGTCACAGTTCTCTAAATATGCAGAAAGTAAACATAAGTCAACCTAAACGGTATTGACGTTGGTATGTTAATATCGATTCGGCCAGTCTAATTATTAGTATTACACAACTAATCAAGCCATTCATGTTCATAACAGAGACCGTCTGTAACTTGCAGGCAGCGATTGAATAGAAACTAATTAATATACTAATATCGACAAATCAGTTTATTTTTGTCCGTAATAATTTATCAGTCTAATGCATTTCAATTACATGCGTAATTAGACGGCTCCTACATGCGATTCACAAATGTATGCCTGATTGATAACTCTAAAACCTACAAATAAGACCCTGCAGTTTAGGTTTCAACTTTATTTTTTTTCAAAATACTAATCATTCTATTCAGAGTTCAATACGCAGTGGAAATATTAATAAAAAAATATTATAAATATTTATTAGCTATAACAGCTTTATCTGCTTCTAGCGAGATTGTGACGTGTCTAATAAGGCACTACCGAATTGCACCCTAATGAAAACAGTGAGCCACGCACGCCATCACTAATCGTTGAAACAGTCTGTTTATTTATACCCCAATTTATTATGAAAAGAGCGAATTACAAAGACAGTAAAATAAACTAAAAGAAAAGAAAAACCTTCATCCGAGATACTAAAATAACCACCTGTCTTTATTATAGACTATACAACCATCCACAGCAACATTATCCGAACGTATCATTTCATTTAAATTAAACCTCAACATGAGCAACGCAACATTAGGATTAAGGTCCAAATGTATGTTCCTATTCAGCAAAAAATGGTCTTTATGAAAACAAATTCATCTCACGAACCTATTAATTATACAATATACAATAACAATTTATTACAATATAGTGAACATATATAGGCTTGATGCGACCACGGTAACTAAAGGTTGTTGTCGTTCGCCGTGTAAAAAAAAGACTTGATAAAAATCGATGAGAAACAGCTGGCGACGTTGAATTTCAAGTATGCAAACGGGTACCTTTGCAGTTCCCAGATGCAAGCTCATCTGGCACACGAGATGGCACACTCTACCTATAGCTACTTTTTTCATTTTAAATCTTTATACTGTAGGATAAGGTTTAAACTAGTCCACACGGCCGCGATCGTGAGCGACCACTTCTCACTACTCGCAGGTGTTTTTCATAGATAGAGCTTAATTTACTGCCAATTATAATTTAGTACCAACATATGGCGTACCAATCTCTTACCGTTCGTGGACATATTAAAAATATGTTGATATGAATATCAATATCATCTGCCTAGCTTTTTCCCAACAATGTTTTGGCCAGCTTCAGTCTTGCCGGATTCAGTTGAAAATCAGTATTTTACATGTAGCGGCTGCCTATCTGACCACCTTAACCAAGACTAAGGTTAGACTGGTTATCAGACCTACCTGTAACGACAGTCAAAGATCTATAAATTACAGCGAGAACCAACGGCTTAACGTACTTTCCGCTGCACAGCCTAGCCTAGGAAGCGTGTAGATCAACCCGAGGAGTCGTTTTGAGGGTTCCGTACCCAAAGGGTAAAAACGGGACTCTATTACTAAGATGTCCGTCTCCGTCCGTCTGTCTGTCTGTCACTAGGCAGAACCGAAGCTAGACAGTTGAAATTTTCACAGATGATGTATTTCTGTTGCCGCAACAAATACAAACAACAGAGTAAAATAAAAATATAAAGGGCCTCCCATTCAACATACAACAAACGATGATTACGTGATTTTTTACCGTTTTTTGCTCGATATTAATAACGGCAACGTGTAGACGCTAGAAATATATACATCATATAACATAACAGCACGCCTGTAATCCCCGTAGGGTTAGGCACAGGATTACCATAGTAGGTACACAAATTTCGCCGGTTATCTTTAAGTCTTTAAACTAAATAATGAAATTGAAATAAAATAAAGATTTAACGGCGGCTCCCGTACAACAAATGTGATGTTTTTTGCTCGATATTAATAATGGTACGGAACCCTTCTTGCGCGAGTCCGACTCGCACTTGGCCGGTTTTTATTTAGCCACAAGCTCCATATGTTAATATGAATATATTAGCATTGAGCACCTAAAAGCTATTATGGTGAAGAGGTAAGACGCGTGTTTTGGAAGTGGCAACCCGAAAAATGTCCTGTCCCATTAGCAACCGCCACAGTAAATATGATGCATGGGAAGGAACGCGTTACAAACGGCTTTCGACATTCATAATTTGCATTCAAGCAAGATTTATGGAAAATGTGTAAAAAAATACCACCCGCGCTCTAGAAATGTCAGAGAGACCCTTTTTGATCGTCAAACGTTCACAGTCTGGTTTTATGTGCATTATGAGAGCTCTCGGGGAATCTCATCAAACCAGAACTAAACGCTAGAACCTGGCTAGTGTTATATACATATAATAAATGATGGAAATTTTAAGTGAGCCAAATACTATATTAATATGTAAAGAATCAAGAACCTAAATTATAATTCAACCACAACACTTACACAGGTTTCTAAAATGGAATGATTTTGTTCGTTTTCATAAAACTGAATACCAAAACAGAAATAGAATTCGTTTGTAAGTGAGCATCATATCGAGCGGTCCTCGAGACTTAATTTTTCAGCAGCGTATCAAGAAGGAAATAATAAAAACGGCGATGTCCTTTATAAATCACCCAAGGGAAAGACGACGAGGAATAATCGTGTCGATCAGATGGCCTGGTTCGTGTGAAGAGGCCCTTGCTTCCCGATCTCGAACCTCTCCTGCGTTTACAAGTTTTATATTATGACACGTCTCACAAGACTTCAAAGCCCCGGGCGTGAGCCATTACCGCTCCTGGACCTGCAGCCGCGGCACCTATTGTAAGCGACGCGCGACGTTAAAACACGCCCAAGCGCCCTCAGGCCCCCGAGTCACTTTTTAATGCCCCGCTACAGGAACTCCGTTCCTTCTTCAATACATTTCGGACTCACAGCGTTTGTGGCCACCTGGATCAATCGAGCAAACTAAATATCACCTCGAGTCTTCTATGTGCGTATAACACAACATCGGTAAATACGGACTACATATTACCAACACGATTGTCTCGATACATGAAATGTGTATATTTGGAAATTAATTAGCATTAATTTCCAAATAAATCATTAATGGAGATATTCTCAATGAGTCTGTATGTGGATGAACCGCTGCAACTTTCTGTGCATTATTAAGTATATTATCCGCCGCCACCCTGGCCGTCGAGGACAATCACTTGTGTAAACATGAGAACCCCGTCACACCTTTTCTAGGGCCATTGTAGATTCCCTTTCTGCCGTAAAAATCACTCTTGACCCGTTTTCAATTCAAGAGCTTAACAAGTTTGAAATTGTTTTGTTGTTTTTGCCAAATACTAACGAACTCCGCTTCGGCAAATTTTAATCTTGTAAACCTTTTGTTTTGTTTGATAATATTTGGTGTATTTGTTTCAAGGAAGCGGTACCTACATATCTCGGCAACTTATTTTCAAACTTTCCTGATTCCGCGTAACAAACTTTTAAGCTCCTGTAACAATTACTCCTGTAAAAACAGTTTTCATCAAAACACCCGTTTCACAAACACGGGGCGATGAGAAGATTACTTTATGAGGTACGTATATTTACCTGACAAGTCTAGCCGCTCCAATTTATATCACCCCATCCGAGGCGTTGAGGAGACAAAATCAATTATTTATTTATTACAAGACGGATTGTGGGAGTGGAGAAATTACTCGACATGACTCGGTGGTATTATGAATAGGACGATGTCACGTAGTGGTGTCATTTGTATCATGTCATCACTCTTACGAGTCACGAGGACACCTGCGGCCTGCGCGCGCGACCCCCTACCACATGCTGTACCTACAATTTTTTTGTTAAATCTGCAATTTATCTGTTGTTTAGGTATCGTAGGCATGAGATTTGGGATATTTTATAAAGTTATTTGTTTTTATAAATTTCTTTGTTGTTAAAAAGATTGCCTCGTTTGGTGTAGTGGTCGCAATCGCGATCTCTTTTATTTATATACACTAGCTGATACACGCAGAACGGTTACGACCGCGTGAATGTCGGTAAAATAATGTACTAAAACCTTCCTAGAGAAACAGCATGAATATCGATGCAGTCGTTTTTGAGTTTATCGCGAACAGACAGACGCAGCAGACTTTGTTTTATGTAGTGATGGGACTTATACATGACTGGTGAAATGTGGGTGTACTATTACGTAGACGCACCTCTGTCTAACCCTCGGATTAAAGTCCTTCTCCTCTAATATGGGCAAAGAGGAACTTTTTGAAACAAGTAGCTCATGACGATGAAAATAATTTCCAGGCGCTGACTGCCCGTGATCCCTTTTTTATTTTATTTTTTGGGGGTGCGAAATCATCTAATAACCCCTCACGCTCTTGGGCAGAGCGAAAGGAAGTGTCTGACTTCTACTGACTAAAACCCACCCATATTCCTTCTTAGCCCTTTATGTTGAGGCCGCAGTATCTCTTGCGAATAACCTGCAGCCCCTACGGGTGCCCGTGAAAGACGTAAGTTTGAGTATCGCCTCTCTTGGTCTTTACGAATGAAAATTTTAATTCATAAAGATGAACAGAATGCCGAGTTCTGCAGACGGTTGAACAATTACAACGCAATTCAATATTGTATGAGGCTCTTTTTATTTCTTCCGGTTTGAGGGTAGGCACTAAAAGGAACCATTATAAAATGCAGGAAGGATAAAACCTTTCAATCAGTTGGATTGGTACTAATTACCAACGTTTTTTTGTTCGGCAGCTGTGATATGGATCATAATATGAAAATATAATCCAGGATATTACCATTCGATAAATACCCATTGAAGCGAATTTAAATTACACTGTTTTGTATTATTTATTTCACACAAAACGCAATCTTTCTCTATTTATCGTGTGGTTAAGTGCCTATATAATCTGACTTGGTTTTAGAAGCCGCCAATAAATATTTCTCATGCATGCTAGTTTCTTCACGCTCTTTTCCTTCACCGAAGTAAGTCGAATAATGCAGTATGCACTTGAATCCCAGGAGGCCATTTTGTGTGTTGTGTTGGGACAGACCTATGACTTGGCAGTACCACGCACACACCTTCCTTTGATTGCAAGATTTGCAGAAGTGGATAAATCTATGTGCATTAACAGTAAATTTAATTAAAAAGTTAAATGAGCTAGGTAAAATTTTTTTGTTTGTGCATAGTAAGTACCCCAAACTAAATTAATGGCTCGTTAACTGATGTCATCCATCATACCATACGTAGGCAGACAGAGATTCTAGCTCAGTTCACTCTAACGAGCAATCAATGACTTGAATGCACAGTGTTCCTAAAATTAAAAGAATTTTCCTAATGTTCTGCGAGTTGGAAACATTCCGAAAGTCTCTACTGAATCTTCGATGTGGCGGCGTTTAACTTTGCGACCCTTGACGTACTTCACCGGCTTTAAAGAGAGCCTGCTCCGTAGCTGTTCATTTTTTATTAATCTGGTTAATATAAGGATACTTTTACCTACTACCTACCTCAAAAAATTCAACTTTATTGAATTTCTGAGAGATACATTTATAAAAGGTTAGACTGCCTACCAAAAGGAAATAACATGAGTGCTCATAAATAATGCATAATTTAAGGAGGACCCAATCATCGGCGATAACCAAAATCGTAAAGACGTAACATTGTGGGATACTTATCTATTGAGAGGACCCTTTTGTATAGTGCCATACATTATACGTACCCACATAATTTTTCATGTAGGTTTGTATATTTAATCACGTTTAGTATGATTTTACACATAAGATAAGAGTGAAGATAGTTACGATTTTTTTTTTAATTTAAGTTCTACTTTGCTAAATGGTACTCTGATTTTTAAAAGAAAAAACAAATAAAAAAAAGTGAAAAAAAAAAAACGAATAATACTTACTCCAAAAAGAAAACAAAATATTAATTTAAAAATAATAAATCAACACATAAAACTAAATTCTAAATAATAAGACAGAAATAGAATAAACAAAAACAAACGTTATCAAACGGACAAATGAAAAAAACACAGAACCATTTTTTCAGAGAACGTTCTAGCGACATTCGCCCCGCCAATTAAATAAAATCGCAATTGCCACAAACATTTTGCATTGTAGAACTTTAAACCGTACATTTTTAATATAATTTACGGCTCTTACAGAAGTGAGGAAAGCGCGGGAAACCTACAGCGTCCGCGCGCAAAACACATCACTGGAAAACTCCGACTCAACTTTCAAATATTAATAGAGCCCTGAAAATTAAATAATGGAAACTTACGAAGTTTGTAGCTCGGCGGGTAACTCCTCTAATCCAAAGCGCCACCACAATCGGACCTTTTCGATGTAATAAAAAACAAGATTTTTTCCACTTACTTTAATTCGTGGATTTCCTTTTTCAATTGATTGATTTCCTCCGTGTGCTGGGTCTGCAGCAGAGTAAGCTGCTTCGTCACCACTTGCAGCTCATCCCTCAGTTGGATCTCCGCTGCAGACACTAATGTAACTCCGCCGACAAGAAGTAGAAACGCTGTTCGAAAACAGATCATGACTAGAACGCGACGTAAGTTGTTGGTGCGAATAACCGCAGAGCCGACTGCCTCGACCGGTGGCGCGACTGGAATGAGCGCGGGGCTCGACCGCTCCGCTGTATATACCGCCAGGCCGCCAGCGCCACGGAGCAGGAAGACGCAGATGCGTTCAACAGTTGTCCACACGCCCACGGCCTACGTTCGCAGCCTGTTTTTCAGATATCTAACTTAATGTAAAAGATAAAAATATTTTTTCTCACACAATCTCTCTATAAGCTGTTAAGCCACGCATTGCTTAGCACAATAATGCTTTCAGTTAGTCCTGAAAATGACAGCAATATGATGCATATTGCAAGTGTCAAAATTATTGAAATATATTTGTTTAGCTAAACATTTACAGAATTGTAATAGTTCTAATATAATACTTTGATGAGATGTGCTGTAAGAGAGTTCATTCGAAGTTGAATGGTTAAGGGTTATGTCAAACTAAGGCTTACCAGTTACTGCCGGGGTTGCGGGTTGTTCGAAAGAGATACCGCGGCCCCGGACACAAAGGGCAAAGAAGGAACATGGGTGGTTTTTAATCAGTAGAAGTCTGACACTCCCTTCCGCTCCGCCCAGAGCGGGAGTCATTAATTTGTTGATTCCCAAACATCAAAAAAAAAAAGGCTGTTCAATTTTTATCCGTTTTATATTGTAGTTTTAGACAGTAGGTAAATCATAAATTGAGGTATAGTTGGAGCTTGATAAGTATCTAAAACCATTGAAACTCGTCGAATTTTTGCTATTTGGACATACTGCTTGCGGGAGGCGGAGGGCGGGTGGGACGGCGCAACTTGAGAGACGGACATCGGACATGCCCAGCGGTAGACTGATATAGTTTTAGTGACGCTTACAACTACTTATAGTCTATCAGTCCACCGCTGGACAATAAGTACGCGACTCTACAACTTTGCCGGTCAACTCAAATGATTTACTTGTGACCGGGTATTTAAAACCAAATTCTGTCTGGCCAGAAATATAAGGGCACACGCTAGGAAATAGCTAGCTAGGATATATCGGTGAGTAGGACTATGTTGACGCTTAATGAGTTGGTAAACATAAGAAAATTACTCCAAAAGTGTCGAGTTAAAAGTTAACATGAATAGATCACAAAAAAGACAAGATTTTTTTTACTATATTATGTATACATAATGAAACCGTGAACAAGTAATGAACAAGCCCCACGTGGGTGTAACCGACGAGAATTAATTAATTAATGTTGGCTTGAGGACCTAGGACATAAAATAACCTGTCTGGAAGACTTTGCGTTGGGTACTAGCATCTAGATCGGGAACGTATGCACCATTCCAAGGCATTTTTAAGACCTCAGATTTATGATAATAATAATTCAACCGTTAAAGGTGTTATTTTTGTACGACTTTTCAAGTTATTGTCTTGTAATTATGGTGACTTGCCTACTTTGCGTCCACATTTTGTACATTTTCTATCAGTTTCAGCATCAAAGTTTTAGTTTAAATAATTAGGTATGTCATATTATTCCAATTGAAAGAGTAATAAGTTTCAGAGTATTTAAATGTGATTTCTTTACAAATTAGTCGATACCCGATACCCCGATATACAGGGTGTAAATCAACCCATCACACAGCCGTCAACCAAGCATTCTGTACATCAAACTAAGTACCCCTACGCAAAAACTTTCGCTGGGAAACGATTTTTTTTTGGGTCAAAAATCACATTTTATGGTAAAACTCAATGTAGCACTGTTAAAACATTGTGCTAGTGGATGCTTTGAATAGTAAACGGGTCATGGAGGTAATTTAAGTAAAGGTAAAACCAGAAATACTAGTATTTACAAAAACAGCTGTGAAAAATTTGGAACTTTGACCCTCAATATCTCCGTAACTAGGAGGTTCCCAGGTATGGTCTAGAACAAAAAAATGATCCCAGTGGTGGGAAGAACAAGTGCCCTTCGTTTCCGTTAAGGGTACTTTTACACCCTATAAATCAACAGTTGGTATATCTCACACTTATTACATCTTGTGAACTTTATTGAAACAAAAATTTACCAAATAACTTTATATGACATGAGACGCACCCAGCAATTTCATCTGAATATTCCAATAGGAACTGCACTACGAAGAGACGTATGTTAAAGCAACCAGGTGGATGCGGGAAATACTTCACGAGAAACTTATTTTTCTAAAACTAACGTGGTACAAGTCTTGGGTAGTTGTGCAATCAGTGATCTGTTCTAACGTGTATTTTATTTTGCATAAATTGAGTTAGGTTGGCATCAAAAATATTTGCTCAATAGTAACCTGATTATTACCCCTATTTCCCAGCATATAACTGGGTTGTGGAAGCCAGATAGGCAGTCGGTCCATGTAAAATAATGGTATTCAGCATCTGGTTAGACTGGAAGCCGACGTCAATATAGTTGGATAAGGCTAGGCAGATGATGAGTAACCTGTCTATAACTGTCGGTTTGATGACAAACCCGCAGACCAGACCAACAGTCGGTTGACTGCGCTCGAACAATTTGGTAGTTTTTGAACAAAGCGCTCGCAGTCAGCCGATTAAACAATTGGCATGTGTGTAGTTTGAAGGCAATAGTGCAAAACGTTGTAATACGCACTTGCATTATAAATTATGGTTATATTTGATTATAAGGGACTTTAACATTTTATAAATGACGAAATGTGGTTGTACTAAAGGGTATGGTATCTGCGAAACCTCTCGGGTATTATAGGCGTGGTGTTATGTTAAGTTGTTATACAAAACTTATAAAACATCGAATTAAATAAAAGTGATGAATACAATTTAAATGACACACATTATTGGTATTGAGCGACAATGACGGCCGATTTTTGAAGTACGCATAAAGACTTAATTCGCTTCAATAACATTATGTGGAGCAGCCATTTGTTGAACGTTTATATTGAATGGCCATTCAGCAATTTGATATGAAGCCAATGAAACTGGCTATTTTAACAGTTGGGTTCCCACGACATGTGCACGGCGGCCACCTTCCCTGGGATAAACTGTATGTCCCCAACATATATGGTTACAAATTCTTTAAAACTATAACAAAAATTAACAAGCGCATATTAAGTGTGAGAAAAATGCAAGTGCACATTCGGTATGACATTATACTTATGAAAATATATAATTTGTAATATTTTCATTATGTGAATAGATCTAATCACACGTGTTGGTCGTACGCGAAGGTAAAGTCACATATCTATTATATGTATTAAAAACACAACACAAAGATTCCTCTACTGATTTCTTTATATAATGACTTCTTGTTGGTCATCCATGTCCTCGGAGTAAACATCCGCAAGGGATGTGATGATGATCTACTTACTAAAGACTAAGATGAACTAAGATGTAGGTAATGAAATTATCTAAACAAAGCTGTTATAGTGATTTATTAAAATTTGATGTTATTAGAGAGTGTCATTTCTAGTAAAATGAATGGCTTAGCATATTTACAGATAGGTCGAAGAGTGTAGACGGTAGTGGGGCTCCGTTTTATGTGCCTAGTGTTGTAGTAAATTGCCAAAGTAATTACTTTAAGATAGATAAGATAGCGTCCATAATGACGTTGGGGCTTGTTGCAATCTCTAAAGCACTTACATAAAAAAAATATTATTTGCAAAGACAGAAAAAGTTCCTAACAATATTTAGCTCGATACGCCTCTGGCCACAGATGTGTATCGCTAGGTTATGTTTTCCTATCTATGATACTTGAATTAATGCGTAAAACTGCTAGTTATCATTAAAGTTCTCTGAGTGCGGCAGTTTAGTGTTACATTGACTGCCGCACTCAGAGAGCTTTAATGATTACTTAGGCCATCACTTAGAAAAGGTTTTGACAGTTTTGTCATACAGAAGTATGTCAAATCTTTACTAAGTAATCATTAAATATCTCTGAGTACCGCAGTGAGATAGCAATGGATTAATCCATCGCATATTGGAAAATAAGGCAGTGAAAAATCAGACATACTGGCAAAATATGCAACTAGAAATGGAAAAGAAACTAGTAACATAATTTTGGTTAAATCATTTATACCTGATGATGACTTTAGAACGCGGGAAAAAAAGAAATTGCATTTTTTGACTATTGTCATTTCTGAAATACGAAAATAATGTGAAGTTTTTATAAATTATTGCTTTCGCACGTTGTCCCCTATAATTGATACGGCAGATACGGGGGTAGCTACGCCCCTGATTTCACATTAATATTGCTATTGACTTAATAAAGCAAGGTTATAAAAATTAAACTCACATTCATCGTTGAGCTTTTCTAAATATGTATTAAAGTTTAGTGGAATGTCTGTGTTTTTTAAATAACTCAGTGCCGATATTACTATTACAATTACAATTGGATTTCTCTATTGAATTTTGCATTTTCCGCGTATTTTTTGTCGCTCCACTGCTCTGGGCTCTTCTAAAGTCAGGGAAAAGAAATGAATTTTGTTTTCTTTATGCACGAATTTAGTGACAGAAATGAATTGCTGCAAAACCGACTCCACGTAGTTTTTATGCCCTACCTCGAGATTTAAGCGTGGTGTGTGGTGAGGCGGTCCGCGAGCAGAGGCACTGTAAGGCCCGCCATCGCGGCTGAGACTGGCCAACGGAACCGGCCAGCAAGCCGAGGCTTCAGTGGTGAGCGCTAAAACCCTCTGCGACGCGTGCTTATCGCCGCAGCCCCGCAGCACTGAAGCTGTGACAGAAACCATGCTTGCTGCATGTTACTTGCTTGCTTGCTGCATGCATACAGTAGTATGCTTGTTTGCATGTAGTGTAAAAAGTATACAATTCCTAAACTTTTTCTTAAAATAGAGAAAAATAAAAATACTCGCCTGTAAATTATTTGACCTGAAATGTAATAGTAATGTGATTTAAATAAGAAATGAAAAATGTATAAATGATTAAATATCATCTGATGCATAAATGTTTTTTGTTTGTAAAACGAGTGTTTTTAAAATTAAACATGCGCGGAATAAATTGTTTGAGAAGTAAATAGTGTGAAAGGTTGGTTGTAAAATGAAAATTTGTCAAAGGAGTTTTAGTCAAACTTTAGTGAACCGGTTCACTAAAGTTTCACCACCACCCGTACAATAAACATCAAGGTACAGTGGGTGATCTAATTGTAATCTAAGGTATCCTTGACTAAAAGCCCGCGGCATCTCAACAATATCGACTGACACAAAAGGGGTAGCGTTAATTATTACATTTATAATAGGTAAAATACACTGGCGACAGTTCAGACACCGTATTCCAAAGGAGAATGAGGGCCTTGGTTCACTAAACTCTTGTTATACCAGCTGAAAACCATATCAAATAAACCGAAAATCATACCAGCTGAAAGTCATTGTCAATCATGGACTAACAGTAACAATACAGTTTCTTAAATAGTTTTGACAAAGCCATTCAGTTGTTCCCTAAATTCCTAGTATGAACAATGTGCTAAGGTGAATACAATGGAGCTTGCCTGTCCAAACATAATACCTAGGGTAGTGGGGCTTTCGGGACCGGGACCGCGGTCCAGGATTCCCCCTATAATAATGATAATTATGTTTCAGTAGTATTTCGGGACCACTATAAAATAAACAAACTTATACCTTTTAAAAGTACGGTCAAATAAAAAAATTAGAATTATACAAATAAAACTATTTTATAAGACTATAAAATATTTATTTTATTTCAAAAATAGCAGCCTCAATTAGAGTGAAAGATACATCTAAATATTATGAAACTTGCGTTAATCAGTATTTAAAATTAAAGTACCAAAGTTTAATTGAAAAAAATCTTCTTTTTATTATCCCTTAAATTTCATAATTGCACATAATTATTAGAATATAAACAACAGTCTTAACATTAAGAAAATCATATAATATTATAAACAACAGGCTCCATGCAGTATTTTTTTTGTACGAGATGAGAAACAATGATAGTAAAGTCTTACAAACTTCCAGGAGGCCAGAATGGTGAAATAGTATTACTGTCATCATTGCATGTTATTAGAAATGTAGGTATATAGATTTGATTATGCGATTCCTATTAACAATATGCATTTGCCAACATAATTATCGTATGAAGAGACGGAAGAAATTTCAAGTTAACTAAACTATACCATAAATAAATAAATATACACACACACAAACACACACACACCCAGTCATACTCATACACATTAACAATACACCAAGGTAGAATCCTCATTCACTTTATATTATCAATAAACTTTTTACTTTACTTTAAACTTTTGTACTAATCAAATATCATTTTATTTTTTGTTCGTAGATAATAAGTACCTATTAATTTAAAGTTAACGCAACTCTGGCCCCCAAGATACAGGCACAGCTTAGTTTGGGGACCTCTGTTTTGTAACCATGTTAAAATATAACTTGTTACATTTATTATTAACGTTAAGTTAGATTAAGGATTTATTGTAACAACGATTTAATATAAAAAAAAACATTATTATTATACAATACCTCCTTAATGTTTCTGGCCTCCTGGTAGTTTGTGAGACTTTACTACAATAATACTTTTTAAATTATAACTTCTTTTCGTTTGAAAATCATATTAAAAAAAATTGTTTCTAAAAATTTTATACTTAATCTCAGGACACCGTGGTCAGTTTCCAAAATATGTTTTTTTATTTTTTGTAGATACCGATACTGATAAATAATTTATGCAATTGTTGAGCATAATATTATTTCAGTTTTTTGTTAACTGTACTACTCCAAAAATTATTCAATTAAAGGCGGAATCCGGGACCGCGGTCCCGTTTCCGAAAGCCCCACGGCCCAATACCTAAGCATATATGGTTTCAATTCAATCTACCTTGATTGTACAGTCTTGGTCCTCAATACTGTTCTAGGAACAATTACTGAAAGGGTTACTCATTGTTAGTTTCGACATCTACGATGTTGATAGTAGGTCAGGTACCCAAAGCCAACACGTGTCATTCTTTTTAGCGAACAGGTCTGTTTGCTAGTCATAAATACTTACTATAAATTGGTTTATCGGTGGTACAAACCTTTTTTTTTGCGAGTAGTAGAGTAACTCTGGTTTGGTGTTCCTTCTCAAAGGAACATAATATTATCATCACGCCTTCTAATCCAGAGGTGTATACCTGCCTAATAGTACACCCACAGTACACCAGATATGTTTAAGTCTCATATAATGGGGGCGAGCGTATTACCTACATCTTCTAAGATTAGTTGGATAGAAATCCGGCATCATCTTAATTAAATTCATAATTTATTGTGAAGTGGAATACTTACTGTCTCTATCTACTACAGAATACAACATTACAAGTAGCTAATTACAACTTATTGAATTAAACATACTGATCCATAAAGAGAGCATTGAGAAGCGGAATCGGCGGTACAAAAGCAATCGGATAAGTTTTGTTTAAATACATATGGGCGATTGTTAGGACTCAGGCGGATATTTATTTCATCAGAAATTGTATGTTTTTAATTATTTGCCGTGTATGGCAAATGCTATTTTAGGACAGGATTTTCTTACGAAATTCCATACTATTTTAAATAATAGTTGTAGAAGTTTGACATTAAATAATATGATAATAATTAAAAGAAGACGTAACATTGCCGTTAAAATTAAAAATACAAGGTTTTTTTATAATTTAAATTTATCGCCAAGGCCCGAATCAATCCATAACATACTACTAACATTACTGAAGAGAGTTGTTGGTTTGTCGGAACTACGAACAAGAATATAAGACATTGCCTAGCATATTACTATTGTAATATTGTCAGCGCCATTCGAATATTGTGTCTCGGCTGAACATAATTATATTGATTGCTGAGTGTAGGGCTCCTTACGCCAATCTTGATTGCCTCAATTTTACATTATTTTTTAGTGTTCCTGCAAGGAATCCCTTTCCCACAAAAATCCTTAGAACGATTTTTTTCCCTACATTGGGCTACAAAAATTTTCAATCTACCTACCTAGAGAGAGAGGCGCACCCCCGCGGAATAATATTATTGCGTGAATCTATATTTTGAGAATCGCATTGATTTTTATTTCCTCCAAGTACTTAGGTGTGAACGGAGAGTATGCTCCTCGTGGATAAAATGATCTTCGTCTTGGGCGAGCTTAAATCCCTCACTGCTGACTGCTCTCAGGATTCTAGAGCTCAAGGGTCCCTCACTCTGCTCTGGAGCCCTAAGATCTCTCGGAGCGTTGGGAATTTCAAATATCGCCCCTGACTTAAGACACTTCTTGTTGCATTAATATACTGTTAAATTCCCAAATAAAGCTGTTAAATTAGAGGAAGGTAATTATATCGATTATTTACTTCCATAAAGTACTGGTTAGTTAAATATTTTAGCAATGAACTTTCAATAGGTACTGCTCTTTCTCTATGATCGGGTTGCAACAAAATTAAGAAAGAAGAGATACCGATCGCATGTCAGCAATCGTCCCAACGAAGATGAAGATCTATTTTATCATACCCGAGGTCAAACACTCAAGCTCTATTAATATTTTGCAGTGCCTTGAGACATTGCATCTATGCGGCCACTTCAATAATCCGACTTGACCTACTTAGCTATTTTTTACTCTTTCTCTTTTTTTTGTAATCTTTCTACCCTTTCCAAGATTTTTTTCATGATAAACCGACCA
Source organism: Diarsia brunnea (assembly GCA_949774965.1). NCBI lineage: Eukaryota > Metazoa > Arthropoda > Insecta > Lepidoptera > Noctuidae > Diarsia > Diarsia brunnea. The sequence continues at coordinate 17,616,244 of OX458996.1, forward strand.
ATGTGGTTCTGCTGTTTGACATACAAGCCGGTTTCCTCGCAATATTTTCTTCCACCGTTTTGAAATAATTTGTTGTTTTCAGCCTTATTAGTTTTGTAGCCCTGCGTCATACAAGACGGGCTTGTTAACACTGAGAAATCACAGCTAACACCTGCACGTTATAGGAATGAATAGACGCCACCGATAACGCTACAATACCCGTGGGATTGTTTCTGGGAGACTGAGCCAAGCAAGATACCAAATCAATTGAGTTATTTGTAGCGCAGTGCTCTGTTATTGGAATGCAACATTAATTTGATGTGTGAATATAAATACAAATATAACATAAGTTTATCTACTGCTTACGCTATGGTTTAATTATGACAGCCGTACGGTCGCTCTTTATGGATAAACAACGTTAATACATAACAACCATCCCACTTCCCGACTTCCTTGTATGATATTATGATAAAAGATGTTTATTTTGCAAATAGGTTTCTACAAACACTTTTACAAGTCACTTTTTAAAAACTATGTAGATGGGCCGGTGTTTCGTATCCAACTACTCTAAGAAGAAACAACACCACATGAAGACTATGCAGATTAATAGTGTCTGAGATGGTCTTTTGAAGAAAGCACCACAAAGATTTGAGTGGATCCGTCCATCCAGTCAGTGCAAGCACTTGTCAGTAATCGTGGAGCTCGACTTATAACTCAAGGAGCTCAACGTCACACGTGTATCACGGCGAACAATACCAAAGAAAGGACATTTTATTAAATGTCACGATACACAAATATAATTTTAAAAAAAAACTAAATTAAATAATAGTACATTATGGTACAAGTGTGTCATGTTGGTGATCACCGCTGAAGCGCCATTGAGACCCGAGCCGTTAGGTGAGGAAGATAATCATCAATACACACGACACAAAATCATTTTCACTGTTGAAAATGATTTTTAGTATTATTTTCTTCATTGTGTGTTGAAAAACGTCGTATGATACACGTGTGTGCACCTATTTTTTTGAGCCTTCTTGTGGGTACAATAAAAGTTTGCTTATTTCTTGGATAATATATTACTATATTACTATATTTCTTAAATAACTTTATATTTTTGTGAGCATACAATAGATTTCCATAAATATACTGAGAAGGAACAGTCAATACATTAATTTTCTTAAACTTTTCTCAGGGAGTGACTCGGAAAGTAATATGTTGTGCCTTCAGTCCAGGTTAATTTCCAAATCTGTGATAGACGTTAAACGTTGTTGGAAACCCGGGTTCGCCCAGAAACTTCGTTGCGGAAGTCAGATAGTCGCTCTATGTAAAATACTAGATATAATACTATTCAGCTGTAGACTAACTGACTGACAGACTGACGATGACGGTCCTAATGTAGTTGGAAAAACCGGCCAAGAGCGTGTCGGGCCACGCTCAGTGTAGGGTTCCGTAGATAATAAAATATTATGTAAACGA